>LPNX011072995.1:0-31024 GCA_001517045.1 Pseudotsuga menziesii | reverse complement strand
CTTTAAATTTGAAATACCGTATAGGTCTTAAACACTTTTTTAATATAAATTTGGGGATAGGTATCATAAAAAAACTACTTTTTTTGTTTGTATTTTCGACACATCCCCCTATGTTTTTACTCAAATTTCGATTGGGAGAGCTAGTTGGATGCGGAATTAAATTCTGCATCAAACGAGTACCCACTCCGCATACTTTTGGTGGACCTCGCTACCCCAAAAACAAGAAATACCTGAAAAAAAATGTGATGATGACATCATCATCACGTTTTTTTCAGGTATTTCTTGTTTTTGGGGTAGTGGGGTCCGTCAAAAGTATGCAAAGTGGGTACTCGTTGAATGTTGAATTTAATTCTGCATCCAATGAGCTCTCCCAATCTAAATTGAAGTAAAAACACAGGGAGATATGTCAAAAATACAAAAAAAAAAAATAGTTTTTTTCTTTTCTTCCTCCAAAATTAATAAATATTATTTTATTATTTTAACTATTATTTTATAAATTTTATTTAGGAGGCCCATTTTGAGTTGAAATTTTCTCTAATGAAATCATAATAAAATATATTTTATTAAAAATTATCAATATTGCAATCTCAGTAGGGCATGAAGGAATCGAACCTTCAACCTCCTTCTTGTAAAGAATGCACTCTTCCATTGAACTAGAACCCTTTAAGAATTGGGGAAAGGAGCAATATTAACACCAATATAGAATCATTTGTAATTCTAAGAAAAGACTCATAATATCAACATTGTTTACAACTCGAGAGTCCTAAGAAAGGACTCTGAATGGCTCTGACCTTATTTAGATATATGTTAACCACTTCAAGTCTTATGGCTCTGACCTTATTTAGATATATTTCAACCACTTCAAATCCAAAGAATAATAAAAGGATAATAATCCCAAGCTTGGGAAAGCTAATAACAGAGGAGATTTTCCCAAGATTTCTATATAGCAGGAGGTTAATTTAACCCATTCCACTAGGTTTTTTTAAGAGCTAGAAAATATACATTCTCCCCCTCAACCTATAGGATGTGAAATTATAAATTTGAGTCCTCCATCACATAGACTCAAAATCCTCTATGGACCTTGTTTAGATATATGCTAACCACTTCAAATCCCAAGACTAATAAAAGAATAATAATCCCAATATTAGGAAAGCTAATAATATAGGAGCATTTACCAAGGTTTCTTTGATAATTGCTTCACAGTGAGATCTAGGAGCTAGAGCAATATTCATAAGCAAAGTATTTGACAAAATATGCAACAGAACATCAAAAGAGATTGAAATAGCACAAGTGAATGGTGCTAATAATTGATCATTATATTACAGTACATCTTGTAGATGTGTATGGTACATATTTATAATACATTGGGGAAAATTCATGAGCCTTTGGATGCCATGTGAATGCATACAAGTGTCAGGCTAGGATTAACCCCTAAACCCCCTTAGGTTGGCCAATAGGATCCCAAACCTAACCAAATAGTAACTAATACATGTGTTAACATGTAAGGAGGCATAAATGCAGGAATGAAATGCATGTGATTACACATGTTTGAGTGGGTGAGTCTCCAGGAGTTAATAAATGACCAAAATGACCATAAAACAACCACATTCACACATTCATGCCCTTAGTCAATGCAGTTCAGTGGCTTGTAATCAATGCAGTTGCCTGTCATGTCAGGATGATCAAACTAGAGCTACTAAACTATAAACATGGTCAAAGTGGAGCACCTCAACTGTGAGGTAATGAGCCAGAAGTCAGCTAATAGACCAATATAGGCTAAGTAGGATCATATAACATAAGTACTAAACAAATGAAAATGACTCCTAGGTGTAGATCATGGTAATAAGGTAGATTATTTCTCTAACACCCCGTGCTCCACCCCCGTTAATCCTAAATTTGTACAAATTATACACAATGATTTATTAAGGCCTTTGCAACTAAGGCACAAGTCACCTTTTACAACAAAATTTTATTGGTCCATGTAACCGACGTAAGGAGGAAAACCTCATGGGACAAAACCTCACCTAAAAAATGTACATGACAAGGATGATAAAAAATTTATTCAATGGGTCATCTTTTTCCCTTGAATCAGTTGGAAGAACAACTTCGTGGTGATGGACTTGGTGAAGGTGCCGTGGATGCCAAGATCATGCATCAATGCATCAAAGTGTTGTAGACAAAGATAATGTGGATAGGACCTTTGAGAGTTATCATTTGATGATACAGGATCATCATAAGAATGTATTTTTCTGCGAGCATACTCTGATCTAGAAGAATAATAAACCATGTTAAATATATCTCTACAAACTCTTTCCCAAATAACATCAAAAGATTCAACAAAATCTGCCTCATATGTAGTTTCCATATTATGAATAAAACCGTGAATATTCTTCCCACTTTGATGAAGCACTTTCATAACTCTGTAATAAAAGATAATGAGGCTCTGAAATATAAAAATTTATGTCATATACAAAATAAAATATTAGAGTTATTGTTTCTCCGTGAGCGAATGAGTCCATAGAGAGACCGAGCAACTAGATCACATTTACAGTTGAGGGAAACTAAAGGGTTTGGAGACTTGAGATTTGAACCATGGGTGGTAAAAGAAAGTTCAGACATATGGAAAAACAGTCCCATGAAGGCCAATGATATGGTTGTACAACAAATGAAATACATACAAGACATAAAATCAACATACACAAGTGACATAACATTGGAAACAAGGCAATTTTGAGATTTTCCAACTAGTGAACTTGAGGGTTGTCAGGTATTTTGGTCATGAAATTGTTGGGGAAATGACTCTCTTCCTATAAAACAATGTATATCATTCTGTATATCACCTTCAGAATCAGAATGGGAAACATATGATTGGTTTGGAAAAGAGCTTACAGAAGACACATATAAACTAGTGAAAATGACTAATTTATGGAGGAAGCTTTGGTGAACTGGTTGGGGTTTCTTCTAAGGAAGGGATGGAGGATTAAAATTTTTATATATAAGATGGTAAATCATAAATAGATTCATCATAAATAGAGATATCAAAAAGGGGTTTCACCCATGGATTCAATGCATGCTCAATCTTACCATTTCCTTACTTGCGCTTCCATCCTCTTGCAAATTCTGGAAGATCAATATGGTTCTCCTCAAGGAGTTTGGTCATGATGTACATATTATTTATGAAGAAATATATTTCAAGATGTGACACTATGCAATAAACACATGTGTTTCTCTCTCTCTTGTTTCTCCTCCTGGATCTTGACTTCCCATCAGTAGAAATGAAGCTTTCTGAACTTGAATGCTTCTTCTCTTTGTCTCTTTGCTTTAAATCTTGCTTCTTGTATTTGGCTTGATTTGATACACCAGCAACAAGGGCTTGATATTGGTGGATTTTATGGTACCCATTTGTACTAGCATGTCCTGCTCTTGATTCAAACACTCCATGAAGTCTGACAGCGCAAGCATCCTCCAATTTCTAGTTATAAGCTTGCTTGAGTGGAATTTGGAAACAAACACATAATACTCAAGCACTAGCTTAGAAAGGATGGAAAAGATGAATTGATATTATTTATTCTATATACCACACTATTTTAGTTGTAGCACAAGTGATTTAAACTTGGTTATGAATTCTTAAATGGTCTCATAGTGAGATGGACTCAATGAGATTAGCTCATTTCCGAGTTGTTGGCCTCTCATCTCATCAGTCTTCCCAAATAGTGATTCAAGATTGAGACAAAATTCATTGGGTGTGCCAAGAGTGTCTACATGAAAGAGGATATCCATCAAAGTACTAAGATAGAGCATAGAAAATACTTAATCAAGTCTATTGAAGTACTTATCTTTGTCCACAGCAGAGTTGGGCTTGGTTTCAGTCCCCATGGTGACTCTATATAGGCCTTTCGACATTAGTTGGATCACCATTTCAGCATTCCATTCAAAATAATTGAATGGGATCAGTAATACTTGAGTCTACTCCATTCTTCTTGTGCAACCTGTGACAAAAATATTGTATAACCTGTAATGAAAACACTCAAATTTTCTAGAAATATTCCCAAAACAACAACTAAAACCTCTCTATATTTTTTTTCATCTCCAACCACCTTTGATATCATGTGATAATTTCTTCACAATGAGATCTAGGAGCTAAAGAAATATTAACAATCAAAGTATTTGACAAAATATGCAGGGGAACAACAAAATAGAATAAAATAACAGATGTGAATGGTGCTAATAATTGATCATTATATTACAGTATATTTTGTAGATATGTATGGTACATATTTATAATACATTAGGGAAAAATCGTGAGCTTTTGGAGGTCATGTGAATGCATACAAGTGTCAATATAGGATTTTACCCCTAAACCCCCCTAGGTTGAAAAATAGGATCCAAAACATAACTAAACAATTACAAACACATGTCGAAACATGTAAGGAGGCATAAATGAAAGCATGCAAAGCATGGGAGTACACATGTGTGATTGGGTGAGTCTCTAAGAGCCAATAAACGACCAAAAAGACCATTAAACAACCACATTCACACACTAGCACCCTTAGTCAAAGAAGAAGTGGTTTGTAATCAATGCAGGAACTTGGAAAGTCAGGATGATCAAAGTGGAGTGCCTCATCTGTGACGTAATGAGCCAAAAATAAGCTAATAGACAAATATTGACCAATATATCCTAAGTAGGATTATATAACATAAGTAATGAAAAAATGAAAATGCCTCCTAGGTGTATATCATGGTACTAAGGTAGATTAATTGCTCTAACAATTTCTACATAGAAGGGGGTTAATTTAACCAATTTCACTAGTTTTTTTTAAGAGCTAGCAAATCTAGCTTCTCCCTCTCAACATCTAGGATGTTAGAATTATAAATTTGAGTCCTCCATCATCGAGACTCATAGTCATGTAGGTCTATATTAATAGTATTCCTTAATTAAAAAGTTGAACATTGGTCGACTCATTTTGTTTTCTTGCTCCTTGTTTATCTTCTCCATTAGGAAGACTATCCCTCCACTCTTCTGTCACGACCCTAAATCCAAACGCCTCCTGGACCTCGCATAGTATTTCACAGAATAGAGGATGATTCAGATACGTTGTGGGTATGATGAACCCCTTGCGCTCACTTCCCACATAAACCAGATTATTGTTAGAGATAATGCATATCTTGTGTGTTTACATTGTTGATAGATGAGAGATTATCTGGTAGTTTGATGTGTAGTTGAGATATTATCTCAACCAACCTATCTCAATTATAATTAGAAACTGTTAGATCTGATAACAACTCTCTCATCTCTATATCTTGGAGATATCATTTGTACATAATACATTGCAATAGTAATAGATTTCATATTGTGTGTAACAATGTCTTCTCAATTTCTATTTTGGTATCAGATTTGGACTAAGCATGACTCTCTCACAGGAGTGCTCAAAACTATGAGAGAGGAACATTGCTTAGTATGCATGAAAGAGTGAAAGTTCCTATGTTTGTTTTCTGAGTGAGGATCCTCCTAGGATTGAAGATCTTGACATTTGATAGAAAGGAACCGCTCATGCCATCTAAAAACGAAGACGTTATTGCTGAGAGTTCACGCCACCCAAATCGTTTCTTATTGTCATCATCTATTTGTTTTCCAAACTGAATGTTGCAACATGAAGCATATCGCTTATCCAAATCGGATCTCAGCTGTTCACCATCAATTTCCGGAGAAGCACTGAATGGAGCTCACTGCGGGGAAGAGCAGGATGCTTGTAATAGTTGGTAATCGTTGAGTTGTTACAGTTGGATCCCACGTGTGAAGGAGGATCATTGAAGGAGATCAAAACAACCAATTGATTGATGCTCCACCTGAAGACATATGAACATATCGCTAATTGAAAATCGCTTCCCATTCTCGGCCACCACCATTCAATTTCAGGTTGGAACTGAAGGGTGTGGGCGATTGTATATTCTTGTGATCACATGAAGAGAAGCCTTAATATTTTTTGCTACATTGAATTGGAGGCTTGAAACCTTTACTTAGATATGTTTTGTTGTTCGATTCTTCAAGCTTGGGGACCTCAAGATCCGCCCATCCTGGAATATGCAAGCAGGATAAAACCCGTGAATGGATATATCTGGTTTAGAGCTATTTTAGCGACCTCTATGCACACAAAGACTGCTAGTATGGATTGCATCGAAATATTTGTCTCAAATTTTAATGGATATTGTCTTCTTGAGAGCCGAATCACATCAAAGGACACTATTTGGGGAAGATAAAACCTTGACTGGCCATTGGAGAGCATATACGTTGGCGGTAAATCTTATGGATAAGATCTACCATGAACAAGAGTGTTGATTGGGAAGTGTTGGACGTGGAAAATTTGTGAAGTGCGTGGGTGTAGTAGTGGGAAGCTATACCTCCAAATCCTCACAATGCTTCATGGTGATACCAAGGATGTTTTGTTTCCTATAATCTTTAATTTTTGTGTTAGTTTTATATTTGGTTGAATTCTTGCATAGTGTAATTGTGTAGAATTTCCTTAGTCTTCTAAAAGGGTCATGTGTAATGTGTCTTGATCAAATTCATAAATAATTGGCTATCTAGAAAGCATTTTAAAATGTTTGTTGTACTTGAAATATCATCATGTAATGCACGGGGTATATGTTCGGTTGTACTTGACATCCCAGAAGAGTTTTTGGTCCAAGTTGCAAAGATTAGCCATTGGCAAGCTGATTTCCCTGTTTTGTTGTTGTTCAGGCATACATGTTGTGGTTCGGAATTGCGTGATGTTATCTCTTTTATACATAGAGTGGATGTGGATCAAGCTCTATCCTGATGTGATTAAAGGAAAAGTTGGTATTTTCATATTCTGAGTGTATGAAGAACCAAGTTCTATTTAACATTGATGAACCATGTAGCTAAAAAAAATTCCGATAAAACTGGTAGTGACAACGGCTGAGGACCCATGTATTCCGGTAGATAGTTTTCTTTTTATATGGACGTCAATAATCTATTTTATGCAAAGAAAGGTACAAGAGAAGTTCAAAGCGATGAAAGTGTTAGAGATAATGTTGATCTTGTGTGTTTAGTTGTTGATAGATGAAAGATTCTCTGCTTGTTTGATGTGTGGTTGAGATATTATCTCAACCTATCCCAGCTATAATTAGAAACTGTTAAAGGAGAGAACAACTCTCTCATCTCTATATATTGGAGATATCAATTGTACATATTACATTGCAATAGTAATTGATTTCATATTATGTGTAAGGATGTCTTCTCTCAATTTCTATTTATTGTGAACTTGAGTAACGCCTGTGGAAATGTTCAGCTTCTTTTCAGCAAGCTCAGAATCGATGTTTCTGTAACGCTTTTCTATAAGAGCTCTAGGAATCCCAAGAAACTTCTTCTTGATCATTTTCTTCATAAGTAGAACTTTGGTTATCTCAATGCACTTGCTTCTCCTGCTCATTGCTGTTACATAGGGTTAGATATGTGGAACAATAATATCAGGAAACAAATGTGAAATGACTTGTGGAAAACAGAGAGAACTTCAATTAAATAGAATCCACGAGCAGACAGACCAAGCGTTTATGCTCATATATTCTTGCACATTTTTCAAAAACAATAATAGCATCTTTATTCTTTGGCTGGAGCTGGTCTCACTATTCGAATCTATTCTTATTAAGAGCTCTACAGCTCAGCCGACGATTCCTGCGCATACTGATTCCATGCATCAAGTGATATGTAATATTATCTGCAAATCCAAGTAAACCATGATTTGGTAACCATTAACAGCAATATCTTGGATTTTGTTCTAGCCCACACAAGTAACTAAAAAAGAAAAGGGAAGGTTGATTGAATGACTAGCACGTGAATAATAAGGATTCAAATCGTGATTTCCGCAACGAAAAAGGCGATTTCAGTAATTTTGCCTTTGCTGGATTCCGACAGATACAAAGGCGATTTAAGGTAGTGATTTAATTTGTTGAAAACAACATAAACAGATTCTTCAAATAGATCTTCCTGTAGTGATAGCCCATTAATCTCTAAAGCAATTGGTATCTTAGAATATAGCTTTTCACTCTACATGGATAAAATCATTTTATGCCAAATTTTGAAGTGATCAACATATACTAATTACATGCGACGGATGATTCCTTGTACAGGGCCTATTGATTACGCAATACTCCATGCATAGCCCATGAGTCTCAAACGCAAATAATATGGGATAACATTACATATGTTCACTTTTGACCATATACCATAGTCTAGGCCAGGTGAAACATAAGAGACCCTGTGAATTACTTAAATTGGCGGTTTAGTTCGCCTCATATAAATCATGAACTATGAACTATATAGTAACTAGCAACAACCATATTAATTAATATGTTTGGAATACACTGTCAACAGATTAATAATGATTTTTTTTAAAATCTGTCAAACAAGATGTAGATATCTAAATAATATATATAATAAATGTGTTATGTAAAATAACGATAAATCTCAGTTCTATGAAAAAAGCATGGCTGCCATGTTGAGAAATAGAATTAGGAACTTGTGCATTGCGTGTCATCTATAAAGGAAATCTTTATGGAATTTGAGTTTGTTTTCCATCTTTGGACCATGTTGTGTACTATGATAACCACAAGTGGTGTGCCAAGATTTGTTCCTCTACCATCACACAATCTTTTAGAACCATCCTTAATAGACTAACCCTAGAAATTGTGACCATAGATGTTGGGAACCTAATCCTCAAGGTTGGGTATACTAATGTATGTTTGATCACTATTTACACTATTATTGAAAAAATAAATTAAAGAATCAATAGATGAATAGGAATACTTAGAAAGGAGTCCAAAAGACCACCTGGAAGTTAAAACCAAGGGTCACGTTTCTCTTTTATTTATATGTACATGATCCATATGGATATAGGTAGCCACCCACATATTTCCTTGGCTCAAAACATTTTACCGTGTTGGAAATTTTCTAGTCTTTTTTTACTATTTTTTGGGCCTACAATGGAGCAAGAAATTGTTATCCACTATGGTCTTGGCCTAACCCACTATTTTACTCCTTTGATAGGTATTTGCAATGGACTATCGGGTGCCCTAAACGGATTTCGTATGCAAACGTTATGATCCCAGGCAGTTGATTGTTCAACTAACGGACTTGGGGACACACACTTTATGACTGTTTATCTTCTATGGTTAGGATTTTGGATGTTTATGGTTATTTCCCTCATACTTATAATAAAAAGTCCTTTTTTTCCATTTTTATTTAACTTCTCATGAATGATCATAGAAACCACATCACTTCTCAAAGATATAGATACCACCATTCTATCTGCTTTTATTTTACAGTTTATTATGTTTCAATCATTCTTTAAGAGAATCTGATTTTATTGTAACGTTGTGTTGATTGCAATATATCTATGTGTATAAACAAATATATATGCTCTTTTCATTTCTTTCTCACATAAATCCAAATCAATGGTATCAAATCCTTCTTCACTTGGAATCTCTGTGCATGTCCCCAATTAGATCTGAATATTGTGTGAGTGCAAGCTAATGAGGGTCACTTTTGGCATGTTAGATGGAATAGAAAACTGAAAAATCAGGCATCTATAAGCTTAATTGGATTTTTTGAGATATTTACAAGAAATTTCATGCTTTGAGTAAAAAAAATGAAACGTAGGAAATTGAATCACGTTTATGAATATATCAGTTTTATGCATTGAAAAGTTTAATAACTGTGTCAATTTTCATTTTTTTTTTTTTTTTTTTTTTCTGACAGTCACTTTTTATTTTTCACGCAAATGATAACGTATATGTTTTTGTGGGTGCAACCTTTGAGGGCCTAAAAGATGGTTTCGTGCTACAAAAATTTGCATTCCTGTCGAGAACATAAAGAACTAGTTCGATGCTATTTTAAAAAAATAAAATTAGTAATTTTGATTTTTTTTAATTATCTAAGTGATCATTCCTCGAAAATGGTATGTCTTTTGTAGGTGCATCCTTTGGAGGTCTTAATGAAATAGTAATGGAATGATTTTTTGTAGAATATAGAGGTGAATTCCTTCTGGTGCACCATAGATTTTTTTTTAGACGATTAAGAATTGAAAAAGTCATGGAAAAATCATTAACAATATTTTTTTAAGTTAAGGAGTTATGACACAATATAAATTGACAAAATATAGGAAAATATAATATTTTTAAACAAAAATTACATATTTAGAATGTGTAGAAATTTTTTTATTTCTATATTTATGATATATGTGATAAGTTCCTGAGTGTTGTGTATTTTATCATTTTTAAGAAGAATTCTCCTATGAAATAAGAAGAGCCCAAAAATTTGGTGGCATCTATGGGAACTTGTATGGAAGGTACTTTTCTCCTATCTTAGGATATGGGGTAGTATACCAGTACACCTGTTACCCAGGTTGGTCCTTGATAGATTGGTCCTTGCTGAGGTAGATTTTTAAACTGTTCTTGATGGAGTTTATGAACAATTCCATTCCCTCAAGAGAAAGGCCTACTAAGGCCTACTAATTTGTACATTGGACATCTAGTTCTCAAAAACTGATCTCATTGTTGCATACTAGCAAATGCGCTAACTAATTTGAAGTTAGAGTTTGCAATTAAAAGGATGCATGACCCCAAGGGGCTTATTGTGGACCATTTTATGTATTTACACTTAAAGAGTTTTTTTGTGCATGAGTAACATCTAGATGAATCCATATATAAAGGTGCATTATGTTTTGAAGAAGTTTTGAGTAAGGTAATTGATTCATAACAAAGAGATATTATACATGAATCCCATAAAGAATAATATATCATCGTGATAGAGTAAATAAACATGTTATTCTACCAAAAACAACAAGATTCCATGGAGGAAATGGAAACAACTAGTAAGGCTATAGTGGTAGGTCAATACTAACCTAAATCTGTAACACAGAAACAATTTGATAAGAAGCAAGAAAAAAAACTATATCAGTTGCTCAACCTTCTAGTCTAATTAAGAACCTCAATACCTTTATCCAATAGACACAAACTCTCAAACATAAGTATGGCTACTCTACTATGGCTATCCTTTTTTGTCACAATGTTACTCAGTCTTTCCCTACTATTACATATGTTCTTATGTCAGTACCTCTGGTCTTTGACAAAACGCAAGGTGAAACAACAATAATTGTGAAAAAATACTCTTAACCATATTCATGTAATTTTGTTTATTTAGAAAAGTAACAACGTTTAGAAGTAGTTAATTCAACTCAAGTAGTCTAGGAACATGTTCAATCATCTTCTCTAGAAAACACTAGAACTATTTATCGTACTTCAACTACTCCTAAACATCATTATTCTCCAAATAGTAACATGTCAGAAATCCCTAATATTGAAGACCCCATTACCCACTTTACTCATAATTTACCACAACACTCACCT
Source organism: Pseudotsuga menziesii (assembly GCA_001517045.1). Lineage (NCBI taxonomy): Eukaryota > Viridiplantae > Streptophyta > Pinopsida > Pinales > Pinaceae > Pseudotsuga > Pseudotsuga menziesii. Next base: position 19,600 of record LPNX011072995.1, on the reverse strand, counting down.
CCTCACACTAATCCTCTATATTCAATTTCACAACCTCTCAATACATCCTCTCAACCAACTACACTCTAGTTGATGCTCTAGTCTCACACAAACCTCTAACTCTTCAACAATATACACAGTTGGTTGAAGGTGTCACCCCTTGTATCCTTTCATAGTATGAACTGAACTTATCTCCTACCTAACCTACTTATCCCTCAGTATAAAATTCACTTATGAGTGTCTCTACACAAGCCATCTCATCAATGCCTCAGGCTTTATCACAGTTAGAATCCCCCAATATTAGTTAACCTTTACCAATTGCCAATTCTGTAGAATTTTTGGTTTACACAACTAAGGATTTAATTGATTTTGGCAATATTTTGTGGTTGTACTTGGGGATTACCATTTCAGTAAAAGGAAAAAGGATGTGTTTAGAAAATGTTTTAAGATAAATAGGAAAGGAGAAGTGTTGGTTTGGTCGATGGTGAATCAAGACATACAGAGACAAGCTATTAGACAAGTTATTAATGAGTAATGGAAGGAATCCATTGGGACTACAACATCCATGGGAGCCTTTGCTGGGAAAAATTATGAATATATATTCACATTGACCACATTTCTTGATGAAGAAAAGGCTAGAACTGCTTTATTACAGGGAGATACAGATACTATACAAGAGAGCTTCACCAGTAAGAATTAAAATGGTAAATCCCAACATCCTTCGCACATTGCACGGTCTATAGGACAAGGTTCATCAACTTTCACAACAAAAGGAAATAACAAAAATTAAAATGATTGAGAAAGCTTCAAATGTTGCATGTATCATGTAGAAAATGGAGCAATGTAAGGATTAGGATAGCGATTACTCATTCTTCAAACTAATGGTATAGGAATTCAGAGATAAATCCATTTATAGAAATGAAAGTTTGAGGCAAACAAAGACCCTATATTTCCAAGTTTTGAATGAAGTTCAAGATGATTTCATTTATTTTGAGCATTTGTTTGACCTTGCAACAGATCTTGTAGACAAAAGAAATAAATATCATTCAACCTATGAAAAACTCTATGAATGTAAATATCACTTGAATATTACTCCCCATACTATTCCTCGGCTAGATTCTTTGAAGCTGTTGAGAAATTGATTATCAATCAAGTTGTGGTATCTTATTTGTGAGGAAGTGTACCATATAATGAAAAAATGATAGAAGTGTATTTTGATTGATCTCCACATGGAGACTCTCGAAATTCCAACTTTTGATGATTTTGTGGATTCATTGCTAGCAACACTAAGGATCATCGAGGTGGAGGAAAAGTGATGTGAATCGATAGAATCGATTCGAGACACCACTATACTTGATATTTATGCACTTTGATTATTCATTTCCACTCCCATTCATTGAAAGTCAACTTTTCAAGTGTTCTTGGATAGTGGTTCAAAGATTTGAAGCAAGGAGCTTAGATCCTATTTATGCAAAGCACACGTCCAGCGAGAGCATGCTAATTATCGTGATATAGAAGATATGTGGGAGGTATATATTCATTGGAAGGACTATCTCACTAATAAGAGTTAGTGTAGTTTCCAAAATTCTTAGATGTAGGATATTTGTGCTTCTTTTGTTGACCTACTTTATCCACTTGGTTGTATTGGAGGAGGAATCCTTTAACCATTGGTGTATTCTGAACTCGAAAGCCCAGTGAAGCTCCTAAAATTTATATTGGGTTATGTTCTTATTCCCGAAGGTAAGGCTTGTGCTAAAAACCTTTAGGCGGGTAATAAGGCATATTTTTTTTGCTTAGGCAATGTTATAAAAACTTCTTTCTTGGGTAGCTTTTGTATCTTCTTAGGTCTTTGACATAATGTGAGATTAAGTTTTCTTAACCTACATGTGTTTCCTTTCAATTCAATATTTTTCTCATATATTATTGATGTTTATGGTTACAGAGGTTAACTAATCGTAGTGAATTTATTTATTATCATGAAATATTGTGCCATAATGATTTGAATTTGTTCATGCATTCTTATTATGATAGCTTTCCTTTGTGGTTTATCAGCATTTTGGAACATTTATTTTCTAACATGATTTTTTACATATTTTGTTTCTAAACCTTTTGAATACCTTCTTCTATATATTAAAAATGTTATGATTAAATGATGTTCTAATTTAAATAGTATCAATAGGTGTCTTTCTCATAAGAATAAGGATTCATCAATTTTGTTACTGCATCCTTCATAATAAAAGGAATCAAGTAACAATATTTTACCCCTTTCAAGTAGGTTTCCTTACTTGAACCTATTAACAAAAATCACTTATATTTTCCTAATGTCCTTCAAAATTACCTTTAGTATTACCCACATAAACCTTATGTCTCATTTTCAATGATAAAACACACACAAATCCCACAAAGGCTTATGTGAGTCAGAGGCAGTCATCCAAAATGAATGGGAAATAGGGAAACTCTTGCAAGTGTTTTCTAAAGTTTTTTTTATCGAACCGCTTTACCCTTGTTAACATATTATAACTAAACCTTTCAGGGCGTCAACATGTTACCACTCCTAGAAAAAATATAAGGGACTTCCCATGCTACTCATTTGAATGGAACAAATGTTGGAAATGGATAGTGCTCCTTGAACCTTTCTCTAAAATATTACTAGAGTGAGAGAAAGTCTAAGTTTCTCACTCAAAGGCTAGGTGTTTGAGCTAGATCCTATTTTTTCTTCACCTCCTTAGTCCTGATCACTGGCTAACCATGAAAGTGTGAGAAAGGAATAGTGCTCCTTCTCCACCTTACTAAAATTCCGTAAGTGTTTTGAGCGAGCCTAATTAGAATAGGATGAGACCGAAATTGGGATTTGATCACTCAAAGAACAAGGGTTTTAGAAAGAGCCAATGTTGCAAATTTTTCCTTCCAATTTTCTAAGAGAGATTCTATGCTATTCACGCGAATGGAAAACGTGTGGGAAAGATATAGTGCCCCTAGAAAAATCCTCCAAAAGAATACTTGACCAAGAGAAATTGCAAGTTGTTGACCCAAAGAATAAGTGTTTGATATAGGGTCCATGTAATGCAGTTCAACACTACATAGCCAGAAAGAATGACCATTAGTAGCCCAAAACATACTGAAACTAAACCATGGCTAAAAAAATTCTCATATAGTTAAATCATAATAAAACAAAAAAAAAACCAATGAGCCATATCGACTAGTAAAATAAAAGAAACATGGGTTAAATCTAGTAAAAATCCATTGACAACACCCAACGTAATATTAAATAGACTAACTACCAAGATGAAACATGAATAGGAAGATTCGACATCTTAAAATCCATCTTTCTGATCTAAATTGTCAAGCTTGACTAATCCATGCCAAATCCAACCTTGTTGACATCGATAGTCGTATATTAGGACAAAAAAACATAAAAACTCCAATCAGTCCTTACTTCTGACTTCTAAGATCAGTAGTCGGGAGTTAGCATGCCCAACTAAAAACTAAAAAATAGAGTCAGACTTCTGATTCTGAATGTTTGAAGTCATAATTCGAGAGGTATTTTTTATTTTATTTTTTGTTGTGTCGATTTACGAAACACAATGTCAACAAATTTAGATTCAGCATGGAACGTCAGGATCAAGATTTTAGATCGAAAATACAAATTTTGAGCTGACAAATCTTCTTGTTCATGTTTGATATTAGTCATTAGTCTATTTAATCCTATATTGGATTTTGTTAATGGATTTTCTATTTGATTTATTGTACACTTATGTTGTTTTGCGAGTCAATATGGCTTGTTGTTGACCCAAAGACCAAGTGATAGTGTGAGTTATTGACCCAAAGAAGAAGGGTTTCAGAAAGGGCCCATGATCCTTCTCCACCTCCTCACAACTCAACACTGAGTGACCATGAAACTGTGAGAAAGGCATAGTCTTCCTTCTTCTCCTTACTCGAATTCATCAGTGTGATAAAGGACCAACCTGATTAGAATAAGATGAGAAACGACCAATGTTCCCAAACTTACAAAAAGTATAAGGGAGTTCCCATGATAATCATTCAGATGGAAAAAGTGTGGGAAAAGGGTAGGTCTCCTCGAACCTTCCTCCTTAATATTACTAGACTAACAGAAACTGCGAATTATTGACAAAAAGAACAATGGTTCAAGATAAACTCTATCCTCCTTCTCGACATCAAGTAACCATGAAAGTGTGAGAAAGGTACAATGCTCCTTCTCTCTTTACTCAAATTTTAGAAGTGTGATGAAGAAAACCCTAATTACAATAATATGAGAAAGGGCCAATGTTCCCATTCATGTAAAAAGTATAAGGGGTTCCACATCATACTCAGTTGAATGAAAATATTGTGGGAAAAGTCTAGTTCTCCTTAACCCTTCCTCCCGAATATTTATAGAGAAAGATAAAGTATGAGTTTCTCACTCAAATACTAGGGATACGAGCCAAGGCCCATGATTCTTCTCCACCTACTCACTCCTCACTAGTAGATAATGATGAAAGTGTGAGAAATGGATAGTGCTCCTTCTACTCCTTACTAAAATGTTGGAAATGTGATGAAGGAAAATCCTAATTATAATAGGATGAGAAAATGTCAATGTTACCGCTCCACTCAAAATTATAAGAGAATGTCCATGCTTCTGATTCGAATGGAAAAATTGTGGGAAAGAGTTTTTTCTACTTTATCCTTTTTCTTGAAGAGCATTAGAGTGAGATAAGGTGTGAGTTTCTCACTCAAAGTAAAGCGGTTTCAACGAGGTCCAATGATGCTTCTCCAATTGCTTGCTAATCATCACTAGATAACCATGAAAGTGTGAGAAAGTTCCATTGATCCTTCTCCTCCTTACTAAAATTTCAGTAGTGTGATGCACCAAACTAACTAGAATAGGATGAGAAATGACCAATGTTCAAATTCCTCCTCCCAAAGTTCTAAGGGAGTTCCCATGCTACTCATTTAAATGGAAAAATTGTGGGAAATAGAAAGTGCTCCTCGACCCTTCCTCTCAAAGAGGAGTAGAGAGAAAAAAATACAAGTTGACCACTCAAAGAGAAAGGGATTGAGAAAGGGCCAATATTGTGACTTTTTGCTCCCAATTTCCTAAGAGAGTGACTATGCTATTCATGTGAATGGGAAAAGTGTGGGAATTAAATAGTCTCCCGTGATACAACCTCTAAAAGGTTATTTGACCAACATGTGGTGCGAGTTGATGACCAAAAGAAGAAGGGTTCGAGCCAAGGCCCATGCTCCTTCACTGCCTCCATAGTCCTCGCCAGTGAATAACCATGAAATTCTGAGAAAGTTCCAGTGATCCTTCTCTCCTTAATCATATTTCATTTGTGGTATGAGGGACCACCCAATAGAATTTAACATGGTATTAGAATGGGTATTCATGCCTGCCTAAAACCTCACAAACTTCCATGCTTACACCAGAAGCAGCTGCGTTTCCACATAATTCCTGGAATAATTGCATTTCTCCCTCTAGATTCATCCATAGATGTCTATCTATGCGTGAAGGACTCAAAAAAACTTCACATGTCAAAATGAAGAGTGTTTGAGATAACATAAATTTGAATCAAGTTATTTTTCATCTACATTCAAATAATTTATAGATATTTATCGACAAATACAGGTTGGAAATTGAGAATTCGATAGTTCTCACTCCCTGGATCATCACTTCTTTCAATTACATTAAATGGAGAGAAGACATGGAGATTGTCTTGTGCAAAAAAGTCATGTATAGGATGGTAATGGGTAGAGAAGTCAAACCCCAACAGTATATTGAGAAATCCAAGTTTCTAAATAGGATTAATGAAGCCTTCGGCTTCATGTGCATCCACATATCCAGGGATATTTTTTTCCACCTTAAGTGACTCAGAACTCCAAAAGAAGCATGGGATATGCTTTAATCCTTTTTTGGAAATCAGGATGATTTAATGAGCCATATCCTAAATAATGAGTTGATAGCACTACATCCCAATAACTTCGAAAATATTAAACAATTATTTACTAAATTCAAATCATGGATCATGTAATGCAAGCAATGCAAGATTGAGAATAAGGATGAGAAATTGATGCTCTCCATGTTGATCAAACTTGGCTCATAATTCTCATTGTTTGTCTCTATTTTTTTCTCTAGGAGACCGACTACTCCTAATTGGTGAATACCATGTCTTGATTCCTTCACAGAGTCTTAGGTCTAAGAGAAAGACAAGTTGATACATATGGGAGATCTCATATCCTCTCCAAATCAAGATCTCTTACCTTGTGAGACAATGAGTGTGAAATAAAGAATGAAGATGAAAAGTAAAGAGAAAAAAACACTGGATTTGAACCAAAAGATTAGTCTGATTGAACACTTGAAGACTTGCAATCTTGGAAGGACAAACATCAGAAGGGAAAATGCTCTAAGTGTAAGAAAGGAAACCATAGAGAGAAGTATTGTATGAATAATACCACTAATCAAATGGAAAAACTCCTTGAGCAGTACAACATTTCCCTCCTTAAAAGAGCAAGGAAGACTAACTATGGAGAAAGGATTGAAGATCATGATGAGAGATGCCATGCACTAAAGGCTAGCTATGGAAAAGCAAATGCCTTCCCCATTAATTCATGAGCATCCAATCATACGGTTACATCCAGAGAATCATTCTCTTCATTAAAAACTATTGCTAGTTCAAGTATTCACATGGTTGATGACACCAAAATTCAAGTTGAAGGAAAGGGTTCTATCAAGTTAAAACATGTAACATTCAAAGATATACTATATGTTCCCTATTTAGCTGCGAATTTGTTATCTATATACCAGATGACACATACTATCCCACAAAAGTGATAGGTATTTGGTCATGACTCAATAGAAATATCATATATCTCAACCAGGAAGATTATAGCGAAGGGTGTTGCTAACCATGCCTTAAAGAAACATGAATTCTCTTAGATCCAATGCAATATATGATGCCATTCGAAAAGGGAGGTAAAACATTATATATACTCTTTTACATATGAGAATGTTTCCATTAGTGTTTCATATTCAAAATCCAAAGCAGAGGACTCAGTTGAATCGGTTGATGAAATTAAAGATGAATTTCATAGTGATCCAAATACTCATCCAATCCCTACTCCCAATCCTAGGCCTAAATCAGCACTAAAGGTTATCGAGGAAGATAGGAGCATTATTGGAGATCCATCGAACATTAGGAGAATAAGATCCCAGTTTAAGAAAGAGAACTTTGCGCTATGTCAAGCAAGTTCATTTTCTTCATAGAAGTGCAATAAGCTCCCAGTGAGATACTACACGATGGTAAGGACTGATCAACAAATCAGCTCACGAAATAACACAGTGGATAATATCATTCTTACTCCAGAAATAAGAGATAAAGGAAACATTCCTTCTCCTATCTATCATCGGATTGGAAGAAAATGAACAAGTTCACATGCACAATCCCATGATACTAGTGCTCACAAGAACCATCATTGTGCACTACTGCTCCACAGAGATGCAAATTGCAACAATATTTTCACAAGTTTTTGCTCAAGAAGAATTTTTTTTTCTTAAGTATCGAAGATTGATCTTGATTCCACCTACTTATTTTGAGGGGGGGGGGTGCTTCCATGATATTTTCCCCATTTTCCCCGGTTGTATTAAGTAGTTATTATTATTTTTTGCATTTATATTATATGGGTGACCTTTGGTCGTATTTTCCAGGGCCCATGTTATCTAAAGTAAATGTTAAGGGGGGAGGGGGGGGGGGGGTTAGGATTATTATTAATCCTCCCTTTGACAAGATAGTTTAATTGTATATTTACCTATCTTAGAAGGTCTTCATCACACCACTAGTGCATGGGGGACACACCTAGGGAACATTTTCCACATAGTGCACATGATTTCATGAGATTAGGAGCCATAAGGACCAATTCGTATAATTTAGGAACCCACTCTATGTGCCACTAACACTCTCCTTTAGTGTACCTTGATAGGTAAGAAGCTAAATTCAGTTATGCTCCGATAACCACCAATTATTTCATTTACAATCATCCTAGTGTCAGTTTGCATTGTTTAAGGGAGTGTGGAGCCTTTTGTCCACCAACCTATTTAGTTAACTTATTTTGAATTTAATTAGTTATCCGTAGTTTCATTAATGATATCTAGTGGTAATTTTCCCACATCGAGTTAGATCTAGAGCCAGTATGAGTTGGTATATTCGAATCCTATCTTTAGCATTCAAATTATCTGATATGTAAAACCAGTGTATTCCATATTATTTATTGATCCATTAATATAATCATATTATTCCAATTCTATCTCCATGTGTTTGTAATGTTGTCTAATTTATTGAACAATATATTTCTAAATTCCTCTCTCTCTTCTACAACATTCTCTTCCATTTCAACTCATGCAGGCTGATGATCCTATGCTTCACAAAATTTAACAACCCATGCTACTCATTTGAAAGAAACAAGTGTGGGAAAATACAATTGATCCTCAATCCTTCCTCCCAAATATTAGTATAGCAAAAGAAAGTTTGAGTTTCTCACTTAAAAACCATGGGCTTGATCTAGGGCCCGTGGTTCTTCTCCATCTCCTCACTCCTCATCATAAATAATCATGACAGTGTGAGAAAGGGTCATTCCTCCTTCTCCTCCTTACTAAAATTCAAGAAGTGTGATGAAATACAAGCCTAAATAAATTAATATGAGAAAGTTCCAATGTTCCCAATCCTCCAAAATGTCTAAGTAAGTGGCAATGCTTCTCATTTTAACAGATCATGTGTGGAAAAGTATTGGTGCTACTTCACCATTCCTTGTAAATACTATTAGAGTGAGAGAAGGTGCAAGTTTCATACTCCAATACCAAGGGTTTGAGTGAGGTTCCATGCTTCTTCTCAACCTCATCTCTCCTCATTACTAGATAACCATGAATGTGTTAGAAAGGGCCAATGCTCATTTAGCTTCTTACTAGAATTTCATAAGTGTAATGGGACAGGAAAATTAGAATAGGATTAGAAAGGTTCAATGTTCCCACTTGTTACAGAGAGAAACATCCTATGGCTTGGGGTAGACCACAACATACTGAATGACACAAAAAATAAATCCATTCTAATATGCAAGAGAAATAAATACATATAACACTAACGGATATGAATCATACCTTATTCTGAATGGTTGATGTAGATCCTCATTGAGCTTTTCCAACATGCTTGTATTCACAATTCGCTCTCAACAACAACAAACAAGACAAGCATGGTATATATCAAAGTGTTAGGCCTACTCTAGAATAGATAAACCATCATGTATAAGAAAATAACAACATCCATGGACAAAATATTCATAGTTATACACATGTATTGGACTAGAAATGAATATTTCTATTAATAGCAACATATATAGGACAGTGACAAACTCCCTCGGCACATCGTCAAAATAGAGAAACTGAGTCCTCCACTTGGGCCTCCACCACTTCATTCCTCAAGCACAATGGAACTCTTAAAAAGAAAAGGAAATATTGGGAAGAGCAGTAATGTGTGCTCCAAAGGGACAAAGGGATGTAGACTTAAGCATAAACAAGTGAGGCAACAATGCTATAGTTTCCTCGCTCTACAAAATTCTCCTCCTTCAATGCATCCAAGAGGCTCAATATATATCCCTCCAATAGGCAATGTAGGGTCGAGTCAGAATGTTTCCTAGGAATATGGAAGGCCAAGAGTCAAGTTATTCGGGACTCTATGAAGAAAACTCCAATTTTTTTTGTTTTGATGCATATTTCTCGGTGTACGTGGGTATTGGTTCAGACATTGTGTGTACATGCGGGTATTGGTTTAAAAGTCGCATATACACATAAACCCGTGTTTACTAGGGTATTTCTTGGTTGATCAAAGTATAGCTTGAGTAAGGGGGTTCCAAGGAGTTTACAGAGGAACATGAAAGGCCATAAAGGTGTGATCTACCAAGTGTGGTAAAATCAGCTATAACTGATGTCCCCTAATGTGTGAGTTCAGAGGTGTAATGTGATGGATGAAATAAATTATATCCATCCCAGAAGTGGAGTAATAAAGATGCAAGTGGAAGAACCAACCACTCCTCAGTACAATACAATGATAAATCTCAGCATGTGACTACAAATATACATGTAGTAGTCCCCAATATATAAGAGTACAATAGCCATGAATAGGCATGCTATACAAATGTCATGTACAGTCATCACCATGTACAATATACAAAGAACACAATATGCATAGTGGATGAAGATATCTGATAATATACTGGAATATGGTAATGAGAATTGACATCTCAAGAATACTAGCATAATCAAGGAGGTAGCATATGTGAAACGCAACCAAGCTCACACGTATTCTACACAAATCGCTACGAGTACATGTCCCATCATGCAAATAAAGGTGTCAAGGTCGAACATGATGGTCCATCATTTGATTGTCAGTCATTGATGTATACCATTAATAGACGCGAGATATCCCACCGATAGTGGTAATCGTAATCAAGGTACACCGTGAAATCTAATAAGTGAGAATAGATGTGTTGAGGTAGAGCACTTGAAAGAATCCATCAATCAGGGTGTTTGTGCTAGAAATTGTTCCTATACTACCAGAGGAACAAGCTAGAACAATCTCAAAAAAAAAAGTAAAATGCAATTAGGTTTAATTTTCTTTGGTTTGAAAATTCATCAACAAGAGGGTAAATAGTTATCAAGCTAAAACAGGCACTAAATCATGCAAAAATAAAGGACTGAGATGAATAATAAATGAAATCTAAACCAGGAGCAGTATAAGCATGGGACTGAATTTCACCCACAAACTACAAGCATTTCATGAATAAAAACATCAAACAGGAAATGAAGTTGTACATTGAGTGACCAGACAGATCAGAAATGAAACCAACAAATAAGATAATAATTGCTTATAATTTTGTATACATCATAATCACTCTTCCAAAATTACATAAGAGTTTTGAGTCTTAGCTTTATACATAGTAGCTCTAAAGCCTCCCCTTCCACAAAATTCGAACCCAATTCCACTAAATTTTCCTCCTTTTATCATTTACAAACTAGAGCAGTTCCATAACTATCTTTTAGGTATATTCCGAGATAGTTACAATAAGTAATTAGAAACTAACTTCAAATCCCTAAAGACGAATTAACATAAAATAGAAAATCGGATTTGAGGAAATTTGGTGAATTTCTGAAAATTTGGGTCTCAAAGATGCCTCCACATCTCTCGATCCGGGACACCTGAGAAAAATTTGAGAGAGGTTTGTTTAAATAAGTCTTTTATGAACAAAAAACACTCTTGGGTTTTAAAAATTCCACTTAAAATGATTGGAATATGTGCTGGAAATTTGTGACTAAAACAAGAAACTATTAAATAATTCAAACACTGAAAAATAGGCCACAAAGATGAATCCGAATCTCTCAAAGGATAATAGCTGTTGCAAAATTGAGAGAGGTTGTTGTGAATGAGTCCATTTGGGAGAAAAAACTCTTTTTGTTTTCCATAATTCATTTCCATCACCTCATAATATGCTCACAATGGTAATGACAAAAACAGGAAAAAAAGAGTCGCTACAAGAATCATTTTTTGAATATTTTTTGAACAATGACTCAGAAATGAGGTTTAGGTAATAAAGATAAAGCTTAGAATAGATTTTAATGCAATATATTTTAGAATTTAAAGATATATAACCCCTAATAAGCCAAACGAAATTTTTTAAATAAATAAAAGGAAATAAATCAAAACCATTATAATCATAAAATCAAACAAAAAGTATTTATCACTATGAAACTTCAAAACTAAACCACAAATGAAGAGTAATACGAAATCAATCTTTGAACAATAGCACACATAGACTAGGAACAATATACAGTCTTAAAATCTGGCTCCTTCTACGGGATGAAAGTCTCCTTGTGAGGTTTCAATAACCTATAGAACTTGTGCCTTATTCATTAGGTGATGTAGTCATTCGTATCTTGTTCCTGGCCTACAATTTACTGCTAACCAAAGGATGCAACTTGTTTTTCCAACCAAAACATGAACCTTGTTCTGAAAAATGAAGTTACTGTGCAATTGATAATAAGAATCGTGAGTACTTCAATTGGTATATGGAGTTATTTACCAAATCTATGCAACTTTCTCAAACTATGAACACATACCTCTGAAATGACAAAATACTGCTAGAAACCAACATAGTGAAAAGAATCTACATGCTCATATAGCAAGCTTATTCTGATACTTCTACTCCTACTTTTAATTGGAGGAAACAACCCAATCAAGTGTAATCATACTTCCAGTGAAGCTAAGAAACCATTTGACTAAGAATCATAATTCCATGCATGATATTGTTTGAGAAGACCCACACAATATCTGATAAATAAAATAAAGAGTCTATAGGAAGCTGATACTTACGATTGGAAATAGGAAGTATACCAACAGCTGCAGCATTAGAAACCTTTGAAAAATACAACTCTTTCCAAGAGGTCACGAGATCATGAAACTCATGCAAAATTATTTATTCATGTTGTTCAAAAAGAAAGGACCGCAAATGGGTGTCCTCAATTCTCAATACTCCATGAGATAATGCAATAAGAGAACAATGTATAAAATATTTGACTCTCTTGAGGTTATCTTATTTTATATCTTCCATGAACCCAAGCTGACTAATTTTTGAATAGTGATGCTTAACTAATGAGGACTAAAAGCATGGTTGTATTATTTCTTTATATCCATAAAAAATTGGCATATTTTCTGAATCGTTTTGAGCAGCAAAGTTATCATGGACATGGATATTATAAACATCTAATATTACATTAAAAGTATCTACAGTCTGGCTACTATCAATTTGAGAGTCAAAGCAATTTAGAACTTTTTCTTGTTCAGTAAAAGATTGGAATATAATTCACCTACAATTGGTTTTTGTTGATCATGAAATTTATGATTTAAGACTTTAATGTCTTCATTATATTCATCATAAAGTGAAGCACTCTCTTCCTCTCCATTGTTATTATTTTAAACTTTGGCTCAAGAATGGAAACCAAGGGCTCTTCAAAGTGCTTCTTGACCTTTAAATAAAACCCTTGACCAAAACTTGAACAAATAAAGTTCTGAAAGTGACCATAAGTCAAGAATGGAAACGTATTTCTTATATCAATAGTAAGAGGTTGAAGAGCAACAAATTATTCTTCATAACATGATAATCACATAGCAGGATCTAGGAAATGTCTACTATAATCCACTGAAAGAATATTATCATCTAAAAATTCAGCAAAATGATATGAGGAATCAACACAAGCGTCATTTATATCTTTGTTCATATGAAAATCTAAAAACGATGAAGAAAGCTGTCTTAAATCTAAATGATACCTACGTTCTTCTTCCTTTTCATAAGCTTGTATATCTTCAACATGAGCCTGATCTTGAAGCATTTTTCAAGCTCCTATGTTCTCCTCCACTCCTTTTGCATCCTCAATTTTTTTTCTTAAAGATGATGATTTCCTTTCTAATAGGAAAAATACAAGATCTAAATCCTGAGCCATAACATAATATACCATAGAAAGTGTTTCCAAAGTTTTGATCTCCATAGGCATACTGATATAAAAACTTCAAAACCTCCAATTAAATTTAGTAATTGGCTCATCATTCTCCCTTTTCAAACTATAAAATTCGGAAAGAAATTGATCATAATATTTATTCTTACCCCAATACTTCAAAAAGACATCATGTAACTCTTCCCACGATCCAATTGAATCATCTTTTAAATTTCAGAACCAGAACCCAGCATCTCTAGCAAAGTATTTCGAAAATAATCTCATGACAACATCGTCATGCATGATTTCAAAATTATCAATGAAATTATGAAAAGATAATAAATTCTTCTCTGCTGTGATATGGTCTTTTCCAGTAAAATGGGGAAGATATTCAACAAAGTATGAAGGGTAAGGATGTAAGAGAGATGACAGCCTAAGAGGTTTAAACATCTTCTGTCTAAGTCTAGACTGGAAATCTCTAAGTTTAAAATGAGTCTCAACAAGCTGTTCACAAGTTTCAGTAGTGATGGTAGAAGGTAATGGATCAGATTTAGTCTCTACAAGATCACCGGAATAATCAAGTTCAAGAGATATGGATATATGTATATCATGTTTCACATGTATTTCAAATGAAGGAATAGGATCAACATCAATAAAACAAGAAGAATGCATACTTTCTTCTTCCAAAGAGGGATATGTACCTGAAGGTTTATGATCATCAGAATGGAAAAAACAAAAAATAATTATTTTGACATGCAATGGGAAAGATAGGAAAGAACTGATGAATAAAAACAGAACCTCATGGAGGAAAGTAACAAGCTGATACCCAGTCTTTCCATTTGGCTTCTTCATTTTTCTGTCAATAAAATTCTCCTTGCAATGGAATATTTAATCATGGAGTCGCTAGGTAGATGATTGCAGTCTATATCTATGTCCTTCTCTTGTCTGCCATCAAGAGTTAGATCTATTTCATTGTGGTTCTTCATGGGGAAGATAATATTGAATCCTTCCCCGACAATGGCACCAAAGATGTTTGTGCTAGAAATTGTTCCTAGACTACCAGAGGAACAAGCTAGAACAATCTCAAAAAATAAAAGTAAAATGCAATTAGGTTTAATTGGTTTTGGTTTGAAAATTCATCATCAAGAGGGTAAATAGCTATCAATATAAAACAAGCACTAAATCATGCAAAAATAAAGGACTGAGATGAATAATATATGTAATATAAACCAAAAATAGTATAAGCATGGGATTGAATTTCACGTACAACCTACAAGCATTTCATGAAGAAAAACATCAAACAGGAAATGAAGTTGTACATTGAGTGACCAAACAAATAAAAAATGAAACCAACAAATAAGATAATAATCCATTTTTGAATATTTTTTGAACAATGACTAAAAAACGAGGGTTGGGTCATAAAGATAAAGCTTAGAATAGATTTTAATGTAAGCTTTTTCAGACTTCAAAGATATATAACCCCTAATAAGCCAAAGGAAAACTTTAAAATAAATAAAAGGAAATAAATCAAAACCATTATAATCATAAAATAAAACAAAAAGTATTTATCACTATTAAACTTCAAAACCAAACCACAAATGATGAGTAATACGAAATAAATATTTTAAAAATAGAACACATAGACTAGGAACAATATTCAGTCTTAACATAGGGGACATTGATGTATTCCCAAAATAGTCAATGGCAAAAAACCTACCACTGATGACTGTAGGTCTCAAGGCACTCAATGGACTCTAGACTCATATTCTTGAATAAATTATCTAAATTCGATGGAATGGAATCCGATGGAAGAAGGGAACTTCCTGGAATCTCCTATCAACTGACACGTGGTACTTAGTAACACTAGATAATGTGGAAGAACTTGAGTGAACAAGATGTACACAAAATAGTAACTGTACCAGGATGTTCGATATGTAAAGTGAAGATAACTGAGGGATGGATGACTCCGGCTAGACTTCCTTTGAACAAGGGCATAAGGAAAATGGTGAGTGAACATAGGAAGTACAAAATCGACATGCAAATTTGGACAACTATGTGACATAGGAGGCATCGATAGAGGCTCCATAGGGACTAGAAGAATAACCATTCGGTGGAGAAAAACTAGAGGAACGAGTAAATATACTAAAGTCATACTAACAAACCAACCGATGGATATGATGTATAGTGATCTATTCAATGTGGACACAACTTGACATCTGCCAAAACTAATATCATTTCATGTCTGTATTTTTATGTTTTTTTATTTTTTTGGACCTTTTCATATTTAAAAAGATTGAAAAAGAATAAAAGTTCTTATAGTATACAGCTAGGAGGAGACAAGTGTCGCATGAAAGAAAACTAGTTCAAAGTAGTGGAACATACCTATGGTCAATGCAAGGAAGCATGTGCAGGATGAGGATACTTTGGGGAAGTTCTCCTTTCAGTAAGGGATGATCAAGCTACAAAGGATATATAAAATGCTATGCTTGGATAGGATTGAGAAAAGCTCGGGTTATATGGCTTATAACTCTAAATCAGGGAGCTGACATAAATCTCAATAAGGAAAGCAAGATGCATGAATATGCAATTACAACTTGATATACAAGGGAGTTCCTGTGGGAGATGGCTAGCATAGAGTTCAAGAGGGATATGAAGCTCTTGCACAAGGGCATGGAAAGACTAAATAAGGGACACCTAAAGTTAGAGGAAAAATATTGGCATGGGTACCAAACTGCAAAGATGGATCTAATTACTAGGGCATCCATGAATAGGAAAATGCTACCACTTACATAATGTCACTTCTAATAGTAGTATTATAGCCGGGATTTTACCCCAACTATGTACAAAATCACCTCCCTTCTATCAAAGGGATAGAAGAGTGTATTTCAATAATGGGAGTGCTAGCTGCAAAAAAAACTATTAGTAACACTAAACAAATAATGATGGCTAAACTAAAAAATTAAAATAAAAGACAAAATATTATACCCTTGTTTGAAAGTGGGCCACCATGCCCTAATCTCTGGATACGGGCCACCTCTCCATAGGTTGTATGGTACGGTGGTTACCTCTATGAATGGGATGGGGAATGGCATGGCTATCAAATGATGGTTGGATGGTGTAAGTATCTTGAGAAAAGTGGGTTCTCAATGTACTCACTGATTTGAATAATGGAAAAAGGGCATGGGAATCTTGGTGATGGGGACCTCCACCTTCTTTTCATAATGATTTCTTGGCCTTATTTTTCTTTTAGGGTTTTGGAACCCTATTTAGGGTTTTTACCCCATTTTTTGGGTTTTAGCTCTTTTTGGGGCTTTAAGCCCTTTTTGAGGTTTTTAACCTCTTTTTAATGTTTTTGAGATTTTTGAGAGAAACTAAGGGTAAACCATAGGTGTGGAGGTCAAAAATGGGGGAAAATGATAGGGAAATGGTGTTTGTATATAGTTTAGTCTAATTGAGCAATTTTTTGCGTTAACAAGTATGAAGGTTTCATGACATTATGAAGTGGGTTCACACCTAAAGTTACGGTTAAATGGTCATAAGGAAATGCATAATGCAGGAAGATATGGAGTCGTAACCTATATTCCACTTCGAAATTATACCTATAATAGGTACAAATGGGTCAAATTCTTGGTCAAAGTATGCTCAAATCAGGTCCCTATACCATAACAATAGGACAAATAGTCCAAAATGTGGAAATTGAACCAGTGATAGAGCAATTGCACTCACAAAATTGCTAATCAAACATGGAAATTTACACACAAAGGAGACTGAAGTTGGAGCATAACACTAATCTATATTGAATAAGTGTACAATAGACAACCTTATGAAGTCATAGGATGATGCAATATATAATTACATGAGATATTTGAATGCATAAGGATGCCATTCGAAATAGTAAAAACATAGGCTTACTAAATCTAGTCAAATCCCCCATAGGTGCATAAAGCAGTTTCCAAATCTACCTAGAGGCTCATGAATTGGCAATGTCAAGTAGGAAAGGTAATAGTGATGGAAAGACAACTCATACATGATTTATTAGGAGAAAATAATGGAGGACGATGAGGGAAAAAAACAAGTCAACTACACCTAGTCTTACTTTCCCTTTTGCCATAAATCTCAATAAAGGAGGCAACTTAGCAAAAAAAACAAATATGTGCCAGGGAGGATCTGGAATAAAGTAGATATGCTAAATATGGATTCCAGGAGGTTTCCTAAGTGCTCTATGGCTCATTTTTAGCAATTTTTACTTCTAGGACATGTGGAAGACAACTTGCATAGAGTGGAAGATTGGAAACTAAGCAAATAAGACAAAAATGGATTAATTAATGTCTAAGGTAGCTAACTATGGGTTGATTATTCTAACAGCCCCCCTTAAGCTTGAATTTATGAGTAAATTTCAGAAAACTGTAGGGCCTAGAAACAAGGCTTAGTCACCGTTTACATATTGCATGTCCATTTAACCAAGGAAAGAGGCAAAAACCCAGTGGGAAAATCCTCCCTTAAACATGGACAATAAAACAAAATTTGAAAATCTTGTCATCAATCATGGTTCATAGCATGATCATCAATCCCCAGTAGTTATTTGAGATTGCTGAATGCATTTTCACAAAAAACTTTGGTGAAGATGTCTGCTACTTGTTCTGAAGATGCACATAAGAGTAGGTGAATGGTGCCATCATGCACAAGTTGTCTGATGTAGTGCATATGGATCTCAATGTGTTTTGTTCTTTGTCTCCTAACTAGATCATTGTAGATTTGAATGGTACTCTAATTATCACAATATATAATAGTTGAAAACTCTGATTCAAAGCCACACTCACCAAGTATCCCCTACAACCATAAACATTGAGATGTTTCATTTACAACTGCTCTGTACTCTACTTCCGTAGATGAGAGTTCTATGGCACTCTGTTTCTTGCTTGACCATATGATTGGTCCTTCAGCAAGCATGAACACATATCCTAATGTTGAATTTCGATCTGTGTTTTCACCTTCCCAATCACTGTCAGTAAACCAAATCAAATCAAGATCAGATTTAGCTTTGTAGAAGATCCCATGAGTTCTTGTTACTTGAACAAAGTTAAGGATCCTTTTGGCTGCTCTCGAATGGATCTCATGAGGATGATCCATGTATATTGAGGCCACACTTACTGCATAATAAACAACAGGTCGAGTGTGTGTAAGATACAACAAACACCCAATCAATTGCCTATACAGTGTATTATTTACCATAGGAGAAGAACCTGCTTCTTCAAGCTTAACTCCTGAAAGGAAGGGAATCTTGCTTGGCTTGCAATATTTCATGTTGAACTTGTTTAGAAAATCTAAAGCATACTTGGACTAATGTACCTTTATCCCATGTTGGGATTGATCAATTTTGAGACCCAAGAATTGGCTCAACAACCCCAAATTAGTCATAGAAAATGCATAGTTCATTGCATCCTTCAAGGAGGCAATTTATTTCATTGAACTTTCTGTAATCAGAAGGTCATCCACATACAAGACAATAATCATCAAAGAACCATGAATCAAATTCAAATAAACATTAGGATCATACTTGCATCGAACAAAACTCAATTGCAGCAGAAAACCATCAATCTTGGCATACGAAGCCCTGGGGGCTTGCTTAAGCCCATACAATGATTTCTTTAACCTGCACACAAAAGATGGATTAGAAGAAAACCCTTGATGCTGATGCATGTAAATATCTTTAGTAAGATCTCCATTCAGGAAATCACACTTCACATCCATGTGATGTACCTCCCACTGCTTCGAAGCTGCAATGGCTAAGGCTAGCCTGATGGAGTCCATCTTTGCCACTGGTGCAAAGGTCTCATTGTAGTCAATACCATGTACCTGTGAGTAGAATTTGGCTACCAATATTGCCTTATATTTCAAAGGTGAACCATTATCAGCAAAATTAATTTTGAAAACCCACTTACATTGAACTAGCTTCCTCCCTGGGGGGAGTGTTGAGCACCCTAAATGCGGATAGATTGTTATCAACATACAGAGTTTACGAAATTCATTGTCAACCCAGGGAAGTCTTTTGTTTCAAAAGGTAAGTGCACAGTATATACCAAACACCAAATC
>LPNX011072993.1:0-11237 GCA_001517045.1 Pseudotsuga menziesii | reverse complement strand
ATTTGACTTGAAAGTGGAGTTATATATGGCATATCTTCAACATCAATGCCCATATCATCATTGGACATGGTAGTCAAACCATCAATAATAAAGGATTGTTCCTTCTACATTTCATGAATATGATTATTCCACTATGTATTTAGCAATGCATATATTTTTGTAAAACCAAACATTGAAGAAATGTTTTCAACTCCACAATCATCACTAGAAATATAGAATATTTTACTTTTTAAAGTTAAAAAAAAACTTTTAAAAAATTGAGTTGATGTTTTATAAAATAGTAAGGTTTTGTGTTTAACATTTACAAAAAGTATATTCTTCTTAGAAGATCTTGTGCAACACATACCAACTTATGAAACTTTGACTAAGGAGATACCAACTTAGAGATATCTTCTCACACACATTTTAAAATAAATTAAAAAAAAAATAAGTGAACAAAATAAATGTTACTCAACCTTATCCTATGGGAAAAATAAAATACATTATAGTTTCATATTGTCATGCATGACGTCTTGATAATTTTTTTTGTGGTTTGGAGATTGGAAGGGCGCGCAAGTCATTTTGAAGTGAGCATGTTTTTGTTATTTATTAAAGTTTTATTTGGACAACAAAGTGGTTGACGCCTTAATCTTTAAATGATATGATAGCAATCTTAGGATGTATAACTCTTATAAAAACACGTCATGGTTAAAATTTCCGGTAATTATATCCCATGCTCCAGCAACGACCGAAAAATGTGACATGGAGTTGATCGGTTAGGTACACATTCTAAAAACGATTAGGATTTATTTTGTCAGGTTCTCTCTATTTGTATTCTTTTTGCATAACTTCTTTCTCCAGCAAGTCCATCCTTATTTTAAACTCGCTCTACGTTCTTTTTTATCGGTCTGCCTCTAAATTTGGCGGAGATTAAAGAACCGTGGAGAAAATGCATGCCCATGATTAAAATTTATTTTACAGAGCGATGAATTATAATTTTTGTTTTTAATGGAGACTATTTTTAAGGAATTAATTTACATTATTACCATTGAAAAAAAACTTATTAATTATAACTTATAATTTAATCTCGCACTTTAACAAATTACAACGTAGTGATAATCAATAGTTTGAAAATCTATAACACATTTTAAATTTAAATATATGAATATAGTTAAATAATAATTTGAAATTATAAGATATAATTAAATATTT
Organism: Pseudotsuga menziesii; assembly: GCA_001517045.1. Lineage (NCBI taxonomy): Eukaryota > Viridiplantae > Streptophyta > Pinopsida > Pinales > Pinaceae > Pseudotsuga > Pseudotsuga menziesii. The sequence continues at coordinate 10,046 of LPNX011072993.1, read as the reverse complement.
TGAATGCTTATACAATCAAATTAAAATCAATCAATATAGTTAAATAATTTTAAATATATAACTAATTTATACAATTATAGTTATGACATATTCTTGGCAATTGGCGAATGACAGTGGAACAAGTGTCTCGCATTTGCATGCTTGGTCTTCCTTCTTCTAGGCATGTTCACCAGGTTTCCTTGGAGCACTTAATAATTGTCAGAGGAATGCTACCATTGCTGGCCTTAATGTCATCTCAGTCATTAACGAACGCACCGCTGCTGCTATAGCTTATGGGTTTCATCAAAGCTCATAATTCTGGTTCTTTACTGGGGCGGAGGCACCCCTAGTGTCTCTAATCTGTCTGTAGAGAAGAAATTAAGTTGAAGGTTGTCGAGGGTTAGATGTAGACAATAGAATATTGCAGACACTTGAACAACAGTCCAAGAGGTCTTCAAATATTCCGTGCAGAACAATGGCCACTACGTTTCCGCCATCGCGATTTTTTTTAACCCGTCGAGTTGTTGTGGAAGGTACAATATGTTGCACTCGACAAGGTCTCAAGTTACCAAATCAAAGTTCTACACTTCATTAAACACATATTCTATATTTTTTTATTGTAATAGAAATTTGCAACTTGCTAAGATCAATAGCAATATTATCTTACAATTTCTCATAAAATTGAAAATCTACAACGTCACCTAAATACACTCTGAATTGATATCAAAAAGCATCTTGGACATTAGAATTAAATAAATGGCCTGAATTCAGGTAAAAAACATATGAGTTTACGGAAATATTATGTAACTCTTTATCTTTTAAATACATTCAAAACCTGCATAATTATTCAATAATATTTGTTCATTGTCTATATGTGACCATTTAAAAAAAATGCATTCAAGATCCTACGTAAATATTCAATACATTTTGTTTTCCGCGTTTTAGGTTTTGATTGTCTATATGTGACCATTTAGAAAAAATACATTCAAAATCCTGCGTAATTATTCAATACATTTTTTTCCACGTTTTAGGTTAAGAATCACAACTCATCTTCAGAGGAGATAGTCAGAGGTTCTCCAAAGAATATTTCTCGGTAAATTCCCACTTCCTATTTCCGATTTTAGAGTATCGGAAGCCGAAAAATTCTATTTTTTGTTAAGGTTATTTGGGGTATCCACAATTTCCGATTTCTGATATTCGGATATCGAAAACCGGAGACTCGGGTTTTTGTTGAAATAATTTGCTAACTTCCCCATTTTCGATTCCCGATATTCTGAATATGGGAAACCAAAAACATAGTTTTTTTTTTATTTATAAAAGAAACCTCTTAAAGATAACATCTTTAATCTTTGAATGGAAATGGGAACTCATTTATTCTCAGGTCCTCTGTCCGAAAATCTGAATCTATTCTTATTGACACTAGTTGTACAACTCAGCCAACTATTCCTGCACATATTGATAACATAGTAAATATTATCTAGAAATCCGGAAAAGTAAAAGTGGATTGAATGAGTAGGACGTGAGGAATTCAGGATACTATCTATATACATACTATGTTTCCACCATCACCATTTTTGTTTTACTCATCGAGATGTTGTAGAAGGTACAATGTTTGACAAGGTCTCAAGTTACCAAATCAAAGTTCTGCACTTCGTTAAACTCATATTCTATCTTTTTTTTTGTAATAGAAATTTGTAAATTGCTAAGTTCAATACCTGTATATCTTAGAATTTCTTACACAACGTCACTAAAAGACACTCTGTATTGATCTCAAAACCATCTTGCACATTAGAACTAAAGAAATGGCTCGAATTCAAGTAGAAAAAGTAAGACTTCATCGAAAGATACTTTGAATTATTTTAAAACAGGATGTAGTGCAAAGATAGACATGATCTAAGACAAAAATCCTTAATTTTTCATTGATTGATCCGTGAAATAACTCAAGTTAAATTTCCTATTTCCTATTTCTGATTTTTGGGTATCGAAAACCGAAAAATTTAGTTTTTTGTTAAGGTTATTTGAGGTATCTACGATTTCTAACGTTTTAGCTTAAGAAGCACAACTCATCTTCAGAGGAGGTAGTCAAATGTTCTCCGAACAATATTTGTTAGTGATTTCCTATTTCCTATTTCTGATTTTCGGGTATCAAAAACTAAAAATTTCAATTTTTTGTTAAGGTTGTTTGGGGTATCCACGATTTCTGGTTTCCGACGTTCAGATATCGAAAACCAGATACTGAGGTTTTTCTTGAAATAATTTGCTAGCTTCCCGATTTCCAATTCCCGATATTCCGGATATGGGAAACCGGAAACATCGGTTTTTTTATTTATAAAAGAAACTTCTTAACAATAAAATCTTTACTCTTTGGTCGAAAATGGGAAGTCGTTTCTTCTTAGGTCCTCTGTCTGACAATCCAAATCTATTCTTATTGACCCTTGCTGTACAACTCAGCCGACTATTCCTGCACATATTGATAACATAGTAAATATTATCTAGAAATCCGGAAAAGTAAAAGTGGATTGAATGGCTAGAACATGAGGAATTAGGGATACTAACTGTATATATACACTACATTTCCGCCATCGCCATTTTTTTTTTACCTTTCGAGCTGTTGTGGAAGGTACAATCTTTGACAAGGTCTCAAGTTACCATATCAAATTTCTGCACTTCGTTAAACTCATATTCTATCCTTTTTCATTGTAATAGAAATTTGCAAATTGCTAAGATCAATAGCCATATACCTTATAATTTCTCACACAACGTCACTGAAAGACACTCTGTTTTGATCTCAAAACCGTCTTGTACATTAGAATTAAAGAAATGGCCCGAATTTAGGTAGAAAACATATGAGTTCAGCGAAAGATACTTTGAATAATTCCAAAATAGAATGCAACGCAAATATGGACATGATCTAAGACAAAAATCCTTAAATTTTCTTCAATTGATCCGCAAAATAACTCAAGTTAAGAAGCACAACTCATCCTCAGAGGAGATAGTCAGAGGTTACCGGTGATTTCCTATTTCCTATTTTCAATTTTCAGGTATTAGAAACCGAAAAATTCAGTTTTTTGTTGAGGTTATTTGAGGTATCCACCATTTTCAACGTTTTAGGTTAAGAAGCACAACTCATCTTCAGAGGAGATAGTCAAAGGTTCTCTGAACAATATCTCTCAGTGATTTCCTATTTCCGATTTCCGATTTTCAGGTTTCGAAAACTGAAAATTTCAATTTTTTGTTAAGGTTATTTGGGGTATCCACAATTTCCGGTTTCCATCGTTCGTATATCGGAAACCAGAGACTGAGGTTTTTGTTGAAATAATTTTCTAGCTTCACTATTTCCCATTCCCGATATGCCGAATATGGGAAACCAGAAACATCGCTTTTTTTATTTATAAAAGAAACCTTTTAACAATAACATCTTTACTCTTTGGTTGGAAATGGGAAGTCATTTATTCTCAGGTCCTCTGTCTGACAATCCAAATCTATTCTTATTAACAGTAGCTGCACAACTCAACTGACTATTCCTACACATATTGATAACATAATAAATATTATCTAGAAATCCAAAAAAGTAAAGGTGGATTGAATGACTAGCATGTGAGAAATTGGAGATACTAACTGTATATACACTACGTTTCCGCCATGACCATTTTTGTTTTACCTGTTAAGTTGTTGTGGAAAGTACAATCTTTGACAAGGTCTCAAGTTACCAAATAAAAAATCTGCACTTCGTTATACTCATATTCTATGTTTCTTAGTTGTAATAGAAATTTGCAAATTGCTAAGACCAATAGCGATATATCTTAGAATTTCTCACAAAATGGAAAATCTACAACGTCACCGAAAGACACTCTGTATTGATCTCAAAACCTTCTTGCACATTAGAATTAAAGAAATGGCCTAAATTTAGGTAGAAAACGTACAAGTTCAGCAAAATATACTCTGAATTATTCCAAAACAGAATGAAATGCAAAGCTAGACATGATCTAAGACAAAAATCCTTAAATTTCTCTCAATTGATCCGTGAAATAATAATTTCACAATGGACTCGTAGTCTCAAAATATTCTTCCTCTCCCTAGCCGTTAACATTTCGACATGTGTCCCTTGGTGATTGGCGGGTTTAGGTACAACATGCCCATGGTTAAAATTTTCGGTTATTATATCTCGTGATCTGGCAGAGATTGAAGAAAGCGGCATGGAGTTGATTGGTTAAATACACATTCTAAAAACACTTAGGATTTATTTTGTTTGTTAGTATTTTTTCCGCGTGACTTCTTCCTCCGCCAAGTCCATCCTTATTTTAAGCTCACTCTGCATTCTATTTGAGCAGTCTGCCTCTAAAATTGGCGAATACTAAAGAACCAGAGAGAAAATGCAGACTATTGCAGGAAGCATGCCAATGGTTAAACTTTCTGGTACAACATGCCCATGGTTAAAATTTCATGTTATTATATCCCATGATCCGATAGGGACCGAACAAGGTGACATGGAGTTGATCAGTTAAGTACACATTCTAAAATGCTCAGCCTTTATTGTATTTGTTCGTATTCTTTCCACGTAACTTCTTCCTTCGCCAAGTCCATTTTCATTTTAAACTCCCTTTGAGTTATTTCTGATTGGTCTGCCTCTAAATTTGTTGGAGATTGTGGCCTCTAAATTGGTACGACTTGCAGGAAGAAGAAAAATACATTGTCACTCAAATCAACTGTATTTCTACCTTTCTACTTAATTTATAAGTATGTTCAAGAAAATATGACATAATTCACACAAATTTGTTGAGGTATTCATCGACAGTAGTGTATTTCACATCCAGTTACAGCTACTCAGCCAAATATTCTTTCTCTTAAAATACTCAGCCAAATATTTCATAAATCACAGAAAACCAAAGAAATTACCGATTAACTCTTAAACAAAAAGCAACATGCCAAGTTGGAGATAAAAATACTTCAAATGACCTCAATTCAACTGCAAAATAACTTAAGAGAAAGACCTACCAATTATAAAATTATATATAATCGTTAAAATAATAAAATTATCTTTTTCATTCTTTTATTTGTAACTATTTATTTTTTAAATATATTCAAAACCTGCATAATTATTCAATAATATTTACGGGCAATGAAAATATGGGTTCACCTTTCCAAGAGCTCTATCAATTGATCCCGATACCACAACTTAACCGATAAGTTAAATTTGCAATAGAGAAGACTTTGTTATAAAGTTAAAAGGAAATAAAAACACGTGGAACAGATTGGCGAAGACACATATGGCTAAGCGGCTCAAAATATTTTATTTAGGGTGTCTTCAATTGATTGATATTGTAACCCTGTAATTAAGAATTTTTCATTTCATTCTTCAAACCCTCTTATTTATGCCAAATTTTTTATTGGAACCATTTGAACAGACATATTCCAAACACTTTTCCAGACCCTCGTTGGTTGCCATATTCATGTATGTTTGCTTTGGTAGTAAGTCGACCTTGAATGTTCCAAAATTTGCTAGAAGAGGAGAGTGATGTCAATGGGATATTCAATCCAGCGAAGCTAGGGTTTTCATTTATTGAGCTAGCGTTGACTGGAACAAAGGAACTACTCTCTAAGGAAGAAGGTACAATTAAGTGGTAAGGTGCAGGATCTCCAATAATTACTGCATCCATTGTGACAACCTCGAGTGCAAGAAATGAGAGATGAAGTATGTTAGAGTTCAATGGGAGAGAAAAACATTGGATGCATGAACAGTGTGAAACTGATTAAGTGAGAAAAAAAAACGAGAAAATTCCACGTACGTTACATTATGTACAATGTTGCATGTACATTGGGTAATTTTGATTATAGTTCCTTCTTTTAGCTATCCATTTTCTACAAGATCACTATATATAACTGGAAGCCGTAGCTCATGCTTGTGAAGGCCATTTGAGATAGAGATTCCGAACCGAATAGATGATGAGTTGAGTGAGTTCACTTGGTTTAATGAGGAGACTTGTAGCAACGGGAAAAAGTTGAAAACACCATGTAGCAATAGTGAAATAGAATCTTCAGTTACCATAGTCTCCATAACGTGATGGCTATTTTTTCCTGTGGAATGAAACAGGGCATGAAAAATAATTGGGCAAGTTTTTATTTATTTATTTTCAGGAAATTCTACAAGGCCAAGAATATCCAAACAAGGGAAGTTGTTTCCTTCAAGAAAAATCGTATTGATAACGAAAGATAAGGAGTATCTATTTGGAATTATCTCTAATATTTTTTCAATATGCATGCGAGAGAGTTTTCTGGTTAGGGTTAACAAATATCCATGTTTGGACTTAACCGATAAATTAAATCAGCAATAGAGAAAACTTGCTATAAAGCAAAAAGGAAAAAAATCACGTGGAACAGATTGGAGAAGCCCATATGGGTAAGCGAATCAAAATACTTTATTTAAGGTTTCTTTAGTTAATTGATCGTGTAACCCTGTAATTAAGAATTTTTCATTTCGTGGCTCAAACCCTCTTATTTATGCCAATTTTTTTATTGGAATAGTTTGAACGGACATAAATAATAATAGCATGATTTTAATTGATAGGTGAGTAAAGAAATGGGGGATAGAATGATAGGTTTTTATTTATTTTCAGGCAAGTTTACATGGCCAAGAATATCCAAACAGGGGAAGTTGTTTCCTTGAAGAAAAATTGTATTGATAACGAAAGATACACAGTATGTATTTGGAGTTATCTCTAATCTTTTTTCGATATTCATGTGCGAGAGTTTTCTGGTTAGGGTTAATAAATATCCATGTTTGGACTTTGATTAATTTTTTTCATACATAGTGGTTGTGTCACTGTTGTGTTCTGATATATTATCCTTTGAAGCAGATATTTTCTCGTCGGTTCTCTGTAATCTTTTCATTCTAGATTAATTGGTATTTTTAATGTAATATTAACACAGTTCTCTATAACTGCAATTCATCAAGTTAAATAAGATAGTGAAAATGTCATCAAGTTAAAGAAGATAGTGAAATACTCAATTACGAAATGGTTCAGTTGCAAAAAGACACAATATTTTTACCCTCTCAGCGTTCCTTTGTACCTGTCGATGCAAAGGAAAAGTAAAAATAGCTCAAGATTACATAAACACTAGTATTACATGTTCCGACCAACCCCTTTTCTCTATAAAGAGACTCTTATTATAGTGTTTCCAACCCTTGAAACTAACTTCGAAACAGGGCTAGAAACTAGTTACAATCATGATAAAAAATACTAACTAATTCAAACGTGGCATAGTCTCCACGATCGATACATATAAAACACAAGAACATGGAGCAGCGGGCATGCTTGATTAACCGGCAAGGAAACATCTTCAATTTGTAGGATCGATTGTCTATAAAGATTCCTTTTACTATAACAACAAAGTAAGCTCTTGCAACTAGCCACAATAGAAACAAGGCTGAGAAGAAAATCCAAGGACAACCTGTGAAATTTGTAGCTAATCCACAGGTTGCTCAGGTGTAAATACTGCATTTTCTAAACATCGATGTCCACTTGAACACCTATGTATTAGCATAGATAAGAAACTACAAATTTCACAGGTTGTCCCTGGATTTTCTTCCCAACCTTGTTTTTTTTGTGGCCATTTTCAAGAGCTTACTTTGTTGTTATAGTAAAAGGAATTTTTCATATGAAGGTTTGTGTTTTTTCTGTGTTCAACTTTTCATCTAGACTCTTTGTCGCCTAATAACACTGCTATTGGCGGAGACCTTGGGGAACACCACACCTCTTCTGACAACACCAAGTCCTTGACGTCGCTTGTCATTCTTGTGCTTCTATTCTCCTAGGAGAAGGATCCTCCTACAGGTCATACGGCACAACATCTTCTCAGCTTCATCACCACCCCAAATAAAGTTGGAAAGTGGAATTGACAAAGGCGACGATGAACAATTTGGAATTCTTCTCCTCTAGTCCGAGAATTCGATAAGAGGAATCACCTCTAGTAATGGTCGCCATGTGCTAAGATTATGGAAACAACGACCACGTCGAGAGGTTTTGCAGGCATGCCCATTGGATAGGAAATTCCAGGCATTCCCTCCACCGGGGTGTCACATTGTATTATGACAACAATACACTTCTCTAATGCAATGAATGTCCCTACCCCTATGGTTGGATCCCTCTTGGCATGAAAGACAGGGAATTGCAGGAACTTGGAGCGATGCTCACCCGCCAATAACACACCCTGACAAACAAGTTTCTGAAACCAAATGGCCATTACGAACCTCTTTAAAACCGAGTCTATATATTTATGGTGTTGAATGGGGTGCTTATATAGAGTTCGGAGGCACAACTCAACGATGGCCCCATCAACATTCTCACACATGCAATCATCAAGTAACCTGGTCATGGCACGCGCGGTCACATGGTTCGAGATCTAGAATTGACACTAAGATACCATTCACCACACCCTTTCTGCTTATGGTGCCATGCTATCAACCAAAGAAACGAATTCAGGGGTGTCTCTCTTGTACTTGTTTTCTGCCGCCTAACCATTAAGACACTTTTCTGATCATCATATGTGTGACACAGTGCACCTTTCAGATTATGGGGAGCTAAAATATGGTGTGAAGTTGATTTCCTTGGTTGTAGATATCTTCCAATGGTGTCTAAATCCTTGATTACTTGTCACTTCTACCCTCTGCATACTTATCTCAAAGTATCATATCTTTGCATATGCGGCAAGTGAAATTACGTACAACCACGACCTTTTGCCTTTGATTCTCCCTTGTGTGAATTTTCAACGAGCATAATCATTTCTAGGATTTCGATCAGAAATATTTCAATGCTCATCGTCCATTTGTAATGGGTGTGTTATATTTCACAAATATCGACAATTGTTTTACCCGCGTGTGTAGCGGAGACATTGACCATCATGGATCTTTTCCCGACTCAATCTAGGCCATCCAAACTTTCCCCTGTTTAACCCATTTCGTCAATTTGAAATCGAGAAACATCTCGAGCGATTTGACTTAGCGGAATTAATCTCCTAAAATGCAAAAGCGACTTGGGGCAATAAATGAAAAAGTAAGCAAATAACTAATTGATTTGTCTTTTCTTATAAATGAAAAAATGAGCAAATAACTAATGGATCCAAAATCACTGCCAAAGTCGACAACTTCAATGCTATAAACCATTAAGTGTCATCCCTTGATCTTTATTTTGTTTTACCCCTCTGTCTTTTCTTACAAATGAAAAAACAAGCAAATAATTAATGAATCCAAAATCACTGCCATAATCCGTGGGTCTTTTAAACTATTCCGCAAAATGCAAAAGTGACTCAGGACAATAAATGAAAAAAATGAGCAAATAAATAATTGATCTTCCTTTTCTTATAAATGAAAAAATGAGCAAATAACTAATGGATCCAAAATCACTTCCAAAATCGATAGCTTCAATGCTATAAACCATTGAGTGTCATCCCTTGATCTTTATTTTGTTTTACCAATCTGTCTTNATGAGCAAATAACTAATGGATCCAAAATCACTTCCAAAATCGATAGCTTCAATGCTATAAACCATTGAGTGTCATCCCTTGATCTTTATTTTGTTTTACCCCTCTATCTTTTCTTACAAAGGAAAAAATGAGCAAATAATTAATGAATCCAAAATCACTACCAAAATCCTACATTTGAATGCTACAACCGTTCAACACTTTTATGTATTTAATCATAAGAATCANAGGAAAAAATGAGCAAATAATTAATGAATCCAAAATCACTACCAAAATCCTACATTTGAATGCTACAACCGTTCAACACTTTTATGTATTTAATCATAAGAATCGTTCAAATAAACAATATAAATCCTCAAGTGAACCAAAAATATCTCTTAAATTTGACAATACACTTGGGAGAAAAAATAGTATAAGTTTTTTTAATTTCGCATCTTTGAGTTAGGTTCGAGTTGCTTCCTAATCTAGGGATTATATTTTCACAGCCGAACTATTCAAACAAGCACAAAATAACTTCTGAAAACAAGCACAAAATTACTTATGTCCAACGTTTAATCTTCCAATTGTTTCTTTTCTTATATTTTGACAGT
>LPNX011072982.1:12500-23928 GCA_001517045.1 Pseudotsuga menziesii | reverse complement strand
AAAATGGTAATTTTGTTATAAAATGAAGAGAGGGTATAGGAATCAACCAATGGTGGGCATGAAATCTCCTCCCTTCCACTTGAATCAGCTCCAATGCCTGTAGAAATATCCTCCCTTCCACTTGATTTGCTCCAATGCCTCTTCAAATCTCGCTCCAAACGCTCCAAACGCTGCGCTCCCCGTCGAAATCGCGTTTCTGATAATGAAATTGGGCTCGGGACTGTGTATTTTTTATTTATTTATAATTTTCATATTGCGTGCGCGTTTTATAACTACAAAACGCGTGCGCGTTTTGTAGTTATACAATGCGTACGCGTTTTATAGTTATAACACGCGCACGCGATGTGTTTTCCTATCCTACATGTTTTATGACATGTCAGGCTGGGGTTGAACCATACCAAGTGCTATGTCAGGCTCAGGTTGATGTATTTTTTGGTAGCATGATGTTGTTTTTGAAAACTAGGATTGCATCTTAAAGGTCCGTCATCTTCTTGCACTGACCCATTACTAACTTTATGTTTTTATTCTTCCATTTTCTCTTCTTGGAATAGGACTAGATATGCCTCCCACATATCACTTTCCAGTTCCCAAGTAGCTTCTTTCGGATTAAGTTTCTTCCATTGCACCTTGACTTGACTGATGGTATGGTTCCACAGTAAAGTTTTCCTCCTATCGAGAATACGCTCTAGTCCCACCTGAAACTCTCCTTCTGGTTCCACCTGGATCACATTCCAATCGATCACATGAGTAGCATCATGAATATATATTTTTAAAATAGAAACGTGAAAAACATTATGCACTTTAATAGTGGGTGGTATGGCTAACTCGTACGCAACCAGCCCTACTTTAGCCAAAATTTCAAATTGCCTGCAATACCTAGATGCCAACTTTGGGAAACACTCGATGAGAAAATATAGCCTTTGTGGGTTTATCCGAAGACACAAGTGAATTATGGCATGTATACTTCTATATTTTGACTAACAAAATACTTTTATATGTTGGCATGAGAGAGGTCGTATTTAAGGTTATGTAATACAATCTTTAGTTGATAGTTAAATTGTATAGAAAACATTTTTATGATCTTTACTAACGTTTATTAATATTGTTGCATCTCTTACATATTTGGAATGGCATCTTAGTTGTGACTTATCTTGTATTTGATTATGGTACGTCCACTTTGATATGATGTAATATGATCATGGTTCAATTTAATATGTTGTAATAAATATTATGATGATGGTTCAATTTGATATGATGTAACATAATTATGTTTCAATTTCCTATGAAATAAATACTAACTTTTCATTTTGAATGTTTTTTTAGAGAACATGAATCTGGCACAAGATCTGATTGATGATGGCGGCCATGATCCATATTATGTTGGCTCTAGTTCATATATGGGAGTTGATGATGATGAGGATGGATATGGACATCATACCCAAGAGGATGAGGTTTATCGTGATCATGATCATGATCGGTATAAGGATGATGATGACGACTAATATGATGATGATCAAGATGATGATGATTAGGATGATGACGATCAAGATGATGATGATGAGGCAATTGTTGGTGGTAGCGAGTAATGTTGATCATATTGACTCTATCATGGATTATTGTTCAGATATCATTATGATGCCTATATCATTGTCTTTTATATGTATCATTTTGACTTATGGTATCATATTGACTTATATAATTTTGACATGTATCATACTCAGTTGTATCATTTTGACATGTTATTGGTCTACTGGCATATTTGACTTTCATGACTTGTTTTAGTTATATATATGTGTGCGTGCATGTGTATGCATGTGATGACGATATTACTCGTATTATCTTGTTAGTTTATATATAAATTAGAAGTGGTTGATGTTTTTTGGATGGATATTCACGATGTATGATGATTTTGCTACTTTGAATGGATGTTGTCAATTCGAATTAAAATTCTTCATAAATGTTATGATATAAATTTGAAACGTGATCTATCTTTTTTTAGATATACATTATTTGGCATTACATTTATTTGATATTGTTATGTTTGACTCACTTGTTATAAATTATGATGATGTTATATGAATTATCACGTTAATTTATATATACTAGCAGTTGTAGATGTTTTTTATGGAGATTTAAAAAGTATAACGATTTTTCTTGTTTATATGGATGTTATTTGTTTCCATAAAAAATCAATATAAATGTTATGCTATAAAATATATGAATTGCAGCATCTTACTCTATAATTATATATGTTATTTAAGAGCCATTATATATTTAAGAATTTTAATTGATATTAAAAATATTAAATTAATAAAGTGGAACCTCTAAAGGAAGGAAGACAAGATGTTAAAATGGAAGCAAAATGTGGGTCTAAATGGGAAGAAAAACTTGGCATTAAAATGGAAGCCATAATTGGTGCTATTGTTGACTCTAAATAGGAAGCTAAATTGGTTTCTTAATAGGAAGAAAATATGGCCGTTATAATTAGGAAGCAAACCTTGGAACTAAATGGAAGAAAACCCTAGAGATAAAACAAAAGAAAAAGTTGGCACTCAATAGGAAGCGAACCTCGACACTAAAAGGAAACAAATGCTAGATTTAAAAAGGAAGCAATTCGAGAAGCAAACTTTGATACCACTTGATATAGACTAATATGCACGATAAAAATAACACCACACCAGCTAAAAAATTAAATAATCATCAACCAAAAAAAAATGCAAACTACAAAGTGCTCAATAGAAACAACTAGTTCCAATCGAAAGACTGTATTAGCAATGGGGTTTGGATATAGTCTGACCAATCAATCCACCCTGATCCAAGCAACATAAATATATTATCACTACCACCGATTATTTTAACCATTGGACAAAAACAACAGTGTTACGTGTAGCTAACACCAATCAAGTTGGAAGATGGTCATCTACGCAGTGGAAAATTAATAAAGAGGAGCTGCGTTCGAATCAAGTTGTCATTTTTTTTAGAACCTTCTATTATTACTAGGTTTGGTGTACCTGATTTTTTAGTCTTTGATAACGCTGGCACAATCGATTATCAATTTAGTTTATGGTATTTGGTGTCAGTTATCCACAGTAAACACATCATTTCACTATAAATCACAACCATAATTGACTCCAACTGATCCCTAACTGAATCGGAGGCAGTTATGACGGAGTCTAATTGAATAGAACTCAATTGCATGTCAACCAGTAGGTGGGGGCGTATATCTAACTCAAGTCAGCTCCGATGAAGTGAACTAAACTCAACTAAGTCTCCAGAAGTTGTTAGAGGTGCCTTAAATCACTCCAGTTAACTCAAATCAGCCCAAAATAGACAAAGAAATGAGAAAGGTGACTTTCCAACTTAGCTTAACTAATTGTTAGGTGAAACAACATTCAGTTAACTAATTGGTGCACTTATGACAAGCAGATCACCCTAGATTTTCTCCCTGATTGAAGGAGTGTGTTGGTATGTTGATGTGTATGTGAGGAGTGTGCAAGTGTGTTGATGCCGATCTCAGTAATCCGTGTCAATACTTAGGATAAATCGATAATTAGGCCAAATTGAACAAATAAAGATGTGTGGGTTGGATAATGACTCAAACAGATGGATACCGATTTTTTTTTGACCAAGATCTTTGAATTTGGTCTTAAGGATGGCAATTTCTTCTTCCATTTGTTTATTTTCCCTTGTGTGGGAGACAACCATAGGTAGGAATTTTCTTTTTATTTCTGGAAATGGGTCGAAAAAAAATAGAAAGGGTTTTAGAAGAGGAAAATTTTGATTTGGGAAAAACTCGGGTGGGTAATTGAGGTCTAACTAGGTTTTGGACACTTTCTTAGGGACAGGGAAGCAGAAAATGCGAATTTTAAAAGAAGGGTGAAAGAATTGAAAATTTGTCATAGAAGGACGAAGAAGAAAAATTGGGAAATGAACACGGTGGAAAAATTTGAAGACAATTGGGTGAGAATTAGAGAATTTATCGCAAACCCTAAAAATAGATAAATGTGGAATTTCGGGCTTCGAGAAGTGGAATTTTGGATAGGGTGCTCATGGAAGGAATATGCATAATGGAATTATGGGGGTTACAGTGAATTTTCAATGGAAATAGATCTAAAACAAATAATATATTACCAAAAATTAGAAGTTGGTACTGTGGCGATCTGTGGCACCTCGAGGGAAATGCGCTTAATCAACAAGAGATTTTTTTTCTATTTTTTCCTGGTGGAGATGATCCATGGAGGCTCTAGAGAAATGTGCTTTATCAACTGTAAATATATATGGACCCCAAGTATGTTCGACTTCCTAAAGGTTGAGGAGATTCACTCAGCCACCAATGTTGGGTGAGAATTAGAGAATTTATCGCAAACCCTAAAAATAGATAAATGTGGAATTCTGGGCTTCGAGAAGTGGAATTTTGGATAGGGTGCTCATGGAAGGAATATGCATAATGGAATTATGGGGGTTACAGTGAATTTTCAATGGAAATAGATCTAAAACAAATAATATATTACCAAAAATTAGAAATTGATACTGTGGCGAACTGTGGCACCTCTAGGGAAATGCGCTTTATCAACATTTTTTTTTTCTATTTTTTCCTGGCGGAGATGATCCATGGAGGCTCTAGATAAATGTGCTTTATCAACTGGAAATATATATGGACCCCAGGTATGTTCAACTTCCTAAAGGTTTAGGAGATTCACTCAGCCACCAATGTTGTCTAACGGCTTGCGTATTGGGGCAGTACCCCTCACTCCACGACTTAGTAAAAATGATAACCGCTTTGCCACAAACAAAAGATCTTGGTTTACCTTACAGGTGGAAACTAGTCATTCGGGTAGGGGTTGCTGCCCTTTTCTCTTGGGAGGTCCTCTCAATGGCCAGCTACTTCGGCGTTCGTGTGGTACTCCACGCAATTTTTTTAAGGCTATTCCCAAGTAATTCCCACATTCAAGTGGATAGGGTTTAGTCCCTCATCCGAATAAATAATACTGACGCAGACAAGAAGCACTACTGCAATAATTACAGCTCGAGCAATCACGACAAAAGAGAAACAATTTTTTTGCAGAAATTCCACCCAACGAGCCAAGAAAGTGCTATGATACCAGATGTGAGGAACCTCCTCAATAAACAATAAGAATGCACGATATAAAAGAAATAACAAAGCACATAAGATATTTTATGAATCGTAGACCACTTCGAGGGGGAAACCTCCTTTGAGTAAGCTCAATACAAATAACTCTTGGATGCCTTCATTAACCTCAACATGTACTTAAATACTAAGTCTAATATAACGAACTATTAATCACCGTGAATTTGGGATAATGCAACATACGAACTCGACGACTTAACAACTATTACTCCCCATGGATGTGGGATAATGCAACATACTAAATGGAGGACTTAACAACTATTACTCCCCATGAATGTGGGATAATACAACATACTAACAAGACGAATTACAAAGCATATGCGTCCAACAAAATATACTAACAAAATAAAGAGGGTTGGATGGATTCTTAACATTAGCAAACACTCTTTCTAGAGCTACTTTAGTTCCGATTTCTCTCAATATTTCTAATTATTAAATAAAAACAATTCATTAGATCTATTTTGACTTTCTAGTCAAAATATTTAAAAAAATATTCAAAGAATAATAGTTTCCATTAATTCGATGTGTTACAAAAAGGGTCTCTTCCATGCTTTACCATGTCACTAAAAGAGGGCTAGCCGATCCATAGGCTCAACTAGGCGTAGAAGGCCCCAAAAGCAATCCCCGTAGATAACTTAAGATAAGCCATCACAACAGTAAGGAACCTATAAAAATAAGAAGAAAATCAATGGAAGAAAGAGATTACTCTACATCCATAAAACAGGGGGTGAACATCACATAAGGGCACTAGGGATGTGAGAAATTGCAAAAATATAGTATGAAAATGTAAATATATATTAACTATCATGTTTTTCATTTCCAATTTTTTAGTGTGTTTTTTAGATAATTTTACAATTATTCTATCATATTCTTTTATTATTTCTCACCAATTCTATAATAATTTTTTTATAGATAGTGTTTTCAAAGTAATTTGCATAAATAATTTAATAAAATATATTTTTGACAAAATTAGGTTAATTTTTTTTCAATCTTAAAAAAATGTTTTCTTGCTATTCCATTTGAAATCAAAGATAAGAGATCTTTGAAAAGACCTCAACCGACCATTGTGAAAACAAAAACACCACAAAGTGAAAGAAAGAACATCATTATGTCAAGTCTTATCATAGGATCATCTCTTCATATCATTCAAATCAAAGATATCAATATAATAAACAACTAATTCTAATCAAAGGTGAAAGATGTCTCATACACTAAGAGACATAAGTGAGACAAAACAGGAAGAAAACTTACCAAAGAGCTACAACAAAATTTCCAGCCGCTCTATTCGTTATGATAAGAAGGCATCTTCCATTATTGCCAGAAAATAGCTTTCTAAATTATAGTTATATAAAGTCCCTCTTACAGCTCATCACAGGGAGGAAAAGTAATTGGACCACTTTAAGGATAATCTAAATGTCACAAACTCTAAGGATGGGCAGCAGAGTGTGTGCAAAATCTAAGGACTCTGAGTGTTATAATCATAAACATGAAAAATTATATTCTTTACATAGATATCTGCTACATGTGTGTTATAATCATAAACATGCAAAAGTATAATTCTTTACATAGATATCTGCTACAAGACCTTCATCAACGAGTGTAAAAAAAAAAAAAATGAAAAACTGAAAGCCTAGAAGATTCTCTCAAGATCACCATCTCCATATCACAAAAAAGAGGAAGAAACTTTAGCAAAGATCTACAACAGAGTTCCATATATTCTTCAAAGTGTATAAAACAAAACTAGGTCAAAATGTTATTTTAAATTCAATACACAGAGCTATATATATATATATATATATATATATATATTAAAGAAAAACCATAATAATATAAGTTATAAGTTATGGTTAAAATTAGATACAAAAAGTTATTAAAATAAAATAAGAAAAACAAAAACATATTAAAATTATAAAGAAGAGTTAATATTAATATAAGTATTTTTATTGTTACAAAAGTTATATAATATTTTAAATTATGGTTAGAATGTCAACCTAACCTACAATGATGGCATATTTTAAAAGTTATTATTATATTTTAGAAATTATGGGCTTTCTAAATTATAGTTATAAAATTCCTCTCATATAACTCATCACATGGAAGCCCTTAATTCTACCACTTTAATTTTAACCATGATCTAAAAGTAAAAAATTAAAAGAACTATAAAGAACATGAAATAATGAGCTTTCTAAATTATAGTTATAAAATTCTTGTGTGGAGACCCTTAATTCTACCACTTTAACCATAATCTAAATGTCAAAAATTAAAAAGACTATAAAAAATATGAAATCACCAATTAGCCCCCATTTAGAAAAATAAACAATGCAAGGGCGCTTCACTAAAATTTGTTCCCTATTTACTTGGAAAGAAAAGAATTAATATAACCAGTAGTTGGATAGAAAAGAATCAATATAAAGAGTAATGCTATAAGAAACACCCATTGTCTTTTGCAATAAATACATGGATCTACAGCCACCAAAGAGCATCTCATTGCTTTTTCAAGAGGTCGACTCTTCATTCCTACAAGGACAAAAACTTCCAGCTACAAGATATGTAAAAAATAAAACACATACAAAATTAAATTATTAACTAATCATCTCTTTCTTATTGTGATAACGAACTCATGAAACAAAAAATAGTCAAGAAAGACGTCATTCATGAAGAAATAAAATCAACAAGATATAGTACACAAGGAAAAACGCAATGCCCAACAACATTGAAAAGAACTTGAGGCCTTTGCAAACTCTACAAAAATCATGAAAGAAAAGTCCTTGGAATTAGACAACTCAACGCAGAATGCAAAACTAAAATTAATAAAAGTGAAACCTCTCCGCCTATAACACTTTAATGCATGAAACGTTCATTAAAATAAACCGTTCACAAGAACAAAAAACAAGAAGGGCTCGCCGCCTCGAACACGCACAGAAGCGAGTGAAAATCACAAACCCCTCCAAAGTATTATTTAGCTGATATCAAGGAGATCGCTCCATGTAATAACGAAGCATTTATCAACCCTTCCAAAGTAGAATTTATAATAACGAAAATAACTAAAATAATTACAAAAATAACTAAAATCCAAAAATAAAATCAGTCCCAAAAAATAACTAAAATCCAAAAATAAAATCAGTCCCAAAAAATTAAGATAAAAGGTGAAAACTGAAATCCTTTAGTACGCAACTCTCCTAGTCCTTGGGAATCCGGATGGCTTTCCCTTGGGAGAGACCACGCCCACTCCCCTAGGGTTCTCTCCAAATAAACTTAGCAGAGCGGAGATAGCTCTTTTTTGAGCTCATGTTCAAAAGGAAAAAGTCATACATGAGAAAACAAAATCATCAATAAGGCAAACCTCCTCCCTCTTTGTACTCAAGTCAACAAAAAATTCATGAATAAAGAAAACATAATTCCTCAGCTAGATCACTTCCCAAAAATATAATAACTAACTGAAACATCTGCAATAAATTATTTGACAAGGGGGCATCTCCCTTATGCAGCCATACATCAAAAACAAGGCGCTAGAGGACTTTTTTACTTTCAGATTGTTTTTTGCCAAAATCCTGTGAATTTAATCCATAAAATTTGTTCCCTATTTACAATGAAAACTGAAATCCTTTAGTAAGCAACTCTCCTAGTCCTTGGGAATCCGGATGGCTTTCCCTTGGGAGAGACCACGCCCACTCCCCTAGGGTTCTCTCCAAATAAACTTAGCAGAGCGGAGATCGCTCTTTTTTGAGCTCATGTTCAAAAGGAGAAAATCATACATGAGAAAACAAAATCATAAATAAGGCAAACCTCCTCCCTCTTTCTACGCAAGTCAACAAAACCTCCTCCCTCTTTGTACTCAAGTCAACAAAAAATTCATGAATAAAGAAAACATAATTCCTCAGCTAGATCACTTCCCAAAAATATAATAACTAAGTGAAACATCTGCAATAAATTATTTGACAAATGGGGCATCTCTATCAAAAACAAGGGGTTGTCTAGCTAAGGACTTTTTTACTTTCAGTTTTTTTTTTGCCAAAATCCGGTGAATTTAATCCATAAAATCTGTAATTTATGTTGTTTGTTGGACTATTTTAAGCTTAGAAATGAAATTAGGTGACAGTAAAACCCAACACCCACACTCTTTAAACTAACAATGTTTTTGAGGCTTTTTGAAAATTCTGTAAAAATTGATGACAAAAAACTGATAAAAGACAGCAAAAGTCCCCTATTTAGACAACTGGGAAAAACAATCTTCCACACCAAGAAAACTATTTTCTTCTGATTTTGATCATAAAATATATATAAATATAAAAGTATACTTTATTCTCTTTAAACCTTAAGGAAATCCAATTAATAAAGATAATAAAATAATGGCCTTTAATCTGTATCATTCATTATCCTACCTATTTTTAAATTAACTCAAATATTTAGTTAAGCTACCATATTTTACACTTTAACAATAACTTCAACATAAAAAAATCATAAACATGCAAACAAAAACAAAAAAATATTCATGTAAAAGTAATAAATGCAGCCCCAGTGTGTACAAAATCTGAGGATGGCTACTGTTACAGTCATAAACAAAACCTGAGGATGGCCACTGTTACAATCATAAACCAAGAAAAGCAAAGATCAGGTTGATCAGGAGCATGTAGTAACAGGAGCAAAGCCGATTGTCTTGCCATCTTTATCGAAAGAAATAGTGTAACCTTGTTGTTGGAGAGCTCCTATGATGTTCAAATCATTGCTTACCGAGGGATGGAACATCAAACAAATGACTTCGTCTGATAACCGTGACACAATTCCTTTTTGATTGATAGGAAGATTGAGGCCATCCTGAAAATGGAATGTTATAGCTGGAATCTGTAGCTTTGCAATGTCTCCTGTGTAGGTGAAACAAGTGTCTAATGGGAGTTCCGGCCGGATGTCCCTTGGAGTGAGCTTCATCTCCTTGGTGTGGTTCAGAAATGCAGCTCTTAAAGCATTGTAAGCCGGCGGCACTAGCTGGCTCATAAGGACTATGCTGTCCAGAATCGTTCCTCCTGATCCACCAGAATTAAACTGGAAAATTTGAGGCGAGATATTGAGGCGGGTGCCCCCCACGCTGATGCCAGAGATTTGAACAAAATACCAGGAAGTAGCCATAGGATTCGAGAGCAAAGAGGTGAACATGGAAGCTGAGGGAATGGAAGTTGCATCGCCCAGGCTCAGCCATCCTTTCTGTTTGGGATTCATGAAGTCCGGAACGCAGTAGGTGAAGAGTCTTCTTGCCTGAGAAGGCAGAGAAAGAGAGTTTCTACCAAAAGCCAGGCTTCCAATAGAAGGTCGATTAGTGCTATCTTCAAACCCCTTAAAGTTGTATCCACATCCGAATGCAAAGTTTGGGAAAGACTGAGAACCCACCCACAGTGTGTCCTCACTCATATGCGCCATTATTTGTTTTCCATCATCGTATCTAGCTTCCAGGATGCACTGATTTTGGGTATTACAAGATACGCCTTCTGCCTGCCGATCGCATGACTTGCAATCCAGGCGCTTGTGAGTAGACGACCCACCGCTATAATCGCAGCTTAACCAAGAAACGTCGGACGCGGTGTCAAATTTCATCTTAATGTTTTGCTTTGGAGGCGTCCCAAAACCAACATTCACAATATAAGTGGTGCCCTCTGAGTTCCCTGATACCACAGGAGCTGCGTTGCTGCTTAGTTGGTGCATGTACGCCGTAGAACTACTGTTACTACCTGCGGCGTGCAGTCTGGACATTAAGGCATGTGCCCGGTAATTGCTCTGTAACACCGCGCTGTTCCAATCATCAAAATTCATGGTGAGATTGGTACTGGCACTCACAGAAACTTCCAGCACTGCTGCTTCCACCTCCACCTTCTCTAGTAACCCCAGCACAATGCTTAAAAACAGCAAAATAAAAACCATCCATTCTACTGTACTTTTCGCCATTGCCATTCTTCCTTCCCTCGTCCTCAAATCTCAATTCTTTCAACTAGTAAACACGGCTTCTTTCGGATTTTACACCGCTGGTGTCTCAATTTATAACAATGCAATGCTGAGCTGAGCAGGATGCAAAACGTTTTCAACTGTCCACCATTGGTTCAACGAATGACCATAATGACACCCCTGGTATCTAGCGCTACTATTCTAATCTTTATTTTTAATAAATGTACCGCTTTGCCTTCACGTCGTGCATGCCTCATTTATTACTCCTGGTCCCAACACTAACATTATGTTTTGATTCTATCATTTTGAAGAAATTTTTCATTCGGTTATATTGGTCAGTTTCAACAA
>LPNX011072982.1:0-7500 GCA_001517045.1 Pseudotsuga menziesii | reverse complement strand
AAGGTGATGATGAGGATGAGGATGACGATGACGATGTGGATGATGATGATGATGTTCATGATGTTGACGGTGATGATGATGAGGAGGAGGATGATGATGATGAAGGTGATGATGATGATGTTCATGATGTTGATGATGTTCATGATGATGATGATGAGGATGGATATGGACATCATACCAAAGAGGATGAGGTTTATCGTGATCATGATCACGATCGGTATAAGGATGATGATGACGACTAATATGTTGACGATCGAGATTATGACGATTAGGATGATGACGATTAAGATGATGATGATGAGGCAATTGTTGGTGGTAGCGAGTAATGTTGATCATATTGACTCTATCATGGATTATTGTTCAGATATCATTATGATGCCTATATCATTGTCTTTTATATGTGTCATTTTGACTTATGGTATCATATTGGCTTATATAATTTTGACATGTATCATACTCACTTGTATCATTTTGACATGTTATTGGTCTACTGGCATATTTGACTTTCATGACTTGTTTTAGTTATATATATGTGTGCATGCATGTGCATGCATGTGATGACGATATTACTCGTGTTATCTTGTTAGTTTATATATAAATTAGAAGTGGTCGATGTTTTTTGGATGGATATTCACGATGTATGATGATTTTGCTACTTTGAATGGATGTTGTCAATTTGAATTAAAATTCTTCATAAATATTATGATATAAATTTGAAACGTGATCTATCTTTTTTTTTTAGATATACATTATTTGGCATTACATTTATTTAATATTGTTATATTTGACTCACTTGTCATAAATGATGATGATGTTATATGAATTATCACGTTAATTTATATATACTAGTAGTTGTAGATGTTTTTTATGGAGATTTAAAAAGTATAACGATTTTTCTTGTTTATATGGATGTTATTTGTTTCCATAAAAAATAATTATAAATGTTATGCTATAAAATATATGAATTGCAGCATCAATTACTCTATAATTATATATGTTATTTAAGAGCCATTATATATTTAAGAATTTTAATTGATATTAAAAATATTAAATTAATAAAGTGGAACCTCTAAAGGAAGGAAGATGAGATGTTAAAATGGAAGCCATAATTGGTGCTATTGTTGACTCTAAATAGGAAGCTAAATTGGTTTCTTAATAGGAAGAAAATATGGACGTTATAATCATGAAGCAAACCTTGGAACTAAATGGAAGAAAACCCTAGAGATAAAACAAAAGAAAAAGTTGGCACTCAATAGGAAGTGAACCTCGACACTAAAAGGAAACAAATGCTAGAATTAAAAAGGAAGCAATTCGAGAAGCAAACTTTGATACCACTTGAGATAGACTAATATGCACGATAAAAATAACACCACACAAGCAAAAAAATTAAATAATCATCAACCAAAAAAAAATGCAAACTACAAAGTGCTCAATAGAAACAACCAGTTCCAATCGAAAGACTGTATTAGCAATGGGGTTTGGATATAGTCTCACCAATCAATCCACCCTCATCCAAGCAACATAAATATATTATCACTACCACCGATTATTTTAACCATTGGACAAAAACAACAATGTTACGTGTAGCGAACACCAATCAAGTTGTCATTTTTTTTAGAATCTTCTATTATTACTAGGTTTGGTGTACCTGATTTTTTAGTATTTGATAACGCTCGCACAATCCATTATCAATTTATTTTATGGTATTAGGTGTCAGTTAGCCACAGTAAACACATCATTTCACCATAAATCACAACCATAATTGACTCTAACTGAGCCCTAACTGAATCGGAGGCAGTAATGACGGAGTCTAATTGAATAGAACTCAATTGCATGTCAACCAGTAGGTGGGGGCGTATATCCAACTCAATTCAGCTTCGATGAAGTGAACTAAACTCAACTAAGTCTCCAGAAATTGTTAGAGGTGCCTTAAATCACTCCAGTTAACTCAAATCAGCCCAAAATAAACAAAGAAATGAGAAACGTGACTTTCCAACTTAGCTTAACTAATTGTTAGGTGAAACAACATTCAATTAACTAATTGGTGCACTTATGACAAGCAGACCACCCTAGATTTTCTCCCTGATTGAAGGAGTGTGTTGGTGTGTTGATGTGTATGTGAGGAGTGTGCAAGTGTGTTGACGCCGATGCCAGTAATCCGTGTCAATACTTAGGATAAATCGATAATTAGGACAAATTGAACAAATAAAGATGTGTGGGTTAGATAATGACTCAAACAGATGGATACCGAGAAATTTTTGACCGAGATATTTGAATTTGGTCTTAAGGATGGCAAGTTCTTCTTCCATTTGTTTATTTTCCCTTGTGCGGGAGACAACCATAGGCAGGAATTTTCTTTTTATTTTTGGAAATGGGTCGAAAAAAAATAGAAAGGGTTTTAGAAGAGGAAAATTTTGATTTGGGAAAAACTCGGGTGGGTAATTGAGGTCTAACTAGGTTTTGGACACTTTCTTAGGGACAGGGAAGCAAAAAATGCGAATTTTAAAAGAAGGGTGAAAGAATTGAAAATTTGTCATAGAAGGACGAAGAAGAAAAATTGGGAAATGAACACGGTGGAAAATTTTGAAGACATTTGGGTGAGAATTAGAGAATTTATCGCAAACCCTAAAAATAGATAAATGTGGAATTCCGGGCTTGGAGAAGTGGAATTTTGGATAGGGTGCTCATGGAAGGAATATGCATAATGGAATTATGGGGGTTACAGTGAATTTTCAATGGAAATAGATCTAAAACAAATAATAAATTACCAAAAATTAGAAATTGATACTGTGGCAATCTTTTGCACCTCCAGGGAAATGCACTTTATCAACAAGAGATTTTTTTCTATTTTTTTCCTGGTGGAGATGATCCATGGAGGCTCTAGAGAAATGTGCTTTATGAACTGGAAATATATATGGACCCCAGGTATGTTCGACTTCCTAAAGGTTCAGGAGATTCACTCAGCCACCAATGTTGTCTAACGGCTTGCGTATTGGGGCAGTACCCCTCACTCCACGACTTAGTAAAATTGATAACCGCTTTGCCACAAACAAAAGCTCTTGGTTTACCTTACAGGTGGAAACTAGTCATTCGGGTAGGGGTTGCTGCCCTTTTCTCTTGGGAGGTCCTCTCAATGGCCAGCTAGTTCGGCGTTCGTGTGGTACTCCTCGCAATGTTTTTAAGGCTATTCCCAAGTAATTTCCACATTAAAGTGGATAGGGTTTAGTCCCTCATCCGAATGAATAATACTGAAACAGACAAGAAGCACTACTGCAATAATTACAGCTCAAGGAATCACGACAAAAGAGAAACAATTTTTTTGCAGAAATTCCACCCAACGAGCCAAGAAAGTGCTATGATACCAGATGTGAGGAACCTCCTCAATAAACAATAAGAATGCACGATATAAAAGAAATAACAAAGCACATAAGATATTTTATTAATCGTAGACCACTTCGAGGGGGAAACCTCCTTTGAGTAAGCTCAATACAAATAAATCTTGGATGCCTTCATTAACGTCAACATGTACTTAAATACTAAGTCTAATATAACCAACTATTAATCCCCATGAATTTGGGATAATGCAACATACAAACTCGACGACTTAACGACTATTACTCCCCATGGATGTGGGATAATGCAACATACTAACTGGACGACTTAACAACTATTACTCCCCATGAATGTGGGATAATACAACATACTAACAAGACGAATTGCAAAGCATATGCGTCCAACAAAATATACTAACAAAATAAAGAGGGTTGCATCGATTCTTAACATTAGCAAACACTCTTTCAAGAGCTACTTTAGTTCTGATTTCTCTCAATAATTCTAATTATTAAATAAAAACAATTCATTAGATCTATTTTGAATTTCTAGTCAAAATATTTAAAAAAATATTCAAAGAATAATAGTTTCCATTAATTCGATGTGTTACAAAAAGGGTCTCTTCCATGCTTTACCATGTCACCAAAAGAGGGCTAGCCGATCCATAGGCTCAACTAGGCGTAGAAGGCCCCAAAAGCAATCCCCATAGATAACGTAAGATAAGCCATCACAACAGTAAGGAACCTATAAAAATAAGAAGAAAATCAATGGAAGGAAGAAATTACTCTACACCCATAAAACAGGGGGTGAACATCACATAAGGGCACTAGGGATGTGAGAAATTGGAAAAATATACTATGGAAATGTAAATATATATTAACTATCATGTTTTTCATTTCCAATTTTTTCATGTGTTTTTTAGATAATTTTACAATTATTCTATCATATTCTTTTATTATTTCTCACCAATTCTATAATAATTTTTTTATCTAGTGTTTTCAAAGTAATTTGCATAAATAATTTAATAAAATATAAATTTGACAAAATTAGGTTAATTTTTTTTCAATCTTAAAAAAAATGTTTTCTTGCTATTCCATTTGAAATCAAAGATAAGATATCTTTGAAAAGACCTCAATCGACCATTGTGAAAATAAAAATACCACAAAGTGAAAGAAAGAACATCATTATGTCAAGTCTTATCATAGGATCATCTCTTCATATCATTCAAATCAAAGATATCCATATAATAAACAACTAATTCTAATCAAAGGGAAAGATGTCTCATACACTAAGAGACATAAGTGAGACAAAACAGGAAGAAAACTTACCAAAGAGCTACAACAAAATTTCCAGCCGCTCTATTCGTTATGATAAGAAGACATCTTCCATTATTGCTAGAAAATAGCTTTCTAAATTATAGTTATATAAAGTCCCTCTTAGAGCTCATCACAGGGAGGAAAAGTGATTGGACCACTTTAAGGATAATCTAAATGTCACAAACTCTAAGGATGGGCAGGAGAGTGTGTGCAAAATCTAAGGACTAGTGTTATAATCATAAACATGAAAAATTATAATTCTTTACATAGATATTTGCTACAAGAGTGTTATAATCATAAACATGCAAAAGTATAATTCTCTACATAGATATATGCTACAAGACCTTCATCAACGAGTGTAAAAAAAAAGTATGAAAAAGTGAAAGCCTAGAAGATTCTCTCAAGATCACCATCTCCATATCACACAAAAGAGGAAGAAACTTTAGCAAAGATCTACAACAGACTTCCATATATTCTTCAAAGTGTATAAAACAAAACTAGGTCAAAATGTTATTTTAAATTCAATACACAGAGCTATATATATATTAAAGAAAAACCATAATAATATAAGTTATGGTTAAAATTAGATACAAAAAGTTATTAAAATAAAATAAGAAAAACAAAAACATATTAAAATTATAAAGAAGAGTTAATATTAATATAAGTATTTTTATTGTTACAAAAGTTATATAATATTTTAAATTATGGTTAGAATGTCAACCTAAACTACAATGATGGCATATTTTAAAAGTTATATTATATTTTAGAAATTATGGGCTTTCTAAATTATAGTTATAAAATTCAACTCATCACATGGAGGCCCTTAATTCTACCACTTTAATTTTAACCATGATCTAAATGTAAAAAATTAAAAGAACTATAAAGAACATGAAATAATGAGCTTTCTAAATTATAGTTATAAAATTCTTGTGTGGAGACCCTTAATTCTACCACTTTAACCATAATCTAAATGTCAAAAATTAGAAAGACTATAAAAAATATGAAATTACCAATTAGCCCCCATTTAAAAAAATAAACAATGCAAAGAGGCTTCACTAAAATTTGTTCCCTATTTACAATGAAAACTGAAATCCTTTAGTAAGCAACTCTCCTAGTCCTTGGGAATCCGGATGGCTTTCCCTTGGGAGAGACCACGCCCACTCCCCTAGGGTTCTCTCCAAATAAACTTAGCAGAGCGGAGATCGCTCTTTTTTGAGCTCATGTTCAAAAGGAAAAAGTCATACATGAGAAAACAAAATCATCAATAAGGCAAACCTCCTCTCTCTTTCTACGCAAGTCAACAAAACCTCCTCCCTCTTTGTACTCAAGTCAACAAAAAATTTCATGAATAAAGAAAACATAATTCCTCAGCTAGATCACTTCCCAAAAATATAATAACTAACTGAAACATCTGCAATAAATTATTTGACAAATGGGGCATCTTCCTTATGCAGCCATACATCAAAAACAACTAGAGGACTTTTTTACTGTCAGATTGTTTTTTGCCAAAATCCAGTGAATTTAATCCATAAAATCTGTAATTTATGTTGTTTGTTGGACGATTTTAAGCTTATAAATGAAATTAGGTGACAGTAAAACCCAACATCCACGCTCTTTAAAATCTAACAATGTTTTTGAGGTTTTTTGAAAATTCTGATGACAAAAAAACTGATAGAAGACAGCAAAAGTCCCCTATTTAGACAACTGGGAAAAACAGTCTTCCACACCAGGAAAACTATTTTCCTCTGATTTTGATCATAATATATATATATATAAATATAAAAGTATATTTTATTCTCTTTAAACCTTAAGGACATCCCATTAATAAAGATAATAAAATAATGGCCTTTAATCTGTATCATTCATTATCCTATCTATTTTTAAATTAACTCATAAATATTTAGTTAAGCTACCATATTTTACACTTTAACAATAACTTAAACATCAAAAAATCATAAACATGCAAACAAAAACAAAAAATTATTCATGTAAAAGTAATAAATGCAGCCCCAGTGTGTACAAAATCTGAGGATGGCTACTGTTACATGTTACAGTCATAAACAAAACCTGAGGATGGCCACTGTTACAATCATAAACCAAGAAAAGCAAAGATCAGGTTGATCAGGAGCATGTAGTAACAGGAGCAAAGCCGATTTTCTTGCCATCTTTATCGAAAGAAATAGTGTAACCTTGTTGTTGGAGAGCTCCTATGATGTTCAAATCATTGCTTACCGAGGGATGGAACATCAAACAAATGACATCGTCTGATAACCGTGACACAATTCCTTTTTGATTGATAGGAAGATTGAGGCCATCCTGAAAATGGAATGTTATAGCTGGAATCTGTAGCTTTGCAACGTCTCCTGTGTAGGTGAAACAAGTGTCTAATGGGAGTTCCGGCCGCATGTCCCTTGGAGTGAGCTTCATCTCCTTGGTGTGGTTCAGAAATGCAGCTCTTAAAGCATTGTAAACCGGTGGCACTAGCTGGCTCATAAGGACTATGCTGTCCAGAATCGTTCCTCCTGATCCACCTGAATTAAACTGGAAAATTTGAGGCGAGATATTGAGGCGGGTGCCCCCCACGCTGATGCCAGAGAGTTGAACAAAATACCAGGAAGTAGCCATAGGATTCGAGAGCAAAGCGGTGAACACGAAAGCTGAGGGAATGGAAGCTGCATCGCCCAGGCTCAGCCATCCTTTCTGTTTGGGATTCATGAAGTCCGGAACGCAGTAGGTGAAGAGTCTTCTTGCTTGAGAAGGCAGAGAAAGAGAGTTTCTACCAAAAGCCAGGCTTCCAATAGAAGGTCGATTAGTGCTATCTTCAAACCCCTTAAAGTTGTATCCACATCCGAAT
>LPNX011072959.1:12545-24327 GCA_001517045.1 Pseudotsuga menziesii | reverse complement strand
ATAAATGAATAATTTATTACAATTAACCATATACATACATCACTCAAAAACCCACTGAAGACAACATCTGACGAAAGACCATAGCATGGACGACCACACAATGTGCACTTGTGAGGCTCAAAGCTGGGCTGGGAATGTGCTGATGGTGCTGCACTAGTAGATGGTGCTGCAGTAGATGGTCCTGCACCAGTGGGTGGTACTGCACTAGAAGATGGTCCCGCACCATGAGGACCTGGTGTATGTATCACACCAGGGACAGATGTCCCATCCTCACCCATATGTTGAACCATAGTGCTATGGTGAACAACGGCCCGTGCCAAACTCAAAAATGCCTCACGTGTCTGTGGAATCACATGATGTACAGGTGGGACATCTGGCCCAGGCAACTACCTGCGAGGTGCAGGGATAGGGCGATCAATGTCTCGAAGCCTGGCATTGGGTCGGTTTTGGGGCATCCCCCCATCGATCCCCTGAAAATGCAAATAATCAAAATAGTTTACGTGTTTTCCCAACACGAACTCTGCATACATCTTCCGAAGGAAGTACAACGGGATTTCCCTGTTGTTGTGTGGTGGCATATCAAAAACCATATACCATCTGTCCATCTAGTTATCAACAAATGGTTGATATGTGCACCACTCGATAGAGATATGTGGCCTGTTTGCATTTGGGATTTCCCCCGTGCGAGGGTCCCTAAACAATGAAAATATATGCTCCTTGGTGATTTTCAACTTTTTTATTGCATTGTAGCTAAGTCCATCAGCGTACTCACGTCTTTTTCTTTCCGTATATGAAGTAATATCATATAGTACATTGTTTGACAATGTGATGGTCTCAACAATTGCATCCAAAGTGGATGCAAGTGAACGTCGAATTCTGTCACCACCACTAAAAGCAGTACTCAACCCTCTCAACTGGGCA
Source organism: Pseudotsuga menziesii (assembly GCA_001517045.1). Classification (NCBI taxonomy): domain Eukaryota; kingdom Viridiplantae; phylum Streptophyta; class Pinopsida; order Pinales; family Pinaceae; genus Pseudotsuga; species Pseudotsuga menziesii. The sequence goes on along the minus strand of LPNX011072959.1, from coordinate 23,406 downwards.
AGCTCAACCAATATTTCCGCATTGGGGTCCATAGCCGCAACTGCAATAAAAAAATCAATAAGAAAATAATTAGAAACGTATACATGGTATATAATGACATCTATTCAAAATTGAAAATGTAAATGCATCAAAATCCAATTATCTTCAGAACATCCAACCATCACATAGACCTATATAATAGTAAATAAAATGTCACCACATAACTAATTCAAAAGCATAAGCTAGATAACAAAAATTTACGAAACCCCATCAAAATAAAGTGTGTTTAACATGCCTTTGCAATAAGTGGGTTGCTACCAACAAGTATATATTATCATTTAAAATAATATGCATAACAAAATATGAAAAACTAACTTAAGCACAAGTCCAATTTTGTCTACAACAAACCAATCACATACATATATAGTGTTTACCTAATAAAATATCATGGGCTTTACTCAAAACATCATGACATTATAAATGTAAAACATATTAAAATAAACTTAAACAACATGATGTGCAATAACTCTATATAAATTTTGCTAACTACTCATTCAATCATGTCAAATTTTGATAACATAAGTAATCTGAAACCTTCTTCAATTGTGATTGCAACCTACAAATATTATCCATATACGCGAGTGATACAAGTTCATGTGATGGTAACACCTAAAATGGGCATGATCACCACAACTTCGTGGGAACAAAAAAAACTATCCTTGTCCTAATGTCACTTATAGAAGATTATATGAGACTGATACAAGTTCATGTGATGGTAACACCTAAAATCAAACAAGTTTTACATAGCACATTAACAACAAACTAGTGAAATGAGTGTTAACTATAGGCTTCATCAGGTTCACCATTGTCTTGCTATCTAAATATCCATGGTCTCTATCACCTTATAAACTATTTCATCATCCTTGATGGCTGCCGAAGTAGAACCAAGAGAGGACCAACGATGGCAAGCTATTTAATATTTTCCTTTTAGAATTGCTTCCATTGTGGTTGTTAAGGATATGCATCCAACTTCTGAAGCTTAAATTTTTCCTCCTTGCTGCATGATAATAGTCCTTAAATCATATTGTGATGTATTTTAATTATTGTGCACCGTCACTTGGAGAGAGACAATGGAGGTTTTTTTTTCATTGATGAATATTTCATGCCTTTGAGAATTCTTTGCATTTCTTGTTTGCCTATTGACACTTGTTGTGGCATCCAAGGAAATCAAATGAACAAAAGATCCAAAGAAATAAACTGATAGTCACATGCCCAAACCTCTCTTCTAGAGGTTGACTTTGCAATTTCTCCCAACTCCCAATTTGAATTGAGGTAGATACTACCCAACTAAATGACTCGGGTGAATAAGATCACAAGTGGGCCCTGACAACAAGTGAAAGAAGCACAAAATGACATAGAAGAGGGCCAAATAGATATATGATTAGTGACAAAACTAGAGGGAGTAATGACTCTAATTCTATCCAATACTTTAATCCAAATGCCACAATACCACCATAGGTCCCAATTCCCTTTATTAACCTAAAACATGCACTAAAATACAGATGGTAATCCAAATAAACTCGATTATATTTCCATTTCAAATGAAGAAGTTGATAATATATCAAACAAACCTTGGTTCGGTCATGGTCAGAACCTGCTCCCAAAATTTTACAATTAATATATACAATACAATTGACAAAAATTGACAATTATAGGGTAAAAATTGACAAAAAAAAATGCATTGGGTGATTGAATTACCTTGTTGGATGACAATGCACGAGTGAAATCTCCTCCCCTCAACTTGAATTAGCTCCTGCAACAATCCCAAGCAGTGGTCTTGCTCCAAACGCTCCAATGGCCCGTCGAATTCGCGTTCCTGATTGTGAAAATGGGCCGCAGGTTCGGGACTGTGTATTTAAATTTATTTTTATGATTTACAAATTGCGCACGCGTTTTATAACTACATATCGTGAGCGCATTTTGTAGTTATATAATGCGTACGCGATTTGTCTTCCTATCCTACATGTTCCATGACATGTCAGGCTCGGGTTGAACCATACCAAGTGCTATGTTAGGCTCAGATTGATGTATTTTTTGGTAACATGATGTTGTTTTTGAAAACTAGGATTGCATCTTAAAGGTCCCTCATCTTCTTGCACTGACCCGTGTGCAGCCGTTTCCTTCTACAAAAAGATGATTGGAAGCAACGCCATCTCAATTCCATAATATCCCGACGCTCCTGAGTTGGTTTACCTTACCCGAGGTAGGCGAATGCATGTTTGTGTATTTCACATGATTACAAAAAAAATCATTTTATAGTTGCTTCTACATAACATAGATATATCTGTCATGCAAGTGAGGGAAAACTGGGTATTGTTTTCCCAAGGTTTCTAGAGATTTTCAGAGATCATTATTCATTATGAGGGTGCTCAGGGCATAGATCAGAGAGCCCACGTGAGGAAGAAGAAGAAGAAGAAGAGGACTCAAGTCAAAAGGTTAGGTGAGTGAGGAGGGGAGACGTAATAACGATATTTGCAGGAGAAACCCACTTGTGCTATAATGATGGGAATGAGCCTCTCTAAATCATAGCCATTGTAGACATAGGAAACCCTCATAAATAGATCGGGTGCAGGAGTTATCGTGTAAGCATCCCAACAAATTAAGTAATGGTAATATTTAGTTAGGTATATGACAAATTCTTTCATTTCTTTTAGAGATGACTATATGCATATTGTACAACCATTCTCTCTGGCTGGTCCTCCATTCCAGTTGCCTTTTTCTCTACTGCCTAACCCCCTTCCTCCGATGAGATAGGTAGACTAAGAGGCCTAGGTGGACCGTGGGAGACTAGGGGTGCTGATTCAAATGATTCTGACCCCAGTAAATGAATGGAAATTGGAATAAATCCTAGAATCCTGGACTAACTAGCATAGGATATGATTCATGAGCACAAACAAAAGGTGGTGTGCTTCTAGCCTGCTATCAAAGATCCATCATCCTAGTCTTGTGGTGGTCATAATAGAAATGTCTAGCATTGGGTGAAACCTTAGGCTGGAAACTTACATACCCATTGGACAAGGTTAGGTTCAAATCTAGCAAAGATTGCTCAATGCATTGTAAATGGCAACTTGTAAGTTGTAACCCAAAAAACAACACCATTAGTTTTTCCTTATGGAGCCTTGATAATAGAGGGTTATCAAATCAATTCACCATCCATAGATATGACTCATATGAGTATTTAATTTCACATCATATACTCAAATAATCAAGTGACTTGTAAGTTGTGAGATCATGTCTCGGTGAACAATAAGATGACAGATGGAAAATCGAGTTGGCAGGTGGCATCATCTCATACCAAGATTTAATGAAGTTGGTGAATCAGTAATGCATGCTAATTCCATTAAATTCTTTGAAAGTGAACATCGAATTGTGAGTCACAATCGTGACTCACCGAATTGAACTTGGCACTAGGAAGCCTGATGGCCCGCCGTGGTCCGTGTTGATTGGGACTGATATCCTCATCCATGATCTGACTATTCAAGGGCACTTGGGAAGATTCTGAGTCCCAACTCTCCCATAGTCCACTATATCCATGGATAGGCAAATTTTGTAGTTGCCCTTCTATTGCAAATTTACCGAGGCTTACTCAATTTCATTATTGAAGTGCTGGAAATGAAACTAAAATTTTTTTGCATGGTAAAATTCCTTGCAGCCTTCTCTGACATTTAAAATGGCCTTTGAAGGGCTCTGAAGGGCTCTGAAGGCTTCAAATTTGAAGCCTGGTTGTAAGTCCAATTTGATAGGTTCCCCACGTTTTTGTATGTCCAATTTGCACCTTGCTAGTGTGCAAGGTGTAAGGTGTGAATGGGGCAGTTTCACATGGATTCATGTGCAAATTATTCACGCCTTGTTAGTGTGCAAGGAGCGAATTTGCTCCTTTGATTTTGCAACTTCTCATATGAAGGGAAGGGGATCTCACTTGAAATGTTTAGGAATCAAATCATGGGCCCTTCCAATGCGTCCTTTTTGTATTAATTTAGTTGTTATTATTAATTTAATTGTTATTTTTAAAGTATTCATTTTATCTAATATATTTATTTATATTTTGTATATGATAATCATTAAGAACACAAGTTGCAAACTTTATAAAGAACATATATGTTCCTCATAATCATTAGGAACAAAAGTTACAAATTTATATGTAAAAACATAAAACACTTTTGTTGGATTATCATGTCAAACTTTTTACATAATTTAACCTTCCTCATAATTTATTTCAAAAGTTTTCATCACATCCAAATATTATTAAACAAGTTAAAAATTATTATTTTATTTTAAAATTTTTCTATTTATGGTTTATTAAATAAATTCAATATTTTTAAAATTTTTAAATAAATAAATTAATTAATCTTAAATTTTTAATAAAATAATTAACCAAATTTACAAAGCAATACTTCCTTAGATTGGAAAAAATAAATGTTAAATTTTAACATTAAATTTAAAATTAAAAACTATAATTCAAACTCACATAATTGAAAAACAAGGGTGAGTTCTAAAAACTATAAGAGTGAATTTGATTTTTGTTTTGTAATTAAGTATTGATAAACTTCAAAGTATAATTGGAAAATGTTATGAAGGTTTTATTGTATAAGAATCTAGCGAATGATCTTGATTTTTGTGTTTTAATTAAGCATTGATAAACTTCAAAGTATAATTGAAAAATGTTGAGAAAGTTTTATTATGTTTCACATAGTTGTTTATTTTAAAACTATTCACTACTACATTTTGATATAAAAATATAAAGAGTAAAGATGGATTAGGTTTTATTGTTTTTGTTAAAAGGTAAATGTTCAAATATGCATAAGTACTTTAATTTTGAATACCCCATATGGGTTGACGACCGTATCTTGAGAAGTCAACTAAGGTAAGGAGGTAAGTTAATACTTTGATTGTTAATAAGTAACTAAATATTACACTTATTCATAAACAATTCATTAAATGTTTAGTAAATCTTAAACATTTAAAATTTTCATCTATTTGTTTATACAATCTAAATATTAAACAAGGAGAGCTAATAAAAGCAGTAAGTCCTTCCCTTATGCAATTGATATTTTAAGTAACTGATAGATGAGAAGAAACATATTTCTTTTCAATAATGCATGATTTTTCTAGAGATTCTTATCGTACATGTGTGTAATGTTTATAGCATGGGAAGTTGCAGCTTGTATTATCTATTTGTCATTGTCATGTAACATGATATTTTAAAAATTACACTTGATTTTTAAGCTTTCGTGCATGTGTGTAATGTTTATAGCGTGGGAAGTTGTAGCTTGTATTATCTATTTGTCATTGTCCAGTGACATGATATTTTAAAAATTGCAGTTGATTTTGAAGCTTTCGGTGCATAATGTACAAAAAAACTTAGATTTTTTTTTTAGTAGTTACCTACAATATAGTGTTTAAGGGTTTATTTTGTGGGACTTACATGGTATTGCAGGAAGTTCAGTGAAAGATTCATCATGTTCAATATAGTGTTTAAGGGTTTATTTTTGTGGGACTTAAAGGGTCTTAACCATACTCCGCCACCAAGTGTTCTACATCTCACATCATCACATCCAAGTATTATTAAACAAGTTTAAAATTACTATTTCTTGTTTATAAAACAAAATCAATATTTTTAACAATTTTTAAATAAATAATTAATTAATCTCAAATTTTTAATAAAATAATTAACCAAATTAACAAAGCAATACTTCGTTGGATTGGAAAAAATAAATATTATATTTTAACATTAGATTTAAAATTAAAAACCATAATTCAAACTAATTTAACTGAAAAACAACTTAGAGTTGTGAAAACCTTAAGAATGAACTTGATATTTGTGTTCAAATTAAGCATTAATAAACTTCAAAGTATAATTGAAAAATGTTGAGAAGGTTTTATTGTCTAAAAACTTTCAAATGAACTTGATTCTTGTGTTTTAATTAAACATATATCACCTTCAAAGTATAATTGAAAAATGTTGAGAAGGTTTTATTATGTTTCATAGAGTTGTTTATTTTAAAATTATTCAATAGTTCATTTAGTTCTAAAAACTATAAGAGTGACTTTGATTTTTGTGTTGTAATTAAGTATTGATAAACTTCAAAGTATAATTGGAAAATGTTATGAAGGTTTTATTGTATAAGAATCTAACGAATGATCTTGATTTTTGTGTTTTAATTAAGCATTGATAAACTTCAAAGTATAATTGAAAAATGTTGAGAAAGTTTTATTATGTTTCATATAGTTGTTTATTTTAAAACTATTCACTACTACATTTTGATATAAAAATATAAAGAGTAAAGATGGATTAGGTTTTATTGTTTTTGTTAAAACGTAAATGTTCAAATATGCATATAAGTACTTTAATTTTGAATACCCTATATGGGTTGTCAAAGTAAAATGATTAATAATGGACGCCGGTATCTTGGGGAGTCAACTAAGGTAAAGAGGTAAGTTAATACTTCGATTTTTAATAAATAACTCAATATCATGCTTATTCATAAACAATCCAATAATGCTTAGCAAATCTTAAACATTTAAAAATTTCACCTACTTATTTATATAATCTAAATATTAAATAATAAGATACACATAATTTTTTATTACAGTTTTAAAGTTTTGTATTTTATATAAATAATTTTATTATAAAAATATATTTAATAATTATCTATCTTACAAGTTTATAAGGGTTTTTTTGATACTTTATATGCAATAGAAAACTGAAAAAGAATGCATAGGTGAACTTACATGGATATTTTGAGACTTAAACAATGAATATTGTAATGACTAAAAAAGACGAAATGTAGGAAATTGAATGATGTTTCACAAAATATAATTTTATTATATTGAAAATGTAATTAACTAGATCTAAAGATTGATCTTTTTTAATGGGCACTTTTTATTTTTGGGATAAATTATAAGGTATATGTTTTTGTGGGTGCAACTTTTGAGTGCATAAATGATGAAATCAACTTACAAAAACTGGTAGACATATAGATAACAACTAGCACTAGTGGAACCATATTTTTCTCCCAAAAATTAATAATTTTTATATTTTTAATTTATCTAAGTGATCAAACCTTGAAAACAATACGTTAAGTGTGGGTGCATCTTTTGAAGGTCTTAATGCAATTATTTCGAAACAGGTTTTTTATAGCATGTGGAGGTCGATGTGCTTTAGTTGACCATACCTTTTTTTTCAAAATGGTTGATCAACGGAAGAGTTATGGAGGAAACACTAACAATGTGTTTTTTGAGTCAAGGAGTCATGACACAAGAAAAATAATAAAAAAATAGAAAATTATATATATTCTTGTTAAAAATTACATATCTGGAATCTGGAGAAAAAATAATATTTGTGTCTAAAATTCCATTAGAAATGATGGTGTGCAACATACTCTAACCAACAGCTAAACATGAGCATATTGAAAAATTGGATGTAATGCTCAATTAGCCATAGTTTATCATACTCCAAGGCATAAACATGATGAATCCAAAGCACATTTCGAAGCATACAAATAGGGATAGGAATTCCACGCCAACACGTGCAAAGATTTGACCATAGAGGAAAAAAATGAGCACGCATTTTGTTTCAATTAAAAAAAATCCGCGTGAAACAAAACCATGCACACGTTGTGGTTTTACAAAACAGATGCACATTTTGTAAAACTACAATGCATGCACGATTTTTAATTTTATGAATTTATTATTTTGCCGATTATAATAGCTTCTTTATTATTTACCAATTATAGCGTTAATTTTATTATTTGTTAATTGCAACATTAAAAACAATTCGAGGTGATCAGTGTCACGTCCCCGCCGCTCATACCGATGATGGAGAGGATGCAACCATCACACTACCTGTCAAATGGGAAAAATAGCCCCATGAAGATAAAGACATGAACATGCATTGGATTAACAACATATACAAAAATATAAAAGATACAATTATATAGCGGAAGCAATCATCCATACAACCATTCATAAGATTATACACATATTCATTAATGTACAATAGAAACAAAAGCATTTCCTCAAGCACTCTTCATGTTCATAATAATTCATAAGCAAATACAATTGCAAGGACAAAATACACAATAATACTTATCTTGAAAAGAAGTTGACCCGCAACTAGATATGTCACTGCAACGTTCCACCCAACCGTAGGCCAGTGTGCTCATCAATCTCTCAGCAAAACTGCCACCCCCGAGCTGGGCATGATTCCACAAGGATCTAGGGAACAACAACAGTCTCACACATAGCCCAAATCAAGCATCCACAGTCAAGCCAACACACAGTTGGGTTCCACAGACTTACACCGGCACATAGCCAAAGTTTATATCAGTCACATCGAAGCCAACAAATGGGTTTATTAGGCCACCATCCAAGCCATCCTTCTAGTTGGGTTTATCAGGATCACACAGACAGGGTGATATACTGTTAGGTTTATCAAGACAATAACCAAGCCAACTAATAGTTGGTTTATTAGATTGCAATCAATCAAGCCAAAACTCACTTTAAGGACCAACCAAGCCAACACATTGGATTTATCAGGCCGTCAGCTAACAAGCAAATACACCGCTGGGTTTATCAGGCTAACAGCCAAGCCAACTAACCAGTAAATGCACTACTGGGTTTATCAGGCTAACAGCCAAGCCAGCTAACCAGTAAATGCACTGCTGGGTTTACCAGACTAAACAACCAAGCCAACATTTACACAAATACATTATTGGGTTTATCAGGCTAAATGGCCAATGGCAACATTCACATAAAGAACCAACCAAGGATTTCACACAAGGCCAAACACAACAAGACACGGCCAAACCAACCGATGGGTTTATCGGGCTATCAGCTAAGCCATCCTTCAAGTTGGTTTTGTCAAGCTTCTAAGGAAGTGGAAAGAAAGAACGGCTAAGCTAGTGAGCTCATCCATAGAGCTAAGGACACCTTCACAAGATCTATCTAGCCCGACAACCACATGGTATACACACCCAACACATGGAAGTGTCCCCTTCTCTGTTCCACAGTCCCTCGGGATACCCCTTCCTTTCAAGTGCTATTCAGGATGTGCAGAGCAGGCTCACCAACCACTCTTATCTTATTGTGAGGTTCCACACCAAGTTTATCAAGCACATTCTATGTTTCTTCCACTCCTAATCTTGCATACAGTTTAGACCAAAACAATAGAGGCATACACATCAATTGCCAGGTTTTGGAATTGCAGGAAAACATACTGGGGAACCAAAATTAGAATTCCAATTGAGGGAAAACAACCCCCTAACAGCAATTCGATTTCACCAAACGATCAATGGATTTATGTGGCGAAAACGACCTCAACAATCACCCAAATCGTGGTCTTCTTTTTTGTTCATTGTGCAACTACAACACAAGATTTCTCACCGTGGACATGAACACAAACACCACCCAGCAGAGATCCCAACCCCTGAATGCTTTCAAAGCCACTTCCCAGCCATGTGAAAAACACAGGGAACTACAAACGCGAATGGGGAATACCCTCGACAGCTCCAAGGACACAAGGAAGAGAGAAGCGTGGATGCCCCCAAGAATCACACGCATACAACAACCATAATCGTGGGAAACGAGAGATCCCTAAGCTTCCTCCTGCATGGGAAGAAATCCACTGCCCTGCATGCGTGAGGAAAATTGCTACCCCCCGCATGAGGAATGCGGTTGGCCTCCATCACATGAGGGAAAAACGGTTGACCTTCTCTTAGGCATGCATTTCGTCCAAGACTGACGACCCTGCCAAAAGCGACGACTGCCCACACCTCCCAAGCCCCAAGGCAATAAATTCCCTCACCCACTTAGCTGACTGGGCATAAAAGACAAAAAGGGTAGTTAACCATTTCATGGGTTTTCCCCTTTGGACAAGGATTTTCCCCCATAGGCTCAAGGTTGAATAATTCCCCCTCCCCATTCCTTGTGAAATAATGCCCCCATCTCTTTAACATTGCGGCGGATAGCTAGTTGTGGTATTTTATTAATTATCATTTTACATGATGTCTCAACATATCGTTCCTGGCTAGCACATAAACCATCGACAACGATTTTAATCACCGAAACATAAAACACTAAATCCTTGGTGGGGCCTTTGCCTTGAGCTCCACACCATGATTTAATACAATATTTACATCATGTGCAATTTAATACCATGGGGTCAAAACCGGGTTGTTACATTCCCCTCCCCCTTCAATAGCACTGTACTCAATGCTTTACCATTTTTAACAAAATGCTATATTGGCACTACCTCAGTGCTCTGCAAACTTGAACAAAATGGATGTGCCAATCGCATGGCATCCTCCAGCTTCCACGTATCCTCTTCATGACTGCAATGCTTCCTCTGCACCTTTATATGTATACTGGCATGATCTGGAACTTGTCCAAGTCCTTGCTCGCATGCATCAGCACACACCACATAATATTTTCCCGATCTTTGAGATCAGCTTAAAACATTTATGATGTCTTCGGCAACTAGCAATACCTATGCTCAAGACCCAAGCAATGAGTCAATTCCTATGTTAGTTTTCATAATAGTTTCAAAAATCATAGATGAATCACATGCACATGTATATTGACATAAAATCGACAAGAAATTGTTAAATGAACCAAATACTTATCTACATAAGTATCTTCCTTGGTTCCACAGGTATCCGACTTGGCTTTATACAACCATGGTACCCACAAAACCTTCCCCACCCCACATAAGGATGGTACCTCTTCTCTGCAATATAGTCCCTCGAGTGTACCCATCCTTCCAATGCTCTCTAAAGTGTGCATTTAAAAGGTAGCCAAATTTCCGCAAGCCTTGGATCACCTG
>LPNX011072921.1:2142-44892 GCA_001517045.1 Pseudotsuga menziesii | reverse complement strand
AATTTATTTTCATTTACATTAATCGAACTGCTACTAAGGAATCCAGATTCCTTAGTAGGTGCTCATTAGCACAAGCTAGGGTGAAAACCCTAGCTACAGGCATGGCATGATTGTAATATCAAAAACAAAAACCTGTCGGTAGGGGACCTTGCCCTACTATACAACAGTCGAGTAAAAGGAAAACCCAAAAAGCTACATACATAATGGATGGGACCTTATGTTGTGGAAGAGATTTATGCCAATGGATCAATCCGACTAAGGAAGTTACAAGGCATAGTATTTCGGAAACTTGTTAATGGTGCCCGACTAAAGCAGTTAAAAACACACACACACACACACACAACCATAACGGTCAGACAAAAACTATAAAAATCTGGAAAAAAATAAAACAGAACCAGCACCCATAACCCAGGATGACAGGAAATCAATGCTTCAACAGCCGACATCAAACCCATCGACCGCTCACATGATCGACATCGACCAACGACCCTGAAGGTCACATCATGCCTTCATGACTACGAGCGCCAAAATCAAATCACCATTAATGCAAACTCAAGTGACCACACTGGACCATCACTTCCGCCATTAATACACCCATCGACAGAAGCGTTAAATGGTCCACCTATAAATACCGAACTAGAAAAGGATCATTTACAATATTTTGAACAGACAGATTAATTTAGCAAATAGAAAACTAAGAATAGAGATCCTCTAAGAAAAGTCGAACAAAGAACCAACAAAATGGCACCAAAACAAACCAGAGCCGCATCAAAGGCAAAGGAACTACAATCTGCTGAAACCCCATTAATGAGGAGATTAAGAAACATAAAGAACGCCAAGGTCCAAGAGAACTCATGGGCGAAAACATGGGCCGAGATCAAGGAATGGGCCTACATCGACAAGAAACCAACCCAAGCAACAGAGAAGGTAAACCGTAGCTCTATTATGAACTACATGAACACACCGTTCATGGCAAGTTTTGGAGGAACAAAAGAAATGGCAGTAAAATTCATTATAAGCCGATACCACAACGAGAGATTCTACTTCGACAGGCCAGTCAAGATCTCTGGTGAAGTAATATATAAACTGACTAGTCTATCCAACCAAGGTGACCTAGTCCCAGTCGACATCAAAGAAGGGCTGGTAGAGCGATTACCTGGAACACCATCAGGCAAGAATTCAAAAGGGCTAATGATTAGCCAGATACAAGCCCAGACGCCACAAATTGTGGCCAAAATCATAGCAACAGGGCTTACACCCACAGGCCGAGGAAATGACCTAAAACTAGATATGATAGAGGCAGTAGATACGATAACCGACATGGGAAAACTCTACAGGTGGGCTCAGTATGTCGCCGACATGCTCAAAGGCATCTATGAGAAATGCCAGGAGTCGGGAGGGATTATAAGGTTCCCGTCCCTGATAATATGGATATTAATGTACTACTTATGCCCAGTCGGGGACAAGCAGTTCAAAGAACCCACAAAATTCCATATGTCGAGGTTCAAACCATTTGCCCAGACTGGAACACTGAAGGAAATGGAAAAAGGCAAAGTACTGTTGGAAAACTGGTTCCAACAGCTCAAACTTTAGACGACCAGATGGAGGGTGCCCCAGAACATCCGACGAAGTCTGCCAAAAACTGCCCACATACAACTGGAACTTGACCATACTGTGGTTTGGTATATGCAGGGCGCAAAGGCAAAAGAAAAGACTCTCGACTACTATCCAACAGTCGAAGAGATATTTCGCGAACTAGCTCGTCAGTCTGGCACAAAATTGTCGATACCACCAAAAGCTAAGGAAGCAACCCTAGCAATAGAAGAACCATTAACAAACCAAGAAAAGGAAGAAGATTATGAACTCCGACTACACATCAACACCTTCATGTCAGAGGAAACACCAGTAGAGGATACCAGCCAACTTCAAATCACAATCATACCACTGACAGCCCAAAGAGAAGGTACACAGATAGAACAACAGGTAGCCAATCCAGCCGAGAAAAGTGTCAGCCCAGCACAACAATAGGAGGAAGGGGAAGAATTGGGAGATATTGAGGCCGAAAATCCTGAGTACGACATAACCAAAGAAAAAATAAAAAAGCTAGCAAAGGAAATAGCAGCTGCAAGAAAGAAAGCAACTGAGACAAAAGGGAAGGGGAAACACAAGCTAATCCTTTTAGACTAAGAGGATGAAGATGAACTGTTAGCTACTGCTGTCGACATTATAGAAGACGTCGTAGCAAACAAAGTTCCGATCGAGACACAGTTCCAAAAATTTGTCGAAGTAGGAGCACGGCAAGGTCGTCTGAAAAAAATCAAAAGGTAGAAACACCTCAACGGCCGAAAATATTGTCGACTTAGTATCTACACCTCCACCCCCATCTCCAACTTAGATCACACATGAAGAAATTCCAACGCTCCCCTCCATAAGCCCAGTTGACATATGCAAAAATGCTATGCCAGAAACCTTAAAGGAGAGGTTTGACCAAGACAGAGATTTTCAGGCATACATTGAGAAACAGCCTGAGCTACTTACCTCTATTCAGAAGATCACCACCAAGTGCCCTCTGTTCGAAGCTGGTGGATCAAGACAGCTTGTTCCTCCACAACCTGGCCAAATACCCCAGAAGCCAAGGTTTGTGGGAATTTTGAAATCAACCTGACAATACAGCTCAAGTTGTCCCAAGTCGAACCTCCTCCTTTACCCCAACCAACATCACACCCCCTCCACCAGCCAATGAACCAGCAAGAAATGGGGAAGAATAGAACCTGGAAGAAATTAACCAGGAAATCAACAACTTGTTCTCTGACATCCCATAGGATTCACCCCCACAAGTCGAGGACCCGACACCTGACCACATGCCCACCACACCAATCACACCTGACCATTCACCATCACCACCACCACTCCCAACCCATAACCTGCAATCGAATCATCTGCACCTGAACCATCAGTACCAGCAACGTCTGTATCTGAACCCTCTGCACAAAATCTATCAGATACACACCCAGCTGCAGAACTCCTCCTAGAGATCCAACCAGAAGTTCCACTAACCGTTGCAGACCAACAACTAGATAAGCCACTGCCGAAAAATCAACCACCGAAGAGTCTAACTCTTACAGATGCACAAGTACAGCAGTAAGTAGAACAACATAGGCATAAGAGGAAGAGAGACAGAAAGAATAAGGACCACCAGAAAGAATCACAAACGGTAATGGTCCACATTAGCCAACTTGGGTCGACCACTGCAGTCGACACAACAAAGTTGAAGAATGGAGAGTTGGGACAATTCTTGGAAACTCTAGCCATCGAAGTGAAAACAAGAAGCCAGACTAGACAAAAGGAGCTCGATGACACTAAGAAGGAACAAGTCGAGTTCCTGGTAAAATGCAGAAACCTAGCACAATCTGTGATACCAGGACCACTGGAGGCCGACACCAACAAGCCACTTGAAAAGGCATATCAGTTGTTTGAAAGCATGGTGTCGACCCTACATGTATAGATGCAAAACATAAGAGAAGAACAAAAAGAAGAAACAACTAGACTATTGATGCAGTGGCACACAACTTTCTCATAAGCTTACAAAGTGCTTCAAGATCACATGGAGGAGTCTGTCATAATGGAAGGGGTACTACGGGACTGGCATGCTTATTACGGGTAAGTCTTTCAGTGGACCTGACAAACTCGACAAGAAATTCAAGAACTGGAGAATAGAAAGAGCACAGAAGAAGCATTGAGAAGCCCTATCGAAGATCAAATCATGCTCAAAACAACCAAACTGCAGAGGCTCGAGAGACAAGCACACCAATGGGTACAGCAGGCACTCCCGAGCTTGGACAAATTAGACACCATCTGCTGGCAGATGAAAAGGCTTATGGAGACATTAAAAGAGAAATACCAGTTTATGGGTCCTGACATGGAAAGGATAGCAGACCTTTCCATTCAAGAGAAGATGTCAACGCTATCAAGCCTTACAACATTAACCATCGACATCCAGAAAGTACTTCAAAATTGGACAGAATTCCAACATCAACTGGTCGTGACAGTAGAAACAATTGTTGAAGTCTGTATACAGAAATGTATACAGAAACGACCAACTATTCGACTTCATAGCCCATAAAAGACAAACAAATAAATAACTACTTTAGACAGGCAAAGAATTTTTTAGTACCTCCCCTGTTTCTTCGGGACGAAGAACAATTTTGTTCGTGGGGGAGATGTTGGAGGAGCTAGTCGGTAAGCTAACTAAGTCGATCAACCGGCTAATTAGAGATTAGGTTGGCCAAATAAGATCGTGTCGGTTGAACGAACTGACAGGTAGTTATTTGTAACTGTTTGTAAATCATATATATTAGGCTGTTGAGCCAGATGAGAACTTGGTTTAGTTCTGTGTTTGTATGGACCCTTTCACTATAATATAATTTGTTATGCCACATCTGTGTTCTTGTCTCTTGTCTCTGATATGTCTGTATGCTTTTAATGTGTATTATTGGTAACCCTCTGTGATCCATGAGATTACAACAATATCAGATGAAGTGCGAAATGGTTAAATTCAACAATTACACCAGATAAGAGATGACGCAAGTGGGAAAGATGCACATTTATTGACCAAGGTGGTTTTTGGATTTGCAGGATCGACGTGGGATTTGGTCAATCTTCTAGGGATTTGGTAATTATGTTCCAAATCGTTGACATAGAAGGATCGGAGGCTCTAAAAATGAGTTAAGGGGCACGGTTTGATCCATTGTGCCAGTGGAGAAGATGAACCAGAGAAGAGAAGTAGCATAAGAGCGAAGTGAAGAGTGAGGAATAAGCAAAGGAGTCTAGAAACCATGGCACAGTTGATTTCGAGCACAAATATGCATGGATCACTAAGAGTAAGAGAAACTATCGAAGAAGAACAACCAGAAGTTAGGACTATAGTAGTGCGCCCAGTCAGGAAGAAAAGGAGTGAAAACCGCCCAATCACTCGAGACCGAAGGACTAAGAGAACTCAGATCTCGACAAGGGAAAGTGCACCCGAAGCAGATTTCAGCCCATCGACTATGGCAATGGAGGAATCAAGGATGCAGAAAGGGCCGATGATAGATGATATCCTTGGGTACATACGGTCGAGGAAGTCAGGGGCACCAGTGGTCTGCATGAACAAGAACCAGAAGTACACTATTAATATGTCGGCAACACCTAAGGGAGTCCATGTGACGATGGATATCATATCGAGGTTGTAGAAGCTACAATATAGAGACCACGATGTTATGGCATACCCAGAATGCACAAAGGACACACATGAGTAGAGAACACACGATGACAAGGGACCAATCACAAGAGAACCGACACAATGGGTATTGGGACTGCAAGGGTCTGGGTTGTTATCAATTATCCATATGCCGCACTTTGGGCGATCCCCAGAGGTTAATGCGTGTGTGAATTAGTTGTTAGCATGCTTCCATGGAGGGTATCTGTGGTTGGGGACAAAGGTCCTAGTTATGGTTGATATAATATCTCAAATCACTGGCCACCCTAAGGCAGGGGTCGATCCGTCCCAATAATTCATAGGGAAGGACAACGATAAGAGGTTGGTCGCAAGACTGAAGAAGAAGTATGGCCTGGTAAAAGACAAAAGGGCGTATGTCATCCATACTGTCAATGACGAGGTAGTCAAAATTGGAGAAAATTTGTTGGCAGTAAAGGTAGTGAGGAAGAACAAGCAGAATGAGTGCACGTCGGAGGTTATAGCATGCACTGAGTAGTGCACAGCAGGTGTATAGATGAATTGGTCCCTATTTTTGCTGGACAAACTCATGGAGGATGCCATATTGGTGCAAGAGGTTGGGAAGCCATTCCCTTACTTTTGGTTTCTAATACTCATCACACTGGTTGGTTGGATGGAACCAACACATTATCAGGGAATGGGGGTTGATGCTATCAACATTTGTAGAGGAGCATGGTATAAGAACCTATGGATGCTCAACAAAAAGGAAAGGTTGTTATAGCTAATGTTACCACACTTGGTAGATCACATCTTTGTGGCCTTCCATGTCACTCTGCAAACTTATTGGACCCCCTTTGCTCAAATTATACTTTAATGTCCCAAAAAAGTCCCCAAAAATATGCATCTCAGGTAGTGGCATACCCCTTTTTCTCATTTACACAAAATTGCACTTGGCATTACTTGTTAGGTGTGCACATTTACTTTCACTGCTGAGTCATAACATCATTGCTTGCACAGTCATTTCCCTTTGAGTAATCATAGCCACTAAAATCAACGCTTAATTTAAAATGAATTACACATTTTTCTTTGATAGGGTACATCAACAAGATTAGGATTTAGAGTCTTGGAATAGTTTATTGTGAGTAAATTCTCCAAGACTACTAAATAAAACAAGTAGTTGTCTATCCAGGAAAGAGAGTGCAATCCTTGATATAATTAGTGTTCTCCGGAGGCTCCTCTTACACAGGAGTTAAGCACGAGTTAGCGTACATGATTGTGATTGGGATAGACCTTGGCCACTTTCTGTGAGCACCATATATATTTCCAAGATCTTATTCATATCTAGGGGCTTTTAAGGTACCGGTTGGTGCTTTCGAGCTTCGGGATTTGCTACCCTTCCCATATGGTAGATCTCACTTGAGCATTGGTTATATTGGGGTGATCTTAGTTGTCTTACCTAGGTATTGCATGGGTTACTTGCATAGGTTATTATGTGAGTGTCCTGGCGAGGTAGGGGTCAAACATCATAGTCGCTTTACGCATTGAAGTTGAGGACCACTATAATTGGTTACATGCATCCGCTTTTAGTGTATGGGATTTTCAGGCCTATCCTAGGCGAGACATATCTGCTGAATTCGGGAGATCACTTATCCTCCCCTTGGCTTGCTTGCATTTTGGATCTAGATTTTCTTAGGAGTGTGCTCTTTGTGCACTAGTTGGCTTTAGGGATCGCGTTTACTTGAGTATATATATGTTCTCTTGAGTTCAGGTCCTTTTGTGTTCGACATGCATGATATCACTACTAGTATCCTTTCACCCGCTCTAGGTCCTAGTGCGGACCTTGGTGTTGGACTGGGGGAACCATGGCCCCTTATCTTGCTCATAGATTCAGAAATGGTCATATTCCATCCTCTACTCCATTTGCAGAGGATTTCCACTCCCTTAGTTCAGTCTTAACACTAGTGTTTGTTCTCACGGGGGTGGTAGTGGATACGTGAACGTTGGGTCTACACCTTACATTCCTTCTTATGTCCCATCGTCCACCGCATTGTTTCCTTTAGTTGCAGTTGTCATGACCAATCCTCCCTATACCCTATAGTTTGTACTCTTTACTAACTGTTTCCAGCTGTTTTGGACTAATAGTGTTGACATTTAGGGTCCATTTTTTGTACACTCTCGCTGAGGATTTGACCCGTTCGTTCCCATTATAGGTATAATTTTGAACTGGCATATAGGTTAGGACTCCATATCCGCTTGCATTATGCATTTCCTTATGACCATTTCACACTTGAATTTAGGTGTGAACCCACTTCGTGATGTCACAGAACCTTCATACTACTATTTAGAAGTGACATTATGTGAGTGGTAGAGCTTTTCTATACAAGGGTGCCCTAGTTAGATCCTGTTTTTCATTTGGTACCCATGTTGAGATTCCTCCTCTAGGTTTGGGAGTCCCTTATTAGTCTTGCCATGTCCTTGAGCAAGAGCTTCATACTGCTATTAAAATTTATTTTGGCCATCTCCCATAGGGACTCCCTTGTATATCAAGTTGTAATTGCATTTCATGCGTTTTGCTTGCCTTATTGAGATTTATGCAGACTCCTTGCTTCAGAGTTATAAGCCATGTAGCCCGAGCTTGTCTCAATCCTATAAAAGTAGAGACTTTTACACATCCTTTGCAGATTGATCATCCCTTACCGGGAGGAGACATTCCCCCGAGTGTCCTTGTCCTGCACATGCTTCCTTGCATTGAGCATAGGTATGTTCCACTACTTGGAACTAGTTTGCTTGCCCGCAACACTCGTATCCTCCTAACTATATACTATAAGAACTTTTATTCATTTTCAAGCTTTTTAAATCTGAAAAAGTCCAAAAAACTGAAAAAAAAACATACCAAGTTGGACGGGAAATGATATTATCTTTGGCAGCTTTCGAGTCATGTCGACTTTGAACAGAGCACTCTATATCACATCCATTGGTTTGGTTTTTAGTATGACTTTAGGAGTTGTACTTGTTACTCTTAGTTTTCTCCACCGACTGGTTATTCTTCCTCTCCCTATGGAGCCTTTGTCGATGCCTCCTATTTGCATGTCAAGTCTATGCTGCCTATGTTCAATCACCATTTTCCTTATGCTCTTGTTCGAAGGAAGACTAGCCTGAGTCGACCATTCCTTAGTTATCTTGACTTTGCATGTCAGCCATTCCCGGTATAGTTACTGGTTCATGCACATCTTTTTCGTTCAAATTCTTCCACATTATCCAGCGTTGCCGAGTACATCATGTTGGTTGATGGGGGATGCCCTAATGCTCTCCTTCCAGCGGATTCCATTCCATCGACTTCAGATCATTTATTCTGGAATAGGATTCTAGAGTCCATTTGAGTGCCTTGAGACTTACAGTGATCAGTGGTAGGTTCTCTCGCCGTCGACAGTTTTGGAAATACATTAATGTCCCCTGATCGATGGATTATTTCAAGTGTTCAACCTCAACACATCTATTCACACTTGCTAGATTACACTTTGTACCTTGATTCCCATTACCATTATCGGTGGGATATCTCATGTCTGTTAACGGTATACATCAATGACCGGTAATCAGACGATGGACCATCATGTTCGATCCCGACACCTTTATTTGCGTGATGGGACATGTACTCATAGCGGTTTGCATAGAAGACCTCTGAGCTTGGTGGCATTTCACATATTCTACCTCCTTGATCATGCCAGTATTTATGAGATGTCATCTCTCATGATCAGATTCCAGTATAATATTAGATATCTTCATCCACTATGGAGATCTTGTTCATTGTATATTGTACATGGCAATGACCACACATGACACTTGTATATCATGCCTATTCATGGCCATTGTACTCTTATGTATCCAGGACTGCTATATGTATATTTGCAGTCATATGTAGAGATTTATCATTGTGTTGTACTGATGAGTGGCTGGTTCTTCCACCCGGGTCTTCATTACTCTACTTCTTGGATGGATATAACGTATTTCAGCCATCACGTTACCCCTCTGACCTCACACATTAGGGGGCATATGTTATAGTTGATTTTACCACACTTACTAGATCACATCTTTATGGCATTCCATGTCCCTCTGTAGACTTCTTGGACCCCCTTTGCTCAAATTATACTTTGATGTCCCAATAAAGTCCCCAAAAAACAGTTGTTTATGTGTACACAACTTTTAAAGCAATATTCGCATATACACTCATCTTTTCAGCCAAAACTCGCGTACATCAGGAAATGTGCATGAAGACAAAAGTTTTTGGAATTTTCCTCATATAGTCCTAAATAACTTGACTCTTAGCCTTCCATATGCCTCAAGAACGCTTGGACTCGACCCTCCATTGCCCATTTGGAGGGCTATATATTGAGCCTCTTGGATACATTGAAAGAGGAGAACTTGAAGAGCAAGGAAACTACAGTTCATTGTTGCCTCACTTGTTTATGCTTGAGTCTACATCCCTTTGCCCCTTTGGAGCACACAATGCTGCTCTTCCCAAGCTTTCCTTTGCTTTGTAAGCTTGCCATTGTGATGGAGGACTCGGTTTCTCTGGTTCGAAGAAGTGCGGACAGAGTTTGCCACTATTGTATCTCTGTTATTTTAATAGAAATATCCATTTCCTATCCAATACATGTGCATAACTATGAATATTGTATACATGAATATAGTTATTTTTCTTATACATGATTGTTTATATATGCTAGAGTAGGCCTAACACTTTGATATATAGCATCATTTTCTTGTTTGATGTTGTTAAGAGCGAATTGTGAATGCAAGCGTGTTGGAAAAGCTCAATGGGGATCTACACCAACTGTCTAGAATAAGGTACACTTCATATCCCTTAGTGTTAGATGTCTTTATTTCTTTGTCATATTGGAAAGGATTGATTTTTGGTTTCATTCAGTCTGTTGTGGTACACCCAAAGCCATAGGAGGTTTCTCTATGTAACAAAGCCAAAATGAGAATAACATTCAATTTTATTTGTACTTGGATGCACTGCGGGATGCAGCAGTAAAGATACCGCGACTCACAGACGAAGCCACGAACAAGTACCAGAAGATTGCGTAATTGGAAATGGGGTCGCATGCCATATGCATTCAGGCATGACAAGATCCATATAAGTAGTGGCTTACGCCAAAATTTAAGCAGACCGACAAAGAGTCGGATGCCATTATAGCAGTGGCCAGCAGAGTGGAAACATCCAGTAAGTGAGGAGGACTTGTCAGACTTAGGAGATGGACCATCGACAAATGTCCTGCCGAACCAAGAGCCACCTAAGGATTCATAAGAGGAAGACGATTTGCAAGAGGAGACATCGTCTGCAACCCCAGCTGAATCATACCTAGAGAAACAAAAAGAAGAGGCATGGACAAAGTGCTGGTTCAAGCAGGGTGGGGGGAGCAGTAACTCAAGGCTCTCTAATGAACAAGTGAATGAGGTAGTAGTTGCAATCACCGCAACGACCAATGAGAATAATGCTAAGATAACACATCATACCACTGGGTACTTCCATCAGGTTACAAGGTTGTTGCAAATGTTGACAAACGCAGTACTGGAGACGAGGGTACCACATGAGGGTGCGCTACAAAGAGAAGTTGAGGTACACATGAGAAAGAAAGTGTCATTAGTACAGATTGTGCAACAAGCAATTATGACAAGGAATGAGGACACATATGCTATGCTAAAGGGGTTCGACTTGATTGGTTTCGACCTCAATGAACTCCCAATGCACATGTTAACACACGCCCAAATAATAGCAAGCGAAGAAACAAGAGACTGGGAGGCGACAATTCATGATCAATTGGTCCGGTCTGAGCAGCAAGCGGAGAGCGCTGAAACAAAACTTCAACGACTAAGGACGAAAAAGGAGGCAGTCCTAGATGAAAGGACAAAGACATTTGAAGACAGGAAGATACTAGAGAGAAATATTGATGGCTTGCAAAGAGATTCTGGACATTAGTCCGGAGATGTTTGCGGAAGCAAAAGTATTGTGACTACGAAAACTTGGTGTTGATTTGAGGAAAGAAAACGAGGAGCTGTAGGCTCGAGCGATACCAATCATACTGCTGGAGAAGCTCTAGGAAAGAAGAGGAACAATTGAAGACACCACAATAGAAATTTTGGAATGTGAAAAGGCAGTCCATACGATAGCATAAGAAATCATGCGGTTTTGGGGCAGTTTGGTGTAAGATGAACAACTGCACCAATTGGAGGCACAACTCGGTGAAGCAGAGGTGCAATTGACAGCACTACGGGGATCACTCAAAGCGATGCCCCCACCTGCACCTAGGTGACTAAGGCAACAAATCTCAAAGAGTTACAACAATGCCTTAATAAGGCACATACAAGGCACCAGAGGAGGTCGAAACGGTTGGATGAATTGTAGGGTGCAACAGAGAAAATGACACTCAAAGCCATGAATGAAATCGTGAAGACTTAAAAACAATGGACCATATGAATGAAGACCACCCAATAGAACATGAAGTATAACATTACGCAACACTTAGATCGAAGGTCAAGGAAGTTGTCGATTAAGTTAGAATCGAATATGACACCTTCAAGACGAAGTTGAACACACCAGTTATTTCCAGCTGAAGTGGCTCAAGGGAAAGCCACAAGTTTGTGTTGGGGGCCTGTTGGAAAGGGGTTAGGAGGCATAAAGCACACTTTCACCATTGACAAAAGAGATGTCAACATAAAGTAGAGTTGATCACGGGGAAAGGAGAAATCGATAAGTTAGGGAATTTTGGTCAAATTAGTTAGGAGATTGGCCAAGTGGACCATTTTGTAACAGTTTAATAAGTCTATAAGTAGAGTTAGAATTACAATCGAAAAATCATCATTTGAGGAGATCTAATCTAGTTCAGAGGAACGAATGTATTTTCTGGTCTGAGGTTAATTGACCAAGGAATGTTCTGTCTTTTCGCGATGTATTTCTGGGATTAATGAAATGAATACTCTATTGCTAACATAATTATGTTTATTGTTTGTACTTATGCGAGATGTGTTTCATGCAAAGTCTATAATGATGTGATTCCTGTGTTTCATGGTTAAATCTGAATGATGCAAAGTCTTGCAGGGTTTATTGGTTTGCTATATGTCAATGTTTTTGCTACTATGAATGTGAATCTGAATTATGATAACATGTCTTTGTCGAGCTAAATCCAAGTAGGTGCGAATGAAATCCATGGTGATAAATAGAATTTGTTAATGATAGAACCAAAACCTTGGATTTATGGATGATGTTGCAGTAGATTAACAGGTAGTGCTAGAGTCCTCTTCCCTCTGCGTAAACTTGGTTCTTGCAGTTATCCCTTAGACATGTCAGGTGAGGTTGCACCTTCCTCGCAGGTGTTGCTAGATAGGGTAAAACCTGTTCGGGCCGATGTTTAGGGAGTTTGCGTCAATGTGTGTCGATAGACCTGTAGAGTGAACCCCTGTCGACATGATAGTGTCAACAATCACCCTAGTCATAGGATCAATTTACGTACAACAAACCTTCTATCCTTTCTTCTTAGATGATTTGTTAAGTGCCCGATCTAAATTATTATAAATAAATCTATTCATGTATACTTTTTCTTAAATTAGCATTCCTCTAGGATTATATGGTGCCAACACTGACCTCTTGTCAGTGACATCCAGGATGACTACAAAAGGCTAAAATAAATCGATTGAACCATTGATAATCAACATCACAAGATCCTCAACATTAACATTGTCACCATCTACACCAATTTATCATGCACATCCTATATCCATGTGATGCCATTACTGAAACCCTCACCATTATTCATCTTAAATGCATATAAATGATTTATCAAGTGTAGTATCCCTACTATCTTAGAGGTATCATATGAATTTTACAAAGTAGTCCACGTTTTATGTGAACTAGTCAAACTTGTGATCTAAGCAACAATGTGATTTACAATATACTTTATAATATATTGTGCATCTCCATTACATTTTCAAAACTTAAGTAACTCAACATCCTCAACGGGAGGTGTTTCTTTTCCTTCCACAATATTCAACAACTTATATTTCATTATAATGTTCTACAATTTATATTTCTAGATAAGGTGGTTCTTCCAGTCTAACATAATATTAGGAAGATAAGAACTTGATGAAGAAGTTATCTCCCCCTCACTTCAGTATTCCACATATATATTCATCTCAACAAAAATATACACAACTTAACTGAACTCAAATACCAAGTAGGAACTTTCAAACATGTAGTAACATAACACTTCTCCTTCTCTATGATGTTCCTGGTATTCTCAAGATGTAAGCGATGCTCATGCATCAAACACCCCTCCTTAGAAATTGGGAGCACCATATGCAACAAGTGCCTTGATCATCTTCTGATCTTCCACATTCTCTATTGTTACAGTTGCAACCTCTTTTGCAATATTACTTGTTCTAGATTCTACAACATTTATTTTCTCTCTACTGCATCCTCTCATTTTATTTATTCAACTGGGTACTGTAACTCTTTTCACTTAGATGACCATTACGAATACCATCTCCGCTCGACTTAACTCCTTCATGAGCCTTCTCAAGATACTAGATGACAATCACATTGCCATCTTTGCAAGTCACGTCTCAAACATGTGACCAAACTACATCCATTTCAACTGCTCTCTCTCTTATAGTCTTCATCGCAATCATCACATCCACCCAATGTTTTACATTTTGTCAAGGTAGCATTCCTTAGAGTTATTACACTTCACAAAACTATATTGTTGGAGTTGTCTTCTCTTTACAATTATACCCAATAATGATTGTACTGTCACAGTTCCCGACTCTTACATCATCTACCTAGTGTATCATTACCAAAGTTGTATTTCCTTACAATGTCCACACAACAACACTCTTACTGTCTCTTCTCTCTCTACAAACTTTTCTCTTGGATTCTTTTGATAGCTCTACCCAACAACTCTCCATTAGAGCCATCTTTTCTCTCTTCTCCAACAAATCTACCCAACAATCTTACCGGACTCATCTTTAGACACATAGCTTGCTTCGTTTATCTCTTTCAACGATGTCCCTCCTTTTTTCTTGACATCTTTGTTGTTTATCTACAACTTCTCTTTTCATTTCATGCTCAACGTCTCCCAACATATCTTCTTTTTCTCTAGCTCCTATAATTCTCTCATCTAACACAATTTGAAGTGTGATGATTTGTCTTTTTGGTTTGGGTTTTTGAGACTAAAATAGAATGACTAATTTTAAATATTCTATCTCCCTCGTTCCAAATCAAAATCATATCACATCATACTTTGATGGAAATCTTTTGATATATTTTTTGGGATGCAATATGCATGTCTCAGTAAGATACTTGAAGCAAAAAATGATCGTTAATTAAGGATAAGGTACTCAAATTTTATAGCATCCAAGGATGACTTTGGAATGTAACTTGTGAAAGTTGTAACTCCCTTGATGTAAGAATGATAATTTGGATTTGAAATGGAAACTTGTAAAAGTTGTAACTCCCTAGTGTTATAATGATAATTGTGACCACTTTTTGGAGACTAACAGGTTTTATGAACTTATTCAACATACGAAAGTTGTACTTCCTAATATTAGAATGATATATGTAACCACTTTTTGGAGAGGTTTTATGAACTTATTCAACATACGGAAGTTGTACTTCCTAATATTAGAATGATATATGTAACCACTTTTTGGAGACTAGAAGTTTGTATAGACTCAAATATAGTTGAATGTGATGGTAAACATTGTACTTGCCACTAAACCCAATTAAACAAATACAAATACATAATATTAAAAATGCCAAACTTAACATAATATTAAAAATAACAAACTTAACATAATAATAAAAATGACAAAATTGTGAAAGTTGTAACTTCCTTAATATTAAAATGAGAATTGTGCCACTTTTTGGATTGCATGGACTCAAACATAGTTGATTGCTATAGTAAACACCTCACTTCACTATACCATAAAACTTTTAGCCTCATTTCTCAATGTTGTATTCTAAATGTTCAATGAATTTGTTTTCTTTTTTTGGACACACAATAGGAAGGGAGATAGTTATTTTTCACTTGAAATCTTAGAATAAGCAATTTTGAATTTATTTTCTTTTTGGTTACACAATAGAAAGGGTTAACTTTGAAATCTTAAAATAAACTATTTTGAATCAACAAAATTATAAATTTTATAAATTTACAAAACAAAAATAAATTACAGAGATTTGCAAGCAAACTGTCAACCTCACATCTAAGCGAAAAAAATTGATCCCATATAACTGGTATAAAATCCTTTTAGCCCTCCCCAGATACCACCGTAAAAAATTCAAATTAGTTATAAAAGAATTGATCCCATATAAATGGTAAAAGGAAATCCTTTTAGCCCTACCCATATACCACCGTAAACATTAACTCAATTGACCACAGTAACAAATTCAAATTAAAGAAGAAGAAGTTTTGCATCCTTAATACATTCTCTGCGATGTAAAGCTTACATTCCCCCGGACATGAACGATTTGGGCGATTAGTTAAGCTTTCATTCTCTCGGACATGAAACTATTTGAGCGATTAGTTATTAGGGTATAAGTAACTGTTTTCTAGTTGGCAGAGCTCAATACGGTCCATACCGGCTCGTGCCTATGGTTGTGCCCAGCTCGGAGGACAGAACAGCTTGGTTGCTATAAATGTATACAATGGAGTCCAGTCAGTATCCTGCGCTGATGATTTTAATCCTAATGGACGAATACTACTATTTGTATTCCCAACGGAAGTTTACGTCCAGGTCTAAATTTTTAATTTCATCGGGGGTAAAGGCTGGGGTTTTCAAATTTCAATAGTTAGTGAGGGCATTGGTATGGGCTTGGGCAGGGGACTCCCAGTGGTGTGCCCAAGGCTTGAGAGGACAGCCGTGTTCAGGGCCCGATCATATTCTTTGGCAGCAATCGGCTTACAATTCATTTCCGCTCGGGTTGTTTTCCATTCCTGTAACCATAACCATGTTAGCTGTTGCTGCTTCAGTGGACACACCCTTGCAAATCGACGAAGAGGAGAAGGAAACCAAGTGTCCGTTCCTTATGGCTCTGCTTTTTCCACGTTTCGTCCTAGTTATAATAATGATCCAAATTCTTCTCCTTCTCATCATTGCTGTTTCAAAGCTACACTTTTTTTGTCCAACATCGCTGCACAGAATTGCAAGAATGCTTGGTGGGTTTGGTGTTTTTGGATACCTCATAGAAATTGGGCTTCTATAACTGCCTCAGCCTCTATTCATCTAAAGCCGGTGCCGGGAATTTCAGCAACACAACTGGAGGAGAGGAACAGAGAGGGTAAAGAAGAAGACGATGAAGAAAACAGTGATCAAATATTTGAAAGGAATGGAGGAATTAATCTGGAAAAGAATGAGCATTCTGCTGTTGATTTTATGGAAGTTGAGAGAGTGTATAAAGTAGTGGAAGAACAGTTTGAGTCGTCAGATGGGAATATGGAGGCAGTTCTCGACCAATATGATGTTAAGCTTTCTCACTTGTTGGTTTGTCATGTGTTAGACAGATTCTCTCATGCCAGGAAACCGGCCTTCAGGTTCTTCAATTGGGCAGGGCAACAGGTGGGATTTTCACACAATTCCCTCACATATAATGCGATGATGGGTATCTTGGCGAGAACGAGGCAGTATGTGAGCATGTGGGAACTGATGGAAGAGATGGGCAAGAAAGGGGGGAGTGTTCTAACAATTGAGACATTTGAAATTGCTATCAAAGCCTTTGCAGAGGCCCGGGAAATGAAGAAAGCTGTTCACATGTTCGATTTAATGGAAAGGTACAACTTTGATGAGGGTGCCACTTCTCTGGGATCTAGATCACCTCACTTGTCTGGGTACAACACCACCTTTAACTTTCTTTTGGATGCTTTGGGGCGAGCCAAGTTAGCAAAGGAAGCACACATGCTGTTTGAAAGAATGAGGGAAAGATTTCCTCCGGATGCCAAAACTTACACTGTGCTCTTATCCGGATGGTGCAAGGTGAAGAACATGATACAGGCTGGGGAAGTGTGGAATCAGATGGTTGATGAAGGATTCAAACCTGATCTTGTCACCCACAACATCATGTTGGAAGGTCTCTTCAATGGAAGAAGGAAATACGAGGCCCTCAAGCTCTTTGATCTAATGAAAGAGAACGGCCCTTCTCCTGATTCTAAAACCTACACTATTCTAATCGGTGCACTTTCCAAGTTACGGAAGATGGAGGAAGCCTTCAAGTTCTTTGCTGAAATGCAGGAATATGACTGCCCAATAAATGCCGCTGTTTATACCTCTCTGATCACAGGTTATGCCGCCTCAGAGAAGTTGGATCACGCGTATAGCCTGTTACAGGAAATGGAAGAGAAAGGGATACCTCATGACTGGCGAACTTACAATGCTCTCATCAAAGTGATGGCTATTCTCCAGAAACCAGACGAGGCCACTAAACTTTATGACAAGATGATCAAATGTGGGTTCCAACCCACCATCCACACCTATAACACGCTCATGAAATTGTATTTCTTAGCGGGGAAAGCTGAGATGGGGTTTGCAATTTGGGATCAGATGGCTCGGAATGTCTGCTGTCCTGATGTTAAGTCTTACACTCTGTTCATTGGAGGGCTCATCAGGGAAGGCAGGTCTCAG
This sequence comes from Pseudotsuga menziesii, assembly GCA_001517045.1. Classification (NCBI taxonomy): domain Eukaryota; kingdom Viridiplantae; phylum Streptophyta; class Pinopsida; order Pinales; family Pinaceae; genus Pseudotsuga; species Pseudotsuga menziesii. Next base: position 27,008 of record LPNX011072921.1, on the reverse strand, counting down.
GAGGCTTGTGCCCTTATAGAAAGCATGATTGGCCAGGGTAGGGAGGTTCCACGTTTTGATTACAATAAATTTCTTGCCGATTTTGGAAAAGCTGGCAGACCTGATATACTTGAAGAACTTGCAACCAAGATGAAGCATGCAGGCAAGTTGGATGTATCCGAACTGTTTCTGAGGTACTCACAGAAGATTAAAAGTAAGATGAAGAAGCGGGCCAAAACAAGACGCGGTCATTCAAGTAAACAATCAGGTGAGATCAATGCCACAACTCTCCATTATTTAGGGCCTTCTTGTTGTACATGTCTTGGTTTACCAGTGATTTAGTTTGAAATCAGTCTTTCTAGTTTGTACACCATAGTTCTAAATTCTAGGGTCTTACATGAAATTACTCTGGTTTGGGCTTTGGGGAGAGGGGGGTTCTTTCTATAAGATTAGTGTTGAGGGAAATGGAAATGTTAAGGTTTTCAAGAGCATCTCTATGAAATCTAGCCCGTTGTAGAATACCATCAAACCCTGTCCTAGATTTAAGGTGTGCATGGAATCTACAATTGAGAGGGATACCTATCATGAACACAACAAATTCCTTTGGAAGTGCCATTTTGATCTAATATCTCAATTCACGTGGTGACTATTGTGTGGACTTGTGATGTTAAGAAAAGCAACCAGCTAGCTTCTAAAGTCATCATGAAGGGGATAACTCTAAAGATTGTTCTTTTGTTCATTAAGGAACTCTTGCAAGTTTTGTGTCTTATCTTCGACTATGGTTGGCCTTTCTTAAAAAGAACTCTGTACAGTTTAGATATTTCAACGGGGCTTCACCAAGATATGTACAGAGAAACTCACACCTGCCAGCTTTTAGTTCTTCTCTTATACTATTCAAGCCAATGTTGCATTTATCGTGTTGGCAAATATATTGCCGAGGGTCCAGAATATAACTTATTGACAATATAAAATATCAGAAATTTTTAGAACATACAAAAATAATTATTTGTTTCAATTTTTTAAACATCTAAAGTAACAACGACATCAAACAAACACATTGCTACCTAAACATGAAAATAAAACTGATATATAAAATGTATACGATGTCAAGTGAAATACTTCATACATTTATATTGAATTCTGATATCTGTTTGGACTCCAACATCCTGACAGGATGATACAAAATTACTTCAAAACAGAAATAAATGTATCTAACGAGATGAATCATCGTGAGGCATCTAAATAGAACAATAATAAATGCACTAAGGAATCATCGATTCTATCTATTCCTTTTATAGGCAAAGGTCACTGCCCTTCCTCTAGAAGCAATGGGTGCAGGTGTTGGGGCTGAGCTTGAGGTGCAAGGTGCAGGTATTGGGGCTAAGATGGAAGCCAAAGTGAGATGTCTTCTGCTAGTTACTTGTTTCTGTGAAGGTGGTGGCTGTGACACACTCAATATCCTCCTAATATGTTTGCTCTAGAAGTGAACATACTCCCTTAAATCACCCCCCTCCTGCTTTGGCACATTGACATCCTGTCCCAACCACTCAGCTAAGTCACCTGGTTCAAATTCGTGTTTGAGTTCGGTGACTTTGACATTCGTAAAAAATTTGGCAATGAAAATTTTGGTGATAAAATTCGGCTTTAAACTCGATAGACTATAAAAAAAATACATGAATAAAAAAATTCAGTATGCATTGATAAAAGTGAAACTAGTTACTATGTAGTAAACCCCTATGTGGTCTCCCACAGTCTACCCCTGATCCAATTCATTCTTCGTTTTGTATTGACAGAAGGTGTGTGAGGACTTGAACGAACATACCTTCACTGTAATACCGCGTAGGTTTATTCACCGGCAGCATATCATACCTTATGCTCTTTCTTGTGTATTTGTTATGTGCAGGATATAACTTGTTTGGCCCAATCAATCAACATGTGTGGGATACACTTTTCTAAAAGAAAGATATGGGTTGGAGCAATGAAATGGAGGTATGAGTAAAACGAAGGTTTCGAACGTAGTTTGCATTTAACTTAACTCATATATTCGAATAGAATCATTAATCATTAATGATTAAAGATATTGGAACTTGTCAAAACAATATGACCGTGGTTGTCAAAACCATATGACTGTCAAAACCGGTTTGCCATGGGCCCATGAAACGGTTTGTCACGGATCGTTGAACAGTTTGAAGGTTTCGAGTTCAACTTTCAAGTGCTGAGACTGGAAAGAGAGCCCGATATAGGTATCAGCATGATCGTCGATGGCAAGCTCTTTTGCAGTTTTGGTCTAGGGTGTTGGGTGAAGCACAAACTCGTGTGTTTTTTATTTTTCTCACAGCTTCGGGCGAATTAGCGACGACAGGGCAGTTATGAAGTTTCGCACAGGCTTGCGGGCTAGGGTTAAATTTAAATGATTAAATTCGGAGAGCTTAACCATTTAAATTCGTCGTCCGATAAAATTCGGGAATTTCGAATATCAAGCTTGAAAATCGGGGAATGCGGTGACTTAGCCACTCAGATGTCTCTTCCATGATAGGCCTCTTGACCTCCACTCTCCACTCTCCATGGACTCATGGTGTTAATCCCATCCAATGAAGTGGCCTCCATGTTAGGCATTTTGCCAATCTGCTTCACTGACAACTTGATATTGTAGTAGAGATAGACCATGCCATTAAGTTGGTGGATATCTAACCTTTATGAGGACCGGATTGTAATTAGATGATTGTGGACATACATTAGAATCAATGAAATCATAACAAATTAAAATTTTTATTTGAACATACCTAACCCGTTGCGCTTCTTGGAGTGTATTTTTTCAAAGATACTCTAGTTGTGTTCACACCTTGAAGAGGTGCAAGTTTGATTGAGTACCTAAATGGCAAGTTTCTATAGCTCTAAGACTCTTTTGCCTTAGTTTGTCCACCAAACATCTACAACGAATAAACGGAAAGGACATACAATAAATTATATTTCTATTGAGTAACAAATAGATAGAAAGGAAAGACATTGGAATTTGAAAGTTTGAAACAAACTGTACTTGAAGCTTACGTGGCATCCTAATGGCCTTATCTTGGACAACCATGTCGTAACAAAATGTCCTAGTGGCTAACCTATATATCTCCATTTGTTTGGAAATTTCCAAGTGTTCAATGGCAGTTAACAACATTGTTTGAATACTTTAAACGAATCCATTTATAACCTCAACATCAAATCTAAAACCATAGGAGTAAGAGAATGTGGGGTTGAGGTAGAACATTGCTACATGAATGGGATGATTGAGAGGTTTGTTCTATTGCTCATCAATCAAGCTCCATATTTGGGTTTGTTTGGTGAATCCCTCCTCCCCTTTGTCCACAGTATCGATGGATATTTCATAAACATTGCCCTCTTGGTACAATTAACCAAGAAATTAAGAATAGACTTGCCCTTCCCATCTGCCCAACCGTCTGAGATAATGGTGCATCTGTTAATCTCCCATGATGGCCTTCACTTGGCCAAATTTTGCATGCAATTGATCTTTTTGCCTTGAAGGAGAGGCCCTCTCAACTCATTATAGGAAGGGCCCTCTGAACTCAATAGCAATGGCTTCAAACATTGAATGGTATAACAAATTTTTCTTGGCAATGTTGAAAGGAATGTCACTCCATAGAAAACATCTGGCCACAAGCTTATCAACCTCTTGCTTCTCCCTTTCTTTAACTATCAACCTAAAAGAAGGTTGTCCCCCAGGCATTGACCTTGACACAAAGAAAGGTGAGGACTTGAGGGCATTGTGGAAGGTGTTGTTGAGGATTGGGTTCCCCCCCATCCTTGAGAAGCTTGTGGTTCCCATGCTTCTCTCATTTGTTCTAGTTGTTAAAGAAATGTAACTGTAGAAGATATTCTATTTTGTATTATTATTGTTATTACCCCTTCTAGAGATGTTGTTCCTTTGATTAGGGATGTCATTGATGTAATTGGTCATGTAATGTCTTGAGGTAAAACCTCCGTTGTAAGTCAGGTCATTAGTACCCACAAAAGTATTATTAAAATGTATTTTTGAGTCTCCCAAGGCAAGTCGGCCCTGATTGGGAGGAGAAGTCGGACCTGTTAGGTTATTAGGCTTCTACACTGATCAATATAAATAGGGGAGGCACCTCACTCATTTGGACACACACAGATTTCAAGTAGTTGCGCTAGATAGAAAAGAAACAGTCCATCTAGAGGAGAGGAAGTAGTCTAGTCTTGTTCTTTGGATATTACACTGTACTTGGGTGAAGTCTATATAGAGGAAGTTTTGCTCGGTTTTCTTCCCCATGAGGGCTTCCCAGGATAAATCTTTGTGTTCTCTTTTGTTCTGCTGTGCTTGTTATTCTTTCAGTGATCCTTGTTCTATTTGATTAGAAAAACTTAACACTAGTTGCAAGGTTGAGCCTCAATTCTTTCTTCTCATCTCTCTTCTTAGCAATATCAAGAATTGATTAATTTGCAATATGGGCAATTTTTAGGGTAGGTGAACAACAAATTTCCACTTCATGCCCTAGTATTTTGGCAAGGTGGTATTTAAAGTGGTTGATTCCACCATATATTTCCTTTGCACATAGCTTGCAGCTCACAGTTTGTTGATTATGCGGGTCAATTGGGTCACCATATTCTCATAATTGGGTCCAATGAATTTGGCATTTGATAGGGCACTAATTAAATGTGCAGAACAAAACAAAATGGAAATCAACACAAAAGAATGTTGCAATTAAAAAGTCAGAGATAGAAAGTGTTAAATATCCAATTAAAAAACAACAAGAAGAGGTATATCTAATGGACATTGCAAACCCTACACTAAATCTCGGAATACAAGGAAGATGAAAGCACAATTTCTTATACGTACTTGGGAATATGGATATGGTAGATTGGACTGAATGCTCACTCCACAATATCTTAGGTGACAGCATTGAAAACATATTTCCTCATCTTTGCTCGATGGAAAATGGTGACAAACTCCTCAGAACTCAATCCCTTGTCTTCTTTTGCAAAACGAGGGGAAAAAGTTCAAAATATGGGTTATAAAGTGTCATTGGCATTGGCAAGGCGATAAATTTGTTCGACTTGTGATATATTCCAAAAAAATTGCAATATTATAAATTATTGTGTTATCATTTAATGGAAGATATCACGATATTTTTCAATGATATTATTGACTTTAGGTAAATAACGTGATATATCATGATACAAGCAATATATCATTGAAAAGTGTAACACTGGAGTTTGGTATAGATTAAGAAGATCACAAGATGAGATAATACAAATAAGAGCTTGAGTTGTGTATTTATACACAACTCAAGTGAGGTCTCCTCCCAAGAGTAGTTATGGGCCCACATAACAATGTCACACCCCCAAGAGGTTTATTCAGCCTACATGTCAAGTTCGATGTCGGTTTTAACCACAAATCTAGTATACAATAATATTGCCTTAGCCATAAGTACAAGTACATAATGATAAATATGAATGGCTTGTGGCCACAAATTACACTAATAATTCCAACATGTCCCTCAAATCCCATTGGTCAAGCTAGGCCATCATCCTTCCTTATATGTATAAGTTCCTAGCACTCAATGGTGGGAAATGCTCCTACACCCATGCATGTAGGAGTGACCCGCTCAAGCTCGATGACTTCATGTCAACTTGTTGTACACTTGGAAAAGTACATACCTTACCCAATCACATGTCCCCCACAAATAGATGCAGAATAACATAAAGGTATGCACTTGTAGGAAACTTGTGCATTAGGTTTGTATCAATCTAGATTCCACAACAACCTTCTTCAAGTGTTCACATCTGAGCTATTCATGTTGTGTAGGATTGGCACCCCACTTGTTCGTGGGCACCCACTTGTACCTTTGGTTACACATTGTAATCTTATCTCGTACTACATTATAGCTATCTGTCTATACATAAGTGTAGGTCAGCCCTGTCATTGACACCACCAAAATCTTGTAAATATTCTCCAATGTGATTGTTGATTTTTGTAGCCTTGGACAAGTACTTTTGCATAGGCCAGGTGTCAGGCATGCAGGAGTCATCCATAAGACCTCTCTAGGTAATTGCTGAGGAGCAAGTGACTATTACAGCTCTTTCTTAAGTCTAACTTAGGAAAAGCAAATTATTAACTTAATTTTGGCTAATGACTAAAAAGTAAACTTAAGATTAAGTCACGACTCACAACCGTTGATCTTACGTGAGGTTTGAGATCTAATCTCAACCATTGATCACTTTGGAGATCTAGGGTTAGGGTTTTGGTCATTGAGAAGATATAAGAGGAATCCTAAGGAGAGGATGAGACACACAATAGTCACATAGAGTGAGTGAGATCTTATTGATTGGTTGGAGACGAACTTTCAGCTAAGTGTTTAGGTGTAGGGGTAGGGTTAAAGGAAACAAGCAAGGGGTAGTCGAGGGTTAGCAATCAACAAGTTTAAAGGGCTGATCTTGAGGTGTGAAGGATAGCATTTTGTCATTGTATTTTCCTCAATGGGCTATTATCCCAAGACAAGAGCCCAAGATTTTATAGTTAATAAAAATCATCTGTTTGCTAGTTTTCCCCTAGTTGGGGTATTCAAGGGTAAATCTAAGTGTCAAATGCATGTGATTTCCTTTTTTTATTATTTCCGCAACGTAATTTGTTAGAACTCGGTGTATTTTTGGTTAATAATTGCGAGTAAATTATTTGGGACATTAAATTGGATCTGGGTTTTGAAAATTAACAGTGATCATCACGTGACCATGTGAAAATCTAACAATTGGGTCTCACCATCCTAGTACCTAACCAACTCTTTGCTAGCGTAATGTACTTATACAGTAGCGACAGAGAATTAAGAGCAATATATAAGGAAATTGAAATTATAGAAAGTAAATGAAACATAACAAGAGTATTGAACTTGTAGAATAAGTAACCCTTATTGATATTCTAAAGGCGAGCAATGCTCATGTGCCTCTTTGAGGGGGCAACCTCCAATTGCATAGTGCTCCAATACATGATAATCCTTCACAAAAGACGACATAGCTCTCTACTTATATAAATAGTTTCTATCGACCCCAAGCCCTAACTGCTAGTGGCCCCTAAATTAACAACTAGGCCTCATTCATTATTGAGTGCCAACTACCTAGTGGGTTTTATACTTGCATTCAATAAGGATGGCCCTTTAGATTAATTAACACAAGCCAACTATCTAATTGGCCTTATTCAAAGAGGACGACCATTGTACATTAATTAACTAACTCTTAAGTACCCATAACTAGAAGGTTTAAGGTAGGGCTCTAACATGCCCTCCCCCTTCAAAAGCAACATTGTCCTCAAGGCTGGATATGTGGAAATTGCTATAAAATTGTGATTGGTCCTTGGTTGCATCTTTCGGTTGCACATCCTTCCATTGTATGAAGACTTTTTGTATAATTCATTGGTGTAGACGTCAATCTCTTTTGTCCAATACTGCCTTTGGTCGCAACCAAATGGAAACCTGTTTGTCAATTTTGGGGAGGATGGTCTGAACTTGACAATTTGGATGGACCACTTTCTTCAAATAGGACGCTTCAAATACTAGGTGGATCTTGGAGTGGGCTAGGAGAGGCAATCTGCAGGCGACTTGTTCCACTCATTTTGAGTATATGATAAGGGCCATATAACTTGGGTGCTAGCTTATGTGAGGCGGTTAAACCTTGGGGTAGTTCAATGACCTAGTGATGTTTGTCTAAAAGCAATTGCAAATCATAATGAATTGCATGTGGGTAGTCATACATAACTTGGATGGCATTGATCTGTGCAATAAAGTTTGAGTGACCCTCCTTTTGGAGCTTTTTTCATACGGTGAGATATGATGATTTTGGGGGAACTTACTTGGACTCTGGAGACCTTTGAGAGTGTATCGATGTCCATCATTGAAGGGTCACTCCGACATTATTGCACAAATCAATGCCATCCAAGTTATGTATGACTACCCACATGCAATTTGTTATGACTTGTAGTTGCTTTTAGACAAATGTCACTAGGTCTTTGAACTACCCCAAGACTTTGGGAGTGTATCTATGTCCCTCCTTATTGAAGCTCATGTATAACTCCTTGAAATCCATGGTAATGAGGCCCAATGTTTGCAAACATTCCATGGCCAAAACTACATCACACCCTCCCATTTCTATGACAAACCATATTAGATTTCATGAGATACTCACCCATTTGGAGTTTCACATTCTCACACTTACCATCGAGTAGTGCTGCCATTAGCTATTGTGATTTTAAAATTGTGAACGACATGGACATACTAGTGTGTTTCTTATGCTACCCGGTGATGAATGAAATTGTGGGTATTGTCGTGATATATGTAAGGGCAATCACCCTCCTATGCTTGATATATATCCTACCAACTTCAAGATATGGGGAGATGCATGCCTACCGAAGCATGAGTTGAAATTTGGGGTTCTCCACAAGGATGTTCCTAAGTGGGAAATTCATTAGTGGGGGAGTGCACAACTTGAGTGGGCCTAACGGTTAAGACCATGTGTTTTGTTCGAGTCACACATGTTATTTTCAAAAGATCGAACACCTTGAGCAATCGCTTACACAAACAGATCGCATATCAACACGCTGAGTTTTTATGTGGTTAAAATCCTTGAAGAGGGAAACAGTCCACAACCTTAGCCAAATAGCTACTTGAGGAAATATATTATGTAATGGAAAAAAATGTTACATATGAGTTTCTTGTAAATTTCCTTAAAACCCAATCTTGAGTTGCCCAATATTTTAAAATTTTTATTATTGATAACCACAAATGAGTTTCTTCACCAATATTACAGCAAATAAATACTGAGAAAAATATATAACAACAATCACATCAATAGAGACACAAATATTTTTGGGTATGAAAACCTTCAGAAAAACCCAAGATGGGAAAACCGGTGCAGCAGTTTGAGAAGATACTTTATTAGCAAGATATAGAACAATACAATCCAGAAATTGATATTACCCAAAGGGGTCTGATAGAAGTTTGTATCGGGTGATTGGGATCCGGAGCGGGAAGGTGTATAGATTACACTTTGAGTCTGCAAAGAATCTGATCAGCAACAGTAGCAGTCAGAAGGAGTTGTGGCATAGGAGGATGGCACACTTACATCATGGAGCATTTAGGCATTTGAGACAGGCAATCACTGGAGTTCCTCAAGTATAGGAGGAGAAGAATAACCACTGCAAGGGTTGTGCGTTGGGGAAGAACATCAGGAAGCCTTTCCCACAGAGCAAGCACAAGTCTAAGGGGACCTTCGACTTGGTGCATTCGGATGTTTGCGGACCCATGAGTGTCCAATCTTTTAGTGGCTACAATTATTGCGTCACATTCATTGATGATTATTCCAGGAAAACTGGGATCTATTTCCTGAAAGCCAAGTCAGAGGTCTTGAGAGGTTTCAGGAGTTCAAGACTCTCGTGGAAAACCAGACAGGGAGGAAGATTCGTGTATTGAGGACGGATTACGGGGGCAAATACACCTCCAAGGAATTCTTGGAGTTTTGTTCATCGGAGGGGATCAAGAAGGAACACACAGTTCCTCATACCCCGCAACAGAATGGAGTGGTGGAGAGGAAGAACAGGACATTAGTAGGAGCAGCCAAGGCCATGCTATTTGATTAGGGATTGCAACTATTCCTATGGGCCAAGGCATACAGGGTTGCAATTTACATTCAGAACAGGTGTCCCCACACAACTTTGGGGAGGAAGACACCAAAGGAGGTCTTCACAGGCGCTAGACCAGATGTGAGCCATCTACGCATATTTGGCAGTGTCTGCTATTGTCACATTCATGCTGACACTAGGAAGAAGTTGGACCCTTCTGGTGAGAAGGGGTTACTTATTGGCTACAACGAGACTTCTAAGACATACAAGGTATATATTTCGACTCGCAAGAGGATCATTGTGAGTAGGGATGTCTAGTTTGATGAGGACAAAGCCTTATGAAGATCTATGGACTTACCAACACAAGAGAAACCAACACAGGACTTGGGGGTCAAGTTGGAGGAGCCACAGGTATAGGTATAGGTACATGTACAGACACAAGGCATAGGTTCTGATAGTTAGAGGGAGTCAGGTGGACAGGATCTTTTGGTCATTGACTTGGAGTATGAGCCGCAGCAGGAGGAGGATATCTAGCAGCCGCAACAAGTAGACACTAGGCCACAACTTAAGTGATTCAGGTCCATAGTTTAGGATTCCAGGTAGGTGACTCTTCCACAGAGCTCCATGAGGAGGAGCAAACCACCAGATAGACTTAGCTATATGGCATTGATGACGGAGTTGATTAAATCCAAGCCTTCCAGTTTCGAGGAGGCTGCACAACATGATGTGTGGCAAGAGGTTATGGTTGAGGAGTATGACTCCATTATGAAAAACTAGGTATGGGAGGTTGGGCCGAGGCCAGAAGGAAAACGAGTGGTTGGATCCAGATGGATCTACAAAGTAAAGCATGCAACCAATAGAAGCATGGAGAAGTACAAGGCGCGTTTCATGGCAAAGGGGTATTCACAGAAGGAAGGTATTGATTATGAGGAGACCTTCACCCCTGTTGCCATATATTCTTCAATTCGGACTATTATCTCTTTAACAGCAGAGATGGGTTGGCATGTTCATCAGATGGATGTAAAGAATGCCTTCCTCAATGAAGTTATAGAGGAGGAGGTATTCATTGAGCATCCCGAGGGGTTTGAGGTGGAGAACATGGAGTCACATGTATGCAGGTTGCAGAGAGCTCTTTATGGGCTCAAGCAGGAACCTTGGGCATGGTACTCGAGGATTGATAACTATCTATGGGAGATGGGAATCCAACGGAGTGAGGCTGCCCACAACCTGTACTTCTTGTCAGGTGAGGTACCTTTCATGCTGGTTTTGTATGTAGATGATCTCTTTCTTACAGGAGATGAGAGGATGATTGACGACTGCAAGTCCAAACTTGTAGATGAGTTTGAGATGAAAGACCTTGGGTTGATGCATTACTTCCTAGGTCTAGAGGTTTGGTAGAGAGATGGGTGCTTCTTCATTGGATAGGGGAAGTATGCTGTAGAGATCTTGAGGAGATTCAGGATGGAGGACTATAGACCCATGACCATGCCTCTAGTTACCAATTGGAGGAAGATTGATGCATCGAGTTTAGAGGAGTTTGATCCTACCATGTATCCCCAACTTATCGGATCGCTCATGTATTTGGTGAACACACGACCAGAAATTAGCTTTGCAGTCAACTCTTTGAGTCAGTTCATGGTGGACCCTCGGAGAGTACATTGGACACCCGCGAAGCATGTGCTTTGTTACATCAGAGGTACAGTGGAATACGGGTTGGTTTATGAGCGCAGAGGGGAGTGTACAGTTATAAGGCTTCACAAATGCTGATTGGGCAAGATGTGTAGAAGATTGGAAGAGCACTTCAGGTTGTAGCTTCAGCATTGGGTCAGGAGTTATCTCTTGGTTCAGCAGGAAGCAGAAGTCCGTTGCATTGAGCTTGGCAGAGGTCGAGTACATGGCAGCCAGTCTGGCTGCATGTGAGGGAATGTGGATAAGAAAGTTGCTTTCAAGGTTATTTGAGTGTGAGCTAGAGGCTACAATGGTTCGTTATGACAATTAGAGTGGCATCAAGCTATCTGAAAATCCAGTGTTCCATGACCGAAGCAAACACATAGACATTCGATATCACTTCCTGAGAGACTGTGTACAAAAATGAACCATTCGGTTGGAGTACATTCAGACAGATGAGTAGGTGGTTGACATTTTCACCAAGGCACTTTGCAGGCACAGTTTGTGAAGTTTAGAGATAAGTTGGGGTTGCTACCGAATCCCTTCCTCGTTGAGAGGGAGTGTTAGAAAGTGGCAACAAGGAAGGTCTTCTATCATTGGCATGTGTCCTTGCTTGATGGAAGATATAAAACAGGAAGCCAAATTGATCATTGCTTTTATCCAAAGTTTAGACTTAGGAAAAGTGCATTATGTAATCTAATTTTAATTTGACTTAATGGAGGCACTTTTATAAAGTTCAAGTGAAATATAATTTAAGTGATGGCTAATCTAATCTTGGCTATTGATCTCACCGGAGGATCTCATCCATTAATCTATAGTGAGATTAGGGTTTTCGCTTGGCCATTGAGTTAAAAGGAGATTGATTTGGTGGACAAGACACAACACATAGTTGCTTTGGCACACACATTGCCAAAGATAGATTTCTTGCTCATAGCTTTTTAGTCGAAGAGTGAGAGAGAAGTTTGCAGAAGAATTTTCAGAGAGTGAGACATAAGAACTTTCACTTGAGATCAATAGAGCAGCACAGGAAAATCGCAAGAGGTCGTACAGTAACGCAGGGAGGCCATATTGTAACGTAGGAGTAGCCCGCATGACGTCAACAAACTGTATGCGACCGTGCGGGTGACATCAACATCCGTACGATGATGCAAAGGTCGTACGAATGATGCAGAGGTATGAGGGTAATGCAGAGGCGTGAAGGTGACGTAGGCAGTGACGCAGGGGGGTCGTGCTATCTTTGTGGGGTTTTCCTCAGTGAGTTTCGATTGTACGATTTTGCCAGGTTGGGTAAAATTGATTTTCTGGATTGTATTGTTCTATATCTTGCTAATAAAATATCTTTTTAGAATGCTGCACCGGTTTTCCCATCTTGGGTTTTTCTGGGGGTTTCCATACCCAAAAATATTGATGTCTCTGTTGGTGTGAATGCTTTTATATGTTTCTTAGTATTTATTTTACGCTGCATTATTTGTAAAGAAACTCATTTGTGGTTTACAGTAATAATAATAAAAAATATACGGAGTAGCTCAAGATTGGGTTTTAAGGAAATTTACACGTACGGCCTCTCTGCGTCAGCGTACGATCCTTGCGTTTGCGTGTACGGCTGCCTGCGTCAGTGATGTACGACCCCTACGTCAGATCGTATGGCCTCCTGCATTAGCTTGTACGGCCCCTCTGCGATTTGCCTCAGTTGTCTTGTCGATCTCCGGAAAATGTCCTTTAGTCTCACTCTCTGCAAAATTTCTCTCACTCTTCGGCTGAAAGCTATGAGCAAGAAATCTCTCTCTAACAATGAGTGTGTCAAAGCAATTGTGATGTGTGTCCTCTCCACCAAATCAATCTCCTTTTAACTCAATGGCCAAGCGAAAACCCTAATTCTCATGATGGATCAATGGATGAGATCCTCCGCTAGATCAATGGCCAAGATTAGATGAGCCATCACTTAAATTATTATTCACTTGTACTTTATAAAAGTGCCTCCAGTAAGTCAAATTAAAATTAGATCACATAATGCACTTTTCCTAAGTATAAACTTTGGATAAAGGCAATGATCAATCTGACTTTTTATTTTATGTCTTCTATCAAGCAAGGACACATGCAAATGATAGAAGACCTTCCTTGTTGCCACTTTCTAACACTCCCTCTCAACAATGAAGGGATTTAGTAACAACCTTAACTTGTCTCTGAACTTCACAAAGCTATGCCTGCAAATTGCCTTGGTGAATATGTCTGCCACCTGCTCATCTGTCTGAATGTACTCCAACCGAATGGTTCTTTTTTGTACATAGTCTCTTAGGAAGTGATATCGGATTTCTTTTGTAGACCGAGTAGAGATCTGTAATGAAGGTGCACAAACCTTCGATGACATAACTCGCATGGATTAATTGTGCTATGGACCAATGCCTGAATGGAATGCCCAAATGCTTTGTAGAGGCCTCCCTCTCGAACTCCAATCGTCACAGCTGAACTCAACTCTTCATTCTTTGGCCATAGGAGAACCTTTCGAGCCATGAAGATTGCTCTGCAGCCTTTATCTTCGAAGCCTGCAACTGAGAGGAGATTCTTCTGTAAGCCAGGGACATATAATATGTCTTCAATATGCAAGATAGTCCCTGAGTCAAGGTGAAAAGATGTTGAACCAACTCCTTTGATTTCATAAGTGGTATCATCTGTTAGTTTTGTACCTAGGGAAGTGTTCCCCTAAGTGACTTTAGCCTTAGTCACTTGGAAGGGGGAAATAAAGTGACCCTTGCATTAAATGACTTAAGTGACATTTAATTTGACTTTAGAGTATAAAGTCAGTTTTTGATAAATTTAAGTGGGTGAGTGAAATTAATATTTTAGAAATAAAATATGAGCAATTAATTTCAACTGTAGATCTAATCCAATCTCAACCTTTGGATTAGATGTCTCTTCACCTACCTAGGGTTATGATAAAAAAGCAAGGGAAAGGCCATTTGCATTCATTCTTGTGAGAAGAGGAAGAAGAGAGAGCTAAAGGAGAGTGTGGGCACGAATTTTGAGACTTGAGAGTGATTTTCAGTGGGCACAAAAATCGAGGACATTAACTGCTGGCACATATTTCGAGGAGTGTGCGACCTCATTTATTGCAGGCACATAAATCGAGGGTATGCCCAGCATTAATTGTGTGCACAAAAATCGAGGAGCGTGGCCTCATTAATTGCAGGCACAATTTTTGAGAAGTACAGGTGCATTTATTGCAGTCTGTACAGTACGGATTTTGCACAGTTTTCTAGGGCAATTTTGGGCATGATGTTCAAGGAAAGTACAAGCACGAGTTTCGAGGCTGCATTCAGGGTTTTCCAGGCATAGATTTCGAGGACTATACAACAGCATTTAATGCTGTCCGTACTGTACGAATTTCTAGCATTTAAAGGCACAAAAATCAAGGGCAAAATCTTTCTAGTTCTGCACAAAAATTGAGACTAAAGGTTGCTGCTATTTCGACACATTTTTCGAGAAAAATATTGCACAAAAATCGAGGCAGCATTTGCATGAAAAATGAGGCAGCATGCTGGGTTGAGATAAGTTGAATTTTGACTGTAAATGAATGTCTGATTTTTTCCTAGAAGCTTAATAAAAACTTTCTCTCTCTCTTTGACTGGTTTTCCCCTTGTGGGTTTTTCTAGGGCCATTGGCTAAAAATTCCTGAGTATTGTGTGTTGAATGGCGTGCTGATTATTTATTTTCTGTCAGTGAAAAAGTGAAGTTACAGCAGTGTTTTAAGTCTGAAAATTTTGTGTTTATTTCCAGTCATTTATTTTTCTGAGAATGAAATAAATTGTGACAAATTTTACCAATAAACAGGAGGCTGAAAACTTGAGAAAAAATCTACATGCTATCAGAGCTGAGCGGGGCAGAAAATTAAATATTTGCAGATAGACAGTCATTTCCAGGATTTCGAAAAACTTTTGCGATAGTAGTACATTTTGCTGAAACTTGTTCTTTGAGAAAAATAACTTTTGTTGGGTTAAGAACTGGGGATAGGTTGGATGAGGTAGCGAACTTTGTCTCATGAAAGGCCCGGATTTTTCTTTTGTTGTGAGAGAATGAGCTGTGGGATGAGGTTGTCAATAACACTACAACTCACCCCATTGTCATTCCCAGTGCTACTACTGATCCAGTAGCAGCAACTGCCTTTGTGAAAAAGGATATTAAAGCCATGAGGATTATCTTAGATGCTGTTAAAGACCATGTTATTCCACACATTTTAGCGAAGGATCATGCACATGAGATGTGGAGTGCTTTCACTGGGTTATTTCAGAGTTCTAATGAGAATAGGAAGATGGTTCTTAGGGAGAAGCTGAAGAATATCAAGATGGTCAAAGGAGAGGTTTGTATGACTTATTTGACTAGGATCTCTCAGGTGAGAGATGAGCTTGCAGCTGCAGGGGTGGTGGTTACTGGTCCTGAGCTAGTGCATACAACCTTGAATGGAGTGACTGCACCTTGGGTTGTGTTTGTACAGGGCTTGGTGGCTAGAGAGAACTTACCATCCTGGACCAGGGTCTATAATGATTTTGTTTAGGAGGAGATTCAGAGGGGTTTCTTGCAGTGCAGTAGTTCTACTAGTAGACAAGATGAGGAGGATGTGGCATTGACAGTGAAGGGGAAGAAGAAGAACAAGAAGGGTGGGGCCAAGAAGTAGCATGATGGGCAGAAGAAGGATTTGAGCATTGTAAAGTGCTTTGCATGTCACAAGATGGGACACTATGCTGCAATGTGTCCTAACAAGAAGAAGAAGAAGCAACAACAGACATTAGCTTCAGCGGAAGTCGATAACTTTGACACGAGATTTCAGAGTGAGTTTTCACTGTGCACTGTGCACTGGGCATATTGAGAGTGAGAGCATCCATTCTCACCAGTGTAGATGTTGACAGATAGAGGGAGTTTTCCCTGGTGACAGACCATTCTTACAGTGCATCTACTTCCGGCACTTGGTATATAGACAGCGGAGCCTCGAGTCACATGATAGGTGCTCGTGAGATGTTCTTCGAGCTTTCACAGACATAGACAGATGTGGAGGTTGTGTTGGGAGATGACTTAGCAGTCAGAGCTGTTGGTCGTGGGACCATTACCTCTCAGAGGGAGTCCATGAGTCCCATGGTGTTGCGAGATGTATTGTATGACCCTAGGCTGAAGAAGAACCTAGTGTCAGTTTGCATGATCGAGGAATAGAGTCTTGGGGTGTCTTTCCTAGATGGACGCGTGCATATGTTTCCCAAGACTGTAGGACCATCTGCTTCAGTTACCATTGGAGTGAGATGCGGGAAATTGTATAGGCTCTTGTTTCAGCCACAACTTGCCTTGGCACATAGCAGCAGCGGTGAGCTTTGTGAGCTTTGGCATAGGAGGATGGCTCACTTGCATTATCCAGCCTTGGGGTTGTTGAGACAGATGGTTACAGGTTTACCGGAGTTCAGCAGAGGGCAAAGTGATGTGTGCAGGGGGTGTGCTTTGGGAAAGTACACCAAGATGGCTTTTTCGAGCAGTGATAGCAGGTCAGCAGGGGTCCTTGACTTGATACATTCAGACTTATGCGGACCGATGTCTTTTGTGTCCTTGAGAGGATACGAGTATCATGTGACGTTCATTGATGACCATTCCAGGAAGACCTAGATCTACTTTCTGAAGAGCAAGAAGTTCAAGGAAGTCTTGCAAAGGTTCTAAGAGTTCAAAGCTCTTGTGGAGAACCAAACAAGGAGGAAGATTCGAGTTCTTAGATCGGATAACGGGGGTGAGTATACCTCCAAGGAGTTTGATGGATTTTGTAGACAGGAGGGTATCAGGAGACAGTTGACAGTTTTGTATACTCCAGAGCAGAATGGAGTAGCATAGAGGAAGAACCGGTCCATTGTTGGAGCAGCTCGAGCTACATGACCAGTCACTTCCTTTCTTTCTCTAGGTTGAGGCTTGCAGCACAGTTGTATATCTTCAGAACAGGAGTCCCCATCGTGCAGTGGGGAATATGACACCCGAGGAGTGCTTTTCAGGCAAGAAGCC
This sequence comes from Pseudotsuga menziesii, assembly GCA_001517045.1. NCBI lineage: Eukaryota > Viridiplantae > Streptophyta > Pinopsida > Pinales > Pinaceae > Pseudotsuga > Pseudotsuga menziesii. Next base: position 9,706 of record LPNX011072921.1, on the reverse strand, counting down.
TGTAGTTTGTCATTTTCGGATATTTGGTAGTCTAACTTACTCTCATGTCCCTTCAGAGAAGAGGACAAAGTTGGAGCCCATTGCAGAGAAGGGCATCTTTGTGGGCTATGATGAGACTTTGAAGGCCTTCCGTATTTACCTTCCCTCTAAGAGGAAAGTGGTGGTGAGAAGGGATGTGAAGTTTGAGGAGGAGTGGGCCTTCAGAAAGTCAAGAGAGTCAGAGCAGGGAGAGCAACAGGTCCCTGCACCTCAGGTTGTTTCACAAGTTCCATTTGCGCAGCAGTCAGGATCACAGGTTTCCGGGGCTGCAGGACTGCACAATGTTGGCACAGGTTCACCAATTTCAGTGGTTTGGCCAGCAGGGTCTTTGGGGATTGGTGATGGGTCTACTATTACAGGTACACCTTATAGAGGATCAGGATTAGGATTACAGGGTACACCTGGTGTTGGTGCACCAGCTTCAGGTTCATAGGTGACTGGGGGTACTACCTTTGGTAGTTCTTCTGATTAGGACAGGCTAGTGTGGGAGCAACCTTCAGGGAAGAAGAAGCCTAAGTGGCTTCGGGAGACCTTGAAGGAAGCTCAAGATTTTGGGACACCTAGGGAGGAGGTGAGGGCCATCAAGATGCTTGATAGATTGGGCATGTTGTTGGTGGCTAGTACACGAGATTTTGAGCCTTCTACTTTTGAGGAGGCCTCCCAACATTCGGTTTGGAGAGATGCCATGATGGATGAGTACTATTCCATCATGAAGAATGATGTATGGGAGATTGTTCCAAGACCTGAGGGGAAGTCAGTGGTGACTTCTCGGTGGCTTTACAAGCTAAAGCGTGTAGCGGATGGGAGTGTTGAGAAGTACAAAGCCAGGTTTGTAGCGCGGGGGGTTTCACACGTTGAGGGCATTGATTATGATGAGACTTTTGCGTCGGTTGCTCGGTATACTTCTATCAGGGCATTGATCTCCATTGTGGCGGAAATGGGTTGGAAGATCCATCAGATGGATGTGAAGACTGCATTTCTCAATGGGATCATACAGGAGGAGATCTATGTTGAGCAGCCTCTGGACTTTGAGATTCATGAGAGAGAGTCTCATGTTTGCAGGTTGAAGAAGGCCCTATATGGGCCGAAGCAAGCTCCTAGAGTTTGGTACTCCAGGATTGATTCTTGCTTGCTGAGTATGGGGTTTCAGAAGAGCGAAGTAGATCCGAATCTCTACTTCATCATGGTTGGAGATGATTCGCTTATTCTTCTGCTATATGTTGATGACTTGTTTATCACAGGGAGAGAGAGACCCATTGTAGCTTGCAAGAAGGATCTTGTAGCAGAGTACGAGATGACTGATATTGGACTGATGCATTATTTTCTAGGATTGGAGGTTTGGCAGGAACCTGGACATATTTTCCTAGGGCAGGGAAAATATGCTGTTGATATTTTGAGAAGATTCAGGATGGAGGATTGCAGGCCTATGTCGACACCTATGATCACCAACTCGAAGAAGATTCATGCTTCCGAGGGAGAGTTGGTGGATCCTACTTTATATTGTCAGCTTAATGGGTCATTGATGTATATGGTCAACACTCGGCCAGACGTGTGTTTTGCTGTGAACACTCTTAGCCAGTTCATGGTTGAGCCTAGGAGTGTGCATTGGGTCGCTGCAAAACATGTGTTACATTATCTAGCAGGGACAGTGGATTTTGGTTTGGACTACAGGAGGTCAGAGGGGATCAGATTGGTTGGTTATATAGACTCAGATTGGGCAGGCAGTGTAGTAGACCGGAAGAGCACTTCCGGATGTTGTTTCAGTTTGGGCTCGGCAGCAGTGTCGTGGTTTAGTCGGAAACAGAAATCCGTTGCATTGAGTACTGCAGAGGTCGAGTATATGGTAGCTAGTTAGGCCAGTTGCGAGGCCTTGTGGCTTCGTAAGTTGATGGTGACTTTATTTGGTCAGGAGCTTAGGCCTACGGTGATTTATTGTGACAATCAGAGTTGCATCCAGCTCTATGAGAATCCAGTATTTCATGACCGGTCAAAGCACATTGAGATCAGATATCGTTTCATCTGAGACTATGTTCAGAGAGGAGTAGTTACGCTTTAGTACATTTCCACTGATGAGCAGGTAGTAGACATACTGATGAAGTCTTTGGGGAGGGGCATGCTTGTCTTCTTTAGGGACAAGTTGGGAGTGGTGTAGAACACCTTCCTTGGTAAGAGGGAGTGTTAGTTTTGTACCTAGGGAAGTGTTCCCTTAAGTGACTTTAGCCTTAGTCACTTAGAAGGGGGAAATAAAGTGACCCTTGCATTAAATGACTTAAGTGACGTTTAATTTGACTTTAGAGCATAAAGTTAATTTTTGATAAATTTAAGTGGGTGAGTGAAATTAATATTTTAGAAATAAAATATGAGCAATTAATTTCAACCGAAGATCTAATCCAATCTCAGCCTTTGGATTAGATGTCTCTTCACCTACCTAGGGTTATGAGCAAAAAGCAAGGGAAAGGCCATTTGCATTCATTCTTGTGAGAAGAGGAAGAAGAGAGAGCTGAAGGAGTGTGGGAAAGAATTTCGAGACAACAACTGAGAGTGATTTTCAGTGGGCACGAAAATCGAGGACATTAACTGTTGGCACAGATTTCGAGGAGTGTACGACCTCATTTATTACAGGCACATAAATTGAGGGTATGACCAACATTAATTGTGTGCACAGAAATCGAGTACGGCCTCATTAATTGCAAGCATAGTTTTTGAGGAGAAATACGAGTGCATTTATTGCAGTCCATACAGTATGGATTTTGCATAGTTTTCGAGGGTAGTTTTGGGCACGAAGTTCGAGGAAAGTACAGGCACAAGTTTCGAGGCTGCATTCAGGGTTTTCCAGGCACATATTTCTAGGACTGTACGACAACATTTAATGCTGTTCGTACTGTACGGATTTCTAGCATTTAAAGGCATAGAAATTGACGACAGAATCTTGCTAGTTCTGCACAGAAATCAAAACTAAAGGTTGTTGCTTTTTCGGCACATTTTTCGAGAAAAATATTGCATAGAAATCAAGGCAGCATTTGCATGAAAAACGAGGCAGCTTGCTGGGTTGAGATAAGTTGGATTTTGACTGTAAATGAATGTCTAATCTTTTCCTAGAAGCTTAATAAAAACTCTCTCTCTCTAACTGGTTTTCCCCTTGTGGGTTTTTCCAGGGCCATTGGCAAAAAATTTCTGAGTACTATGTGTTGAATGCCATGCTGATTATTTATTTTCTGTCAGTGAAAAAGTGAAGTTACAGCAGTGTTTTAAGTCTGAAAATTTTATGTTTATTTCCCCCCGAGTAGTAAACTTGTTTCTGAACTCTGTAAGAGCTTCTCGAAATCCAATCATGTGTTTGGAAGCTCCACTATCCACCAACTAGGATTTAGCACCATTGGTAATGGATCGAGAGAGGGTTGAAACCAAATAGTACTCTCTTTTTGGCTCTTGATCTTGGGAAGGCTTATTGTTCTTCTTCTTCTTAGGTTCCTCTTCTTCTACTGCAGATGCCTGGAATTATCCTTTGAACTTTCTCTTTGGCTGCCCACAATCTTTGGCATAATGTCCCATCTTGTGACAGTTATAGCATTCAATCTTTGTCACATCAGAGTGCTTACCTTGAGGCTTCTTACCTTTCTTCTTTTGAGGAAAGAATTCCTTGTTCTTCTTTGTCTTGGCAGTAAGGGCAAGGTTTCCTTCCTTAGCATCACCATTTTTGCTTTGTATTCTTCCTTCCTATTCTAAGCAATCATGCCATACTCTTTCAAAGTTTGGCTAGACTTCACGACCATTTAGAGAAGACATAAAAGCAAGAACTAGGAAGATCATCAAAAAGAGTTTGAACAAGATCATCATCATCTACTGAAACACCAATAGCTAAGAGTTGATCTCTTACGTGAGAGATCTTTGTAAAGAATGAAGCCACACCTTCATCCTTCTCCATTTTCAATGTACGAAGCTTGTTCTTCATAACTCTTTTATGGCTGGGAGCTTTCTTCTGATATAGATTTGTCAAGGTGTCAAAGCATTCTTTGGCAGTCTTCAATGGGGTTATGACAGGAATCAAGGTGTCTTTAACTGAATCGTAGATAATCCTTCTTGCCTTGGCTTGCTTCCTCTTGAATGTTTCCCTCCCTACATTAGTTATAGGTTCTTCTACAACATTGATGACCAAGTCATCAAGATCATTCTCCTCCAGGGTGGCCAAGATCCTCGCTTTCCATGAATTGAAGTTGGATGATCCTTTAAGTCTATCCTCTGGTATAAAAGTTATTGAAGCCATTTCCAACCCAATAAAAGTTTGCTAACAAGGTATGCAATTTGTCCCAAGGTCTACGGAGGCTACAATAACCTGCTCAAACACAGTGCACTTCATGTCCAAAGTTCTGATACCATGTTAAATTTTTAACATGGATTTAGATTTAATAGCAATAACGGTCTTCTTTTCGAATTTCTAGCAGACTTATATTTGCAGTATGAAATGTAGCAACAATAATTAGAATTCTGAGTTATATAGCAGCAGTGAAATAAGCAATCATCCATTAATCATACACAGGAACACAAAGATTTTTACGGGGAAACCCTTAAAGGAATAGAACCCCAAACAATGAATAATCTTTCCTCTAAATGAGATGACTGAGTTTGTACATGAGCATATAAATAGAAGACCTGTTACATAAATAATAATAATAACAAGGATAATACATAATACATAGATAATATATAAATTAATAATCAACGAATAATTACTATTATTGTTATGAGGATACGACTCCTCCCAATCGATGCCTAAGCCATATAAATGGCGGCTACCAATTGTATAATTTCATCATGAATCATTTTATTCAATATGTATTATTTACTATGAAGATGGATCTCTTCTTTATTTGGATATTGATTCTTCCATAACACACAGACTCGGTGTTACACTGGTATCAAAGCCCCTTCTTGGGCTTGATTTTAGGTCTTTGGCCATATTTTGACTTTTGGCCATTAATTTGAATTAATTAATTATTTTGTAAAAATAAGAAGTAAAAAAATAAAAAAAAAGTTAAAAAAAAAAGTAAAAAAGAAAAAAAGAAAAAGAAGAAGTAAAAATAAAGAGAGAAGAAGATCCCATAAAAAAGGGAAAGAAGAAAGAACAAAAAACAACATACGGTTTATCCAACCAACCCTTTGTTTTATAAACCACACAAGGTTTTATTAATCCCTAATTCCCACATTCACCCCCCAAAAAACTCTATATATGTATAATATTAATAATTATTATCAATATTTTTTAATAGTTAATTGGATTTATTATTAATTAACTATTAAACTATTACATTAATCATGAAGTCATTTAAAGAAGAATTGGATAAGATCTTCGATCAATTTAGGAGGAAAATGGAAGAAGTACTTGACGGTAAGGAACAATTGAATGAAAAATTGTTGACAAGACCTTCAATGAAATAAGCCAACAAAGCAAACTAGACACCTCCCAAGACAAAGACTTGGAATTTAAATCCCAATCCAATTTTCAAAGCTTGTAAGAAAAACCGAGTAAAGAACATGAAAGTGATGGAATTGATGTCTTGGACATGAAATTGAATGACACAGCCAGTTCCATATCACCATCCAGTTTTCATTTCAATATAGATGAAAATGTGCCCACAGGTGTAACGGAAAAAAACACTTACACATTGTTCTCAATCACTTTTGCTAGATAAATCTATTAATCTGATTTTGGAGTTGAAAGCCTTGGAAGTAGTCAATACCTACTTAAATAGGATGGAAGAATTGATGATGGTTCTACAAACACAAGTGTAGATAGTTATGTAGACGTGGTGCTCTTGCCAACCGTTGCTTACATTAAAAATGATGTTGAATATAGTGCGTCCATTGCTGTCAAACTAGATGACACAATAGTTATTGCATCCACATGCTTAGGGAGTCCTATTAAGCAAGTTACAGTAGATGAACAACATTTATGTTGCTCAAAGGTTGAGGCTTTGGACACAATCATGAGGAATTCAGGGACACTAAGAGTCAATGAAGAAGCCATGGACACTTCGATTAAGAGGAAACTAGTAAACGACATAAAGACTTCCAATCAAGATGATGTTAGTTTAAATGTGTTTCATTCCTCTAACAACCACCAAACAACTTTGTAATGGTTAACATTAAAGTGCACCCTCCCTAAAGTTGTAAGATGGAATCCATCTACAATAATATGGCTTGAGGAAACTAAGAAGGCTCACATTGAGATCTTTAAACTCCATGCACTTAAGGATAACTATCATTTTGATTTCCAAGGTCAAGGAACATCTCTTAAAAATATTTCCATTATTATGACATCCGACGTAGGATCCACAACTAGTGCAAAAAGTGGAAGTAAAGATCCACAATTCTTCATAATGGAATCCAAAAGACGCCATGGAAAACTAATAAGTACAAGTTGTATTGTTTCAAAAACTCACCGCTTAAGGAAAAATGATTACAACACAAGTTCCAGAATCACATCCATAGAACGAAATCGTTCCAAGATTGCTATGTTCGAGTCAGTACTTCAAACACAACCCATAATAAGCGGACAACAACACTCTCAGCTTTGAGGACAAAGTTGCCCTTAAGGGAAGGGCAATGGTACATAAATAATAGTAATAATAAGGATAATACATAATACATAGATAATATATAAATTACTAATAAACTAATAATTACTATTATTGTTATGAGGACATGACTCCTCCCAATAGGTGCCTAAGCCATATAAATGGCGGCTACCAATTGTATAATTTCATCATCAATTATTTTATTCAATATGTATTATTGACTATGAATATGGATCTCTTCTTTATCCGGATAGAGATTCTTCCATAACACATAGACTCGGTGTTACAAGACCTTTACATAACAATCAAGTTGCCTCTAGTGACCACATACCAGGAAGAAAACAACAATAGAAGATGACTGTTCTAAGCAAGTGAGCTACTTCCACTCTTCAAACCCAAAAACTGAGGTTGTGATTGATTGCTGCTTACTGAAATAGAACTCGGGTGCTTGGAAGATTTCCTAGACAGGGCTCGACTGCTGCTGAGTGCCCTAGATAGGGCTCGACTACTATAGGATTCCCTAGATAGGGCTTGACCTGCTGTAGGATACCCTAGATAGGGTTCGTCCTACCTGAAGAAGACCCTAGGAGGGTTCGGGCCACATAAAACAAGCCCTATAGGGCTGCCGTCTACTGCTAGAGGATGGACCAGACCTCACGACTGTCTACACAACTAAATTAGGCCTCACAATTGTCAACACAAGCTGAACCAAACCTCATGGCTGTCTTCAAGAGTTGATCCACACCACACGTGTGTGTGAGAGAGAGAAAAGAACAACAAATAAACCCAGAAATTGTCTTCTTGATCAGAGATGAAGATGTCTTGGATGATATGAACAAATGAGGATGCTTCTTCATTTATAGACGATCAATGAGAGACAAATCCATAAGTTAAGGAAACCACCCTTAGGGGCTTTTAATCTTTTTGGCCTTTTGACTTTTGAGGTCCTT
>LPNX011072895.1:222700-453026 GCA_001517045.1 Pseudotsuga menziesii | reverse complement strand
TAACGAAACTGGAACTCCAAACCTGGTCATGATATGATCTTGTAAGAAGCTAATGACTTCATCTTCGTTTATCTTGCGCAATGGGATAGCCTCGACCCAGGGAGTGAAATAATCAATTGCAGTAAGAATATACTTGTGCAGCAGGGAAGAATTTGGCTTTATTTCTCCAATGACGTCTATTCCCCATTGTTCAAAAGGCTCTGTGATCATTACCGGCTTTAGAGGTGTTGCTTCTCTAGGTTGTCTTCCACCACATCTTTGGCAAGTATTACATTTTCTGACGTGTGCATGTGCATCCCTGAAAAGTGTTGGCCAGTAGTAACTGGCTCTGAGAACCTTATGGGCTATAGTGTCCCCTGAATAATGTCCCCCAGCAGGGCCATCGTGCAATTCAGACATTACTTTCTCAGCATCTTCTCTCTCCAAGCATCTCAGGAGGACTCCATCATAGTTTTTTCTGAACAATACGCCTTCTATGATTTGATAGGAAGCTGATTTCAGACGCAGAGCTCTTCTTTGTTTGGAGCTCCAATGTTTCGGTAACACCCCTGACTGCAAGTAATGCACAAGGTCTCTATACCAAGACTCAGGAGCGGTGAATAAAGGGCAAACATCTGTTACATGCAACTCAGCTTCATCTTCCCATGCTTGTTCCTCATCGTTTGTCTTCCCAGTCATCAGTTTCCATAACCCTTGACCTTTTACTATAGTAGCTGGCTTGAATTCAAGATTGTATTCTTGAAGGGCTGTTACCCAGTTGCCCCTTCTTTCCCCTAATTCCTTTTGAATGAGAAGGGATCTTACAGCTGGGTAAGGGACTATTACCTTGGTTTCAATTTTTTAGTATATAAGGCCTGAATTGCTTGACTGCCTTAAATACTGCATATGCCTGCTTATCAATGGCTGGGTAGTTTAATTCAGCCCCTTGTAGCCCAGTGCTCATAAAAGAAATTGGGAATTCATCACCCCCATCTTCCTTTTGTGTAAGTACGGCTGCCAATGAATCATCGGACGCAAATGTATATATAATAAAGTCCCTATAAAAATTTGGACTTTTCAGAGAGGGCGCATGTGCGACAATAGTCTTGATTTTACTAAAAGCCTTCTTTTCTGTTTCAGTCCACTTAAACTGTGCATTTTGCTTGACCATCTGCTGTAATGGTTTATTAGTCTAGGCGAAATCGGGCACAAACCTATGCACGAAATTGATTGTTCCCATGAAGGATTACATTCCCTTTTTATTATGGGGCATGGGGATTTGTTTAATGGCCTTGATTCTTTCCGGGTCTATAGATATACCTTTCTTTGAAACTATATGCCCTAGTAACTTTCCTTCTGTAACCACGAATACGCACTTCTTGGGATTGAGGGAGATGCCATACTTCCGACAGCGCTCGAAAATTTGCTTTAGGTGGAACATGTGCTCCCCTCTTTTCTTTGAAAATATTGTTATGTCATCAAGGTAGACCACCACACTTCGCCCAATCAGTCCATGGAAAGCTATGTCCATAGCTCTCTGAAATGTCACGCCAGCATTAATTAGGCCAAAAGGCATTCTTCTATATGCGAAAGTTCCCCATTTAGTTCTGAATGTTGTCTTCAATCTATCTTCCTCAGCTACTAACACTTAGTTATAGCCCGAGAATCCGTCTCACAATGAAAACAATTCAGAACCAGAAACCATCTATAGTAGTTGCTCCATGGGAGGCACCGGATAGTTGTCTTTGTCTGATGCATGGTTTAAGTTTCTGAAGTCGACGCACAGTCTGATTTCGCCCGACTTTTTTCTGACCGGCACCAAATTTGACACCCATTCTGAATGCCGGACTTTAAAAAAATCCTAGCATCTAACAATTTCTTCACTTCGCTCTGGATTAGTGGTTCCAGCTTTGGGTGCATCTTCCTCAGCGGCTGCTGATATGGCTTGGCGCCTGCTTTAATAGGAATGATATGTTTGATGATATTAGTGTCATAGGTTTTTAAATCTGCATACGTCCATGCAAAAACATCTTTGTACTGCTTAAACAAACTGAGGAACTTGTCTCTTTCTGCTGGTGAATAGCACTTGCCGAGGTTCACGAACTTAGGCTCTATTTCAGTCCCTAAATTTATTAGCTCGAACTGTAGAGTTGAGCTGTGCGTCTTCACATTAGCAGGTCTTCTAAATTTCTCGTTCAAGTCAAACATCTTCTCTAACGTCCTGACCCCTTTGGGAATGAAATTGTCATATTTCATTTCAGCCTGATGTTCCTCATCGTCGATAATGGCTCCTTTAAAGGCCTCGTCATTTGTCAAGCATTCAATTATTTGCTGATCATCGTCAAACACTCGTAAGTTGGTGATCATGTCAGGAACTGATGGCCTGAAAAATAATTCAATAGAGCATTTGTTATTAGTGGGAACCAATCTGGCGGCTGATGTAGCTAGAAGATCAGCGGCTGCATTTTTTATTCTTGGGATTGAAATAATGTTACACGCATAAAAACATTTAAGCAATTCCCATACCTCATTTTGGTAAGCTTTCAAATGAGGGGAAACACAATGTATTTGATTTCTTATTTTCTTTACAACTATTTCTGAGTCCCCAAAAACTTTTAAATTACTAACCTGTAGCTCAATTGCTTTCTTGAGTCCCTGCAGCAGTGCTTCATACTCAGCTGTATTGTTAGTACACTCAAACTCTAGTCTATAGGACAGGAAGTGTTTATTTTTTTGTGGATCAATAAGGACGCAGCCGACCCCTGACCTCTCTAATGTTTTCGATCCGTCAAAAAATAAGTTCCAAAAAACATTATCTACTCCTACTGCTAAATCTACTATTTTTCAGTCAATATCATCAGCCTGAGAAAAATGAAGAAGATTAGGCTGGGTGTCAGATGTGTCACTGGCCTCTTCCATTTGATAATTCCCCGGTTCCAGCTCGAGAAAGTAGTTTCCCAATATAGATTCGGCTGGTACATTCTTCCCATCCAATTGAGTGACATTGTACTTCATGTGAGGTTCTCTCAAAACCTTGATCTGATTAGGACTCCCTTTGTGCGGAAACCAAAGATGTGACCAATCTGTGGCGAAATACCCATTTAATTTGGCTGACCAATCTCTGCTCAAGACCAGGCCGTAAGCATCTGGTATGTCAGCCACTACAATGTTAATAACTTGGCACACTCTGTCATCGGACGCCAAGCATATTAGAACGTCTTCCATCTCGCCAACTACCTTGATGTCTGTCCTATCCAATTGCACCACCCTCCACGTGGTTGGCTTAGGCTGCCCATTTATTTTCTTACATACTGATATGGACATGACATTAATTGATGCCCCTGAGTCCGCTAGACAATTGTGCATGTTATGATTAAAAATTTCAAACGTCAAGAGGAAAGGTGGATGTTTAGTTTTAGACTTACCTCCAATATTAGCTTCCCCAATTTCTTCTTCCTCCCAAGGTTGATTGTCAGTGGGCAGCTCTTCTTCTGATGTTTCCAGTGCTTTCAACAACCTTTCTTTCTGTTGAGGTACTTTGCACATTTCAAACAGCGGGACGTTTGCCTTTATCTTCTTTAGATCTTCGACAATGTCATATTCGATTTGTTGTCTAGTGGACTGAGATTTATCAGCACTCACATTCTCTTCATTTGGCTTAGGCAGCGTTCTGTTTTGCCTCGGATCCTGGCTGGTAATGGTAAATTCCAGAATCTGATCAGCCAATGATTTGTCTGGAAACTTCTTTTTTATATTTCTTTGCAACCTTCGAATCTTTGGGAGCAGAACAATGTCATCACTAACCGCCCCTTTGCTCCTAGTTGTCACGTTAGCCTCCCTGATATCTTTGCGTCCCTGGGTATTTTCCTCCTCTTCATCGAGTAAGGAGACAGAATTCCATAATGTCATGGTCTCGTCCTCCTGCCCTTTTGTAGAAGTGGAAGCAGCATTTTTGTTCTTTTCATCTTCATCTTCCTCCGTTAATCTTGAATCCAACATCTGATTCATGACCAATGTCATTGAATTTATCCATTGTGGACAGTTCTTTTCGGAATGAGGCTGTTTATGAAAAGTACAGAAATTTTCCATCCCTATCTCTGTCAGATTCATGGATGCAGTTTTTTGAGGAGGAGGTTGGGTCTAATTGCCATCCTCCCTTTTCTTATAATATGGCCTGAAGAACTTTTGTGCTTCTTTTCCCTTTTCTAAGTCTATGATCTTATTGGACAGCTTTTGCATCATTTTAGCCATGCTTTCATAGTCTGGTGTCTTTTCTTCTTTAGGCTTGGTGAACAATAAGGGTTTTCTTCCCGCACCTTTCTCTCCTGATTGTTCCGGATAGTCCTCCACACTTTCTCTTTCTCCTTCCACCACTTCTTCCTCTTCATAGCTCTCTGTTAAGGTAGGCTTGGCCCTACCTTTTGCAAACATGGATAAATCAGGACCCAAAGCTGAAGTATAGTATTCGATCAGTACTTTGTCTGAAGGCTTATCTGTTTCAGAGAAATTTTTAAGATATGCTGCAAACCTTTGTGTGAAGCTATGCACTTTTTCCCTTTTCTCTTTCTTTAATGCACACAGCCCTTTCATGAGGGAAGCGTGAGTCTTTTGGACTGCGTACTTACTCCTGAACATCCTCTCGAAGGTATCCCAGTCTGGGATAGAGTTAGTGGGGAATCCAAAATACCACGAGGCCGCAGTTCCTTTGAGGGTGTGCGGGAATAGTCTACACACTACATCTTCGTGTTCCCCAGCCCTCAGACCTTCTATTGCCAAGTAGAAACTCTGTAGGTGGTCATCCACTAGGATTTTCTCATTTGGATCAAATTTGGGCAGTAGCTTCTCAAAGGCTTGAGGTAGGTCATGCAAAGGTGGGGTTAGATTTAGAGGTGATCTAGCTTTCCAAGTTGGCGGTGGATTTGGTGGATTAGGGGGATTCAGTGGATTTGCGTTAACGCCGACCATGAGCTGAGGCGGAGAGTGAAGGGGTGAACCAACAAGAGAGTGAGGACGTGAACCAACCGGGGTGTGTACAGGAGAACTGTAAGGAGTGTCTGGGCCTACTTGGTTCAAAGGCAGTTCAACCTCCTGTATGGCGGTTTCCACAAGTTCTTCCCAGTCTCCAACCAACACTGAATCTTCAATTAGAGGACGGTCTTTCTGCTTGTACTCTCTTCTAGGAAATTCGTGGATAATAGGCAACCCTCCAATCTTCTTTACATAAGCACGGGTATGTCTTCTCAGATCATTAACAATTTCGTTGCGAACAGGATATAGATGTTCTCTATTTTCTTCTTCCGGAATTGGATTACATGGTCCACTACTTTCAGAACTGTAACTAGCGGAATAATCTCGGTAAAACGGGATTCCTCGGCCAGCCATGCACTGGCGGCCCTCCTTCTAGCGCCAAAACTGTTGAGGCTTGGAAATTCGCAGGCGACAATAGTAAGGGATTCTCCTCAATCAACATTCCCAACTAGCCCGTTGATTGTTTGGTATAGGGAATCCGTCCGGTTTACGGTCCGGCTACCGTGGGTCAAAGTAACAAACAAGGGTTTTACCAGTTGCGGCCTGGTCCACCGGAATTTGCATTTTTGACTTAAAGAAATGATATGCAAGTGCCTAACTAAATGCGGGGTGATCAAGGTGCAGGGAGCAGTCACAAAGTGATGTGCAAGTTCTTACCTCTCGTCTTTTGCTCACAAGCAACCAGACCAAAACAAAAGAAATAAACTAACTATCTAAACTATCCCTAGGGAGCAAGATTATCATTTTGAATGAGCAATACATTTTCACATACATTAAAAAGAAACACAGATAGCTGATACTTCTCCTAAAGTACATGAACGCTTACAGATATTTAAATAACCACATAGCCGATCATTTTATAACAACATTTATTGCTCACGGTGAAAAAATATCCCAGAAACTACTGAAGAACATTTAACCAGAACATAGGTTCAAAACATTAAATACTCTTACAGCAAATGAAAAATAGCTGAAAATGAAATAGTTCCTTTTTAACATTATTCATTGAGTTGCATTGATACATCCCACTTCACACTCTCTCCGATAGACAAAATTGCAGTTTCCTTTGCAAAACGAAGTAGTTCCTTTTACAAGCAAACATGTACAAAATTTTCCAGCGGAAAAATCCCTTTCTAAGTGCCTTGTCCCTCTATTTAAACTATAATTATAGAGCGTTTTGTTTTCCAGACGCATGGTCTTTTGGTTTCTCAAACTCTTCACATTCCGATCTTTTGTCATTATGTGATCATGACAACTTGGTAACTGATCCATTTCTGGGATCACGCCTTTACAGCTCCGGACTTCGTCTTCCATTTGCCTCTTTTCAGTCATACCTCTAACAAATGAGTTAGTCTTTCTTCTCGTCGTGGTAGATTGACCGGTCGCTTGGAAACTGCCTACATTCAAATTAAGAGCATGATTCAAATGACAAATATCATCAATTAACCAATCCACAAGGAAATGGCCGAGCGAACCACATACGGGCCTGGCAATATTCTATGGTCGCCGGAGGGAAAAACTAGTCGGTAGTTAGAGAGAAGCGAGTTCGGGAGCCTGGGGAAACAGCCAGCCGCAATGTGAGGTGAAGTTTAAGTCGCAGCCAAGCGAAATGTGGGCGGGAGGTGCAATGAGTCGGATGTCGGACAGTTTTAGCTTCGGAAGCCAGAAGACTTTAGCAGCCACAACGGCGGAGGAGGACAGCTAGAGGGCACGTGGAACGGATGGGAAACTAAGTCGGACGTCGGAAGAGACTCATATCGGACGCTGGCTATCTCTTCCCGACCGCAACGGTGGGCGAATAGAAGCTACAAACAAGCGATTTACAGTTGACATACATCGGGTGTCGAACGGTTTAGGAAATCGGATGAAAGAAAAGTCTAGGAGCCACAACAGTGGAAGGGTTGAAACTTCACAGCCCCCGATCCAGCAGTAAAAGAGGCCCACTTGTAGGGAAACTCAAGTATTTGAGCAGTGCTAAGGATCGGCTGTAACCAAAATCGCTTCTTTTCACAGAGGATGCTCTGAAGAACAGCAAATTTTCTTCTCTTTGACCACACATTCACGACTCAAACCCAAAAACGAACAAGGAATACATAAATTACTGACATCACGCTCAAGGAGCTCAAGACATACAAAAATAATGAGGAGGGGCCCAGAAATTAAAACATTAATTTGGGGGGGGGGAAACAGTTGCAGCAGCAACAAGTTGTTGTTGAGAGGAAAAGGGATCTGTAAGTACTGCAGGTGCGGGATTAGACTTCAGAAACTGGGAGATTTCGTCCTGATGGGGACACTCCTTTGAAAAATGGTCACCATTGCATAACAGACAGGGATATTTAGCGTTCCTTTTCCCTTTGTCGTTGTCATTATTGGTTGGTCATGGGGTCTCCTATTGGTTTCCGGGTTTTTTACTTCTATTTTTACCTTTCTTTTTATTACCCGGGGTTTGATTACTTTGAATAGAATTGACCTTGGTGGAAACCTTAGGAGTCGAAGGAGTAGCAGTTTGG
Organism: Pseudotsuga menziesii; assembly: GCA_001517045.1. Classification (NCBI taxonomy): domain Eukaryota; kingdom Viridiplantae; phylum Streptophyta; class Pinopsida; order Pinales; family Pinaceae; genus Pseudotsuga; species Pseudotsuga menziesii. The sequence continues at coordinate 445,509 of LPNX011072895.1, read as the reverse complement.
GTTTTCTTGGTAGGTTTCGTTGCAGACGGGGACTAGATTGAACCAACAACCCCATCAATAGGTACTTCTGCTAGTGGCTTGGACGGGTCAGTGCTAAGGCGAGGGGCTTGAGGAATCAGGGCATAAACAGTTCCAAACTCAGAATAGACAAGGTCTAGGTACTGAGCCCATTAATAGCCTACTCTTCGGTAATGGCACCGCCCATAGCCACATCTCGGGAAATAGGAGGCAACAAGGACTTAGTGAACCAATCATCTAACAACTGATCCGAAATAGGGGCCTTAATAAGCCTTCTCTACCTTCTCCACTCATGAATATGATTAGAAATGTGGGTGGAGGTGTTCTGTCGTAGAGAAGTTAAAATTTCAGTGCCCGTTTCATAACGAATAGGGAGTTGAAAGTGTGTAAGGAACACGGTTTCCAACGAGCCAAAATCCACAAACAAATGTTGTGGGAGTTCAAAGTTCGCTGAAAGAGTCATAACCGAATGGAATCATCCATGAGGGAGTTCGAAGAACACCATAAATCAAAAGTCATAACATGGTTCCATGGATCTTCACCCTACTTTCCATCGAATTTCGGAATATCCAATGGTAACTTTACCGGAATGGGAGGCCATGAGGGATTGTGTCGAATGGGATCATTAATCAACTTGGACAAATCAGGCAAGTCCAAAGTTGCTAGGAAAGGTAACTGTCTATTGGGTTGCACATACTGGTAGTATTGATATGGCATATAATTACCAATAGGACCATAGGTAGACCAAATAGGTTGTTGTGAGGAAGAACCACCGGAAGATCCACCCACGGGGGGTTGATTTATAGAATTAGGACCACTAGGACCACCAGGGCCTCCAGGAGGACGACCTTCAGGGCCATCGGGACCACCAGGACCACCAGGACCACCATGAGGCAGACCACCAGACCCTCCAGAGCCTCCAGGAGGTGGTAAGCCTCCAGAGCCACCGCAACCACTAGGTGGAGGGCCACCATACCCTCCAGATCCAAAAGGAGGAAAGCCACCAGGTCCCCCAAGACCACTAGGACCACCAGGAGCATAAGGAGGAAATTTTCCAGATCCTTCGGGACCATTAGGTCACCTAGGGGGAGGACCTCCATAAGGTGGTCCTCCCACATCTCCCGCAGTATGTATAGGTATCCCTCCCGTAGCTGGAATGCAAGACTAGTTGGGTTGTCCCCATGGCGTAAAAGTGTTACTAAGGTATGGAATTCTAGCATAAGGCATTCCTATAGGATTAGATGGATTATTACCTACAGGTATTTGATAACCATAACCTCCAGAAGACTGAACGATAACAGGTTGTGCCCCCAAGGGCTGACCTGAAATGGATGAGGGATATAACACATTAGTATGGGTGGGAGGGACATAAACTGTAGATGGTTCTATGTCATAGGTCTATATTTGACTAGCAACAATTTTGGTGTCAGATAACATAGGTCGTGCTGGGGGTTTCCCCCCGGCACTAGAAGGTGTAGATGTAACAGGAATTGAAGGTTGGATCTCAGGTGCAGAAGACCTGGGAAGATTAGTGATAGACATAACATGAGAGGTGATATGGGTGGTATCTTGAACTGGGTTGTGGGGTGTCAATGGATGATCTATAATCGGTTCAATGGGTCTCATAGATTCGGTGAGTGAACGATATCCCCTAAGAATAGATGTGGACCTTGGTAGTGTTGGACCTAAGATGTCATCTATCTGCCTATCAATCTCCTTTGTACAGAGAATGGCAGAACAGTATTGCCTACGTTCTTCTTCAATCTCAGAAGAGATTCCATGGATGCCAAATGAAGCAATGGCTTGACCTACAAGGGTTTCCCAAAATGAAGTATTGGGACCAAAATCTGGGTGAGCAACATCATCAACACATCCTTCCATGGGAGAATGGAATGATGAATCTTCCCAGGAAGGCTGTTGGACCAAGGGAGGCGAGTGTGAAGAATATGGTACTCCAATTTCCACAACCACATTATCTCCCACATGGGAGGTGGTAGCAGCTCCTTGGTCGATAGCTTCCATAGGATTTTCTCCTGAACCAACAATAAAATTAGGAGGCAAGCCCTGTACTCTCCTTGACTGTCTTAACTCAGCTAGTTTGTACAGTTCCTATCTAACCTAGGGTCTGAAAATCTAGATAACACACCAAAAGACTTCCCTACACAAACTATAGGTCAAAACAAGTAGACTTAAAATGACAGGAGGAGTTCAAAAGTCAGGTCTCTCACTAGGATTGTCAAGAAGGCGCCACTCATGATATACCTCGACGGTACGTGCATAGTAATCTCCCCGAATGTTGTTTTCGGTGTATGGCTCCAAACAAGACAGCCAAAGGGATTTTCTCAGATAGATAATGTACCCTAGTGGGGTCTCCCGATATACTCAAGCTACGTGGGAGCTCGAATCAGTAGTAGTGCTGTCTAATGCATAACCGTACACAAGGGGCCTTCTAATATACAATTGAGTACATGAAGTGCCTTTCTATATACCTCAAGGGTACGTGAAAGGCCATTCGATATACCGACGGTATGTAGAAGAACCGAGCGAGTCCCGGAATGTAATGCTGACAAATAATGACAACTCCTACGCTTAACGATGCCCGAACACGTCTCTAACCTATCACTCAAGTTACTACACAAATTTTAACCTACAACTACCGTTAATTTTAACTTGTATGGTTAGGTGAATGCATGATGTTTTGACAGAAAAGTAAAACCATGCAGTATGCTTGTGCAAATGTTCACTTTTCCATTCAGTATGCCTACTTATGGGAGGGAAGAGAGTGTTTTATTTTTGTTTCAAAACCAAAAAGACTTCCAAACAATAGTCATGAACATCAAATCAAAGACAATCAAACACTTTTACAAAACTGATTTCTTCTTTTCGAAAGAAATTGAGAAGGGTGAGGATCTCTTTTCCTAAAAGAAAAACAAAAGGCACACCTACATGCAAATGCACTCTATCTTTTCAATTTTATCAAAAAAATAAGCAAATCTAACTTAAAACTACCATTTTATTTATTTATTTTGATCAAGATAGTCCTAGATGCATGAGAGATGAAATATCATGAAGGTCTTGAAAGCTTGCAAATCCAATCAGAAAACTCAAATCCAACGCTCAAAGATGATGTCCTAGTCTCAGTCAAAAATTTTCTTGTTTGAAGGAAGGAAAAAGAAGTTTACTATGCAAGTAAGCAATGAAACCTAGAAGATAATCTAGTGTTCTTTTTTCAGTTTATGCAACGAAAAGAGATTTCAATAATGCCCCAAACTTTTCAGAAAATAAGGAATCCTTCTTTAAACACAACCAATCAAGCATAGAAGCGGATGAACAATAGAAAAGACTTAAACAACTTTTGAAATTCCACTCAAATCAGTCTTAGACCATAAAATCAGTCTTAAACCATCAAATCAACAAGCCATGCACATCAAATTCAATAACACAAGCCTGATAACAGAACTAAAAGCAATCAAAATCCAAATTTTTGCAAAGAAAAATGAGGAAAAAGTGTTTTGGGATGATGCCTACCTGGCACTGTGCTTCGTAGGTGTTTGACAGAGAATTTCCAAGACAACACCGCTCCTTGCAAATGGGTTACAGGCGGTGGCACCGCTTGCTGCTCACTTTGTTCAGGCGGTGGCACCGCTCCTCGTACATAGCATGGGCGTGGTTCCCTGTGGATGGCCAAAACAAAAACAAAAAAAACGATGGATCATATCAAAAAATACTAGATCAAGGTAAATACTATTGAATTGAGTATGGAAACAGAGCATAAAAGACTGAAATGACTCAGATCTGAACAGATTTGGAAATTTCAAACCCAAATAATGCAAGTCAGAAAGTAGATCTAACTGAAGAGAGTTGAAGAAAATGGAGCTTGGATTCAGACAATAGTTGCAGACTGAGGAAGATCAGAACAACTGATACGCATTTCCCCAGCGGAGTCACCAGATTTGTTAGCTAGAATATTTCACCTCCTGCAGACAGCAAGGTGTTCCACTGGTCTGAATGGTTCAGATCCAGAACAAATAGAGGACAGAGGTTGAAGACTCTCCCTAGACGCTGTAGATATCTGGAATACAAGGATTTGATAGTCCACCTATGTACCTACAATCAAGCTCAACACGAAATAGATCAAAGTAACTAGAATATGATCTACTAATCTATGATAGTGACTAAGGAATCTAGACACATATATGCGAAATCACAACAACAACAACATATGTGGGACAAAAATCAACTTGCATTGATGAAATATGAAGAAGTTTACAACCAAGCCTTAGTGTTGACATGCATCTCCATGAAACCAAATTCTCATCCTCAAAAGCTCTGACTCTAGCTCTCTATGCTCTCCCCAAATGATCTTCGGCCAAGGATCAATCCAATAACATACCAATACCTTCAATGTTCTCTCCTCAACCATGGCTATGAGCTCATATTTATAGGGCTTTAATGGATAGAGTAGGTTGAGAAATTAGTGGGTGAGGTGGCCTCTAAGATCCTAGGATGAGGGATATCGAGCTCAACCAACCCACAATAATAGGGATAAGGGAGGACATAAGGCTTATCATCTAGAAGCCTTGAGAAACTTCTCTTTTTCCCTTTTTACCTAGGGTACCGCGTTTCTCCTTCTATGGCAGAGTGGTTCTGGTAATAAATGCTTATGGACCAAGGGCAACAAGCGGTGGCACCACTTATGGGAAACAGATGATGGGTGTTGCGAACAAGGGTACCACTCCTGGATAAAGGGGCATGCGCAGTGCTGGGAATTTTCATGTAAGATTGATGAAAAACCATTTAGTTTCCACTCTAGAAGCTGGGATTTAGGGCAAGTAGGTATGTCAAATGTATTATCACATGATGGTGACAGGATTTTGGTATAACACTCATATACTATCTTATCCGAACTCTTATTGATGCGGAACTTCATTATACCCATGTTGAGAAGCTAGCCTTAGGCATCGTCCATGCAAATCAGCATTTGAGGCATTACATCCTACTTCGCCAAACTTTGTTCATATCTCACATTAATCCATTTCAATTCGTCCTCACTAGAAGGATGATTGGGGGAAAGTATAATAAATGGATTGTGATATTGCAAGAGTTTGATCTAGAATTTGTTTCAACAAAGTCGAAGAAATCATTAGTTTTTACTGAGCTTATATCAGATTTTCCAAATTTGGATGAAGAAGAGGTTCATGAGGATTCTCTTGTTGATGAGCATATATTTCTCATCTCAACTGCAGACACTTGGTATGGGGATATTATTGTTAATTTGCAAACATTGAAGGTTCCTACTCACTTCTAGCGAGATGAGCATCCGACTGACTACGTCACGTAGCGAAGAACTACCTCATAGTGGATGATACATTGTACCACCATGGGGTTGATTCCATTTTACATCATTGCTTAACTCATGAGGAGGCTAAGGTCGTGCTTAATAATTTCCATGGAGGGGCGTGTGGTGGTCATTTATCTAGGATTTCTATAACTCAAAATTTTTTGAGAGCAGGTTATTTTTGGCCGTCCATCTTTAAAGATTGTGTTAATGCGGTTAAGAGATGCCTCCCTTGCCAAGTGTTTGCACAAAATGTGCGCTCACGTCCTACCCCTTTTCATCCCATTATCACCACTGATTCCTTCACCAAGTGGGGGGTCGACTTTATGGATTGTAACCCAGCTTCCGCTGGGGTGCACCATCATATTATTCTGGTTGTTGATTATTTCATGAAATGGGCAGAGGCTATGCCCAGTATCAAATTCGACAATGAAACAACCACGCATTTAGTATTTAACCAGATTATCACTCGGTTCGGCATTCTGAGGGAGCTTGTCACTGACCATGGTAGGCACTTTCAAAACAAAATGATGGAAGAGTTGTCTTCGAAGTTAGGGTATAAGCAAGAGCATTCCTCTTCTTATTATCCTCAAGCAAATGGATAGGTTGAAGCAGTGAACAAGTAACTTAAGTCCATTCTCCAATGAACTATTCAACAAAGCAAGAATAATTGGAATATCATGTTGTGTCCTGGTTTGTGGGCCTATAGAACCAAGGTCAAGAATGCCACCAATTTTTCTCCCTATCAACTTGTGCATGGGATGGAGTCAGTGTTACTGGTTGAATGCAAAATACCTTCTTTGAAGCTAGCCGGGGAGATTTTACCAGAGACTTCCACATTGGAAGAACGTCTTGTCCAGTTGGAGTAGCTTGATGAGCATCGTCGAGATGCTTTAGTGGCTCTTGAGGTTAACAAGAATCGTGTTAAGGTCCAGTATGATAAGTTTGTCCATCCTAGGAGGTTTAGTGAAGGTGACTTGGTCCTTTTGTGGGATCAAGATAAGGAACCCTTGGGGGCAGGAAAGTTCAACCCGATGTGGCATGGTCCTTACGTGGTTAAGACTATCTTAGAGAAAGGTGCCTATGAATTGGTGGATTATGAAGGGGCAGCCTTGGTGGAGCCCAGAAATGGGCTCTATATTAAAAAGTACCATGCATGATCTTCAACCAGGGCTGACTTTTTGTATATCAATGTACATTTTTTGCATTGCATAGTTAGGTCTTCTTATGGTGATCGGGTTTGTTGATTAGCTTTCATTTGTTATGGTATATGTCGATGGAGTCTTCCATTTACATAGGATTCGCTGATGGTGCTAAATGCCACACTCAAAACTCAACTTTGGCTGCTTGGGTGATCTATACTCCTACGGGTCAAGTGTTGTCTTCAGGAGGGATATGTTTACGGCCTTCATCGAACAATGTTGTTGAATATTGTGCCATGATTGAGTTATTGTAGGATGACATTTCACATGGTGTTATTTCTCTTGAGGTATGTCTTGATTCACAGTTAGTGGTCTCACAACTTAATGGCTTGTATCATGTTAGGGATCTGACATTGTTACAAATATTCTTGCTTGTAAGATTGCTAGAACGACAATTTGAGAGCATAACATATATTCACATTTCAATAAATTTTAATCAAGTTACTGATTTAAATGATAACTATGTACTAGATTGGCATTGTTTCATAGACCATAAGCATTTCACAAACACATTTTACACATGTAAATAGAATAAATAATTGATCATCATAAATATTTTTCATTAAGTCCAAAAAATGTGATGTCATAATACATAAGTGTCATACACAAAAATGGGGCTTCCGAGCCACCAAATTATACTACAAGGTCATACAAAAAATATACACCTAGGTCTCTAAGCATGAGGTGGAGGAGGGTGCTGATCATGGTAGCACACCATAGCTCTATCTAGCCAACGAAATAACCGAACCCATTCACGTGGTACTCCAACCACCTGGCGCTGCATAGCCTTAGGCAAGTCCTCAACTTGTGCCATGGGAACCCCGTGTTTCAAGTGAACGAAGTTTGTGTGGATGCTTTGGAGCATCCGATCGGCATCCAAACCCATAATCTCATCACCTCTTCCCCTTCATCAATGACGAGGAAAGCATTCTGGCCGTTGTGGTCCCACATCTACATGTACATGACTAGAATATCATTATTTGTCGTCACACAAAAAACATGTATTTTGATTTCGTATATTAAAAAAAATTAAAAAAAATTAATAACTCAAAAAAAAATGAGTCGGGGTTCATTACCTATGTCTCCATATGCTGATCCTTGTGGTAGGGGCATATCTGGATCTCTGCGGAAGTATATCCCTGCATAGAGGTAGTCATCTATGGTGATGATCTATCTCCGCCACCAGAGGAAGAAGTCTGCTGGATAGGGGTTAGCTACCCTTTCCCCTCTTAGTCTCCACATGACATTGGCCTAGCGTAGCTAAGCTAGATCCCTAACTCCATGTGGAGCAATGTCAACTCTAGGGCTTAGCCCCAGTACCCTCTCAAAAAAGAATGCACTCAGTATGATGCCTAACCCAAAGTTTCATACCTTGCCCATCTTGCAGTCACTGAGTTGATGCTTCATGTTGCTTAACAACGAGGTACTCCATTCACATATCATAGGTCACACGCACTTTACTGCACAGAACATCATTGGCCTTGAGGCCTGATCGAGTGATGCTAAACTTGCGATCCTACCCATTTCCAATAGTATGGCTTTCAACCCCAGGTTATGAATTGCATTTGTCATTATTTGAATCCCAACCTTCTTTGTATCGGGAAGGAAATACACAGCTATGTACTCCTCTATAGTCATCCCACCTCTTGGCCCGCGGGATCAGTGGTTCACCACCTCCCATTGCCAGGACAAACCTGTGATAAAATATACGTCCTCAACCTTGATGCTAAGTAACATCCCATCCAACTAAAAAGACTCGGAGTCTGGATCCCAGTAGTCTACTAGCAGCTGGAGTAGCCTTGGTTTAGCCCTCAAGCTTCCAAGGCACCAAAATTTGTATAACCCACAAGCCCTCAGCGCTTGTTGAGCCATTAGATCTCCTTGTAAAACCTCTTTGACATCACCATGTTCTCTCTCTCTCTCTCTCCATTCTAGCACCATCCTGCACAATTTTTTTTGAGTTTCATCAGTATTTGCCTTTGAAAATCAAATTTGTGGCCCTGTATGCAACTGTTTGCAGAACAACCGCGTATGTACGTAGGTATCGTGGTATTTTCCGTGTATACCCAGCCCTATACACGAAAAAATATATGTTTTCTGCATGTGCCGAAACACACAATTTGGGGTGGCCTAAATAAAAAAATTGACCACTAAAATAATTTTTTTTGCATGAAAGTGAAAGAGGAGGGCATGGGTAACTACCTGGACCAAATGCGTAGTGTTTTTGTTGAACGATTCTCTCGAAATCAGATCTTGAAATTATGGACACAAAATCACTATGGTGGGTGAATTTTCAAATGGTATGGAATTTTTTAATTTTTCACTATTTTATAGAAAACGTTTTGGAATTTTTACTCACTTCCTATAGTTTTTGACCGTTTCTGACCATTTTAGATAGTTTGGACTAATATGATGTTGTAGGATCCCATTTTGAGTGCAGTTTTACCGAGACTTCGACCCGTTCATGTCTATTATTGGTATCATGTCTAAACTAGCATATAGGTTAGGATTTCACCTCCACTTGCATTTTGCATAACCTTGTGACCGTTTCATCTTAACCTTAGGTACGAAACCATTCCAGGATGTCATGAAACCTTCATGCTACTTTTAGAAGTGGCATTATGTGGATGGTAGTACTTTCCCATACATGGGTACCCTAGTTATATCCTATATTACATTTGGGGCCCATGCTGACATTTCTCCTTTAGGTTGTGGGAGTCCCTTTTTAGTCCCACCATGTCCTTGAGCAACAGCTTCATACTCCTCTTGAACCTTATGCTGGCCATTTCCTTCGGGACTCCCTTGTATATATCAAGTTGTAATTTCATTTTCATGAGTTTTTCTTGCCTTCTTGAGCTTTATGCCGGCTGCTTGACTTTGAGTTATTAGCCATATAGCCTGATCTTGTCTCATGTCTAGCCACGTAGATCCTTTTTACATATATTTTGTAGCTTGATCATCCCTTCAACCGGGAGGAGACCTTCCCCTGTGTGTCATTATCCTATACATATATCCTTGCATTAGGCATAGGCATGTTGCACTGCTTGGAACTAGTTTTCTTGCCCCCTGACACTCATCTCCTCCTAGATTCCTACTATAAAGCAATTTTATTATTTTTCAATATTTTCAAAATATATGAAAAAGTTGAAAAAAATCAAAACACCAAAAATATAGACAAGAAAAGATGTTATCTTTGGCAGTAGTTGGGTCATGTTTCCTTTGAACAGAGAATTGTATATCACATCCATTGGTTGGGTTATTAGTTTGAATTTAGGAGCTGTAATCATTACTCTGATTTTATCTCCATCGACTGGTTAAGCTTCCAATCCCTATGGAGCCTCTATTGATGCCTCCCGTTTCACAGAGATGTCCCAATTTGCATATCGATTCCATGCTTCCTACCTTCAGTCACAATTTTCCTTTATGCTCTTGTTCGAAGGAAGTTGAATTCTGAGTCGACCATTCCTTAGTTATTTTGACTTTGCATGTCGGCCATTCCCGGTACTGTTTATGGTTCTTACACATCTTGTTCGAGTTCTTCCACATTATACAATGTTGCTGAGTAACTTGTGTTGGTTAACTAGGGATGCCTTAATTCCCTCCTTCTAGAGGATTCCATTCTATCGACATCAGATCATTTATTCTAGAATAGGAGTCTAGAGTCCTTTGAGTGCCTTGAGACTTAGAGTCATCAATGGTAGGTTCTCTTGCCATCAACAGTTTTTGGAATACATCAATTTCCCTTGATCGATGGATTCTTCCAAGTGTTCAACCTGAGCACATCTATTCACACTTGTTTGATTGCACTCTATACCTTGAGTCCCATTTTCATTATCAGTGGGTGTTCTTGCATTTGTTAATGATATACATCAATGACTGGTAATCAGATTATGGACTACTATGTTCGACCTTGACACATCTATTCACATAGTAGGACATGTACTCATAGCGTTTCGTGTAGAATACCTTCCAGCTTGGTGGCATTCCATATATGCTACCTCCTTGATACGGTGCCAGTGTTTATGAGATTTCATCTCTCGTGTTTTGATTCCAGTGTATATTAGATATCTTCAGTTGCTATGGAGATCTTGATCCGTTGTATATCTTCAGCCATTATGGAGACCTTGATCTATTGTATATATTCATCCGCTTTGGAGATTCTGATCTATTGTATATTGTACATGGAGATGACCACACATTACACATTTTTTGTATATCATGCATATTCATGGCCATTGTACTCTTATGTATCCGGGACTGCTCCATGTATTTGTAGTCATATGTAGATATTTATCATTGTATTGTACTGATGAGTGGCTGGTTCTTCCACTTGGGTCTTGATTACTCCACTTCTAGGATGGAAGTTTATAATGTATTTCAGCCATCATGCTATCCCTCTAACCTCACACATTAGGGGGCATCTATTAAAGATGATTTTACCACACATGATTGATCACATATTTATGGCCTTCCCTATATCTCTACAGACTATTTAGACCCCATGGACTTGTATTATCCTTTGATGTTCCAATATCATCCCTTAAAAACCCCTGTTTATTGTTGTATGCGAATTTTAGCCCCATACTCGCGTGTACACGTGACTTTTGACATCAAACCCATGTACATCGGGATGTGTGCATAAGTACAAACATTTTTGGATTTTTGCTTATATGAGTCTGAAGAACTTGACTCTTGGCCTTCCAAATTCCTTGAGAACACTCGAATTCAACCCTCCATTACCCTTTTGGAGTGCTATATAAGGAACCCCTTGGATACATTGAAGAAGGATGAATTGAAGAGTAAAGAAACTAATGTCCATTGTCGCCTCATTTTGCTTATACTTGAGTCTGCATCCCTTTGTCCCTTTGGAGCACTTTGTATTCTTCCCAAGATTTCCTTTGTCTTGTGAGATTTCTATTGAGAGATGGAGGATTGAAGTGGTGGAGGACTCGGTTTCTTCGGTTCGTAGACATACCGAAAAAGGTTGTCACTCTTGTAATCTCTGATTTTATTAATAGAAATATCTTTTCCTGTCTAATTAATGTGCATTTGAATATGAATATTGTATCCATGGATGTATTTAATTTCTTATACATTATTGAATATATATGCTAGAGTAGGTCTAACAAATTATTATAGAGCATGCTTGTCTTGTTTGTTGTTGTTGAGACCAAATTGCTAAAGCAAGCATGTATTGAAAAAGCTCAACAGGGATTTACTTCAACCATCTAGAACAAGGTACGATTCGATGTCCCTTAGTGTTAGATGTTTGGTTTCTCTTGCATATTGGGAAAGATTGATTTCTAGTGTAAAGCTCTCTATTGTGGTATGCCCCAAGCCATAGGAAGTTTCTCTCTGTAACATAGAAAAAATAGTTAAATGACCAATACAGTAGATTATCTCAATGCATATGCATGTGGAAGAATGCATGTCAAATAGAGAGGGAATCTACTACTTAAATAAAGTAACAACTATTTAAATCATGTGCAAACATTAGTTACACTTAACAAAATGTGATTATAACCAGATTTTGATATATTTGAGTTACAATTGTGATAAGATGGCTCAATGGCCCACTAACATAGCCAATGTGACACATCATAGTTAATATTTTTAAGGAACACTAACACGCACCATCCCTCCATGTCATAGTTAACACACGTATAGACAATTGGATTGTAATTTGTCACCCATGCATGGGAATCTTAATGCAGGGAACAACTACTACTTCTACTTTGAATAACATCCACTTTTGCTTCATATGACTTGCTATTTGTGTTGGATGTCAATATAATGTGTATATTATTAAAAATGAAGAAGAGAGCATCCAAGACATAGATGAGAAATAGTGTGAAATAGTAACATCCAAAGAATTACTGGTAAGAAGTCTATTACACAACATATCTCTAATTTCTTATAATATTATCTTTTATAATGTATTGGAAGGACAAAAAACTTATGCACTAGTAACTTAAGAGGTTTGAATTCCAAAGTTTTTGAAAGATCTTATGTATCATTCTATTTTGTTGGCCATCACTAGGAAACCAGAGGAGAGCGTTGGCTCTTCCAAGACCACATGCATCCTACCTAGTCTTATTTCTCATCCATATAATTAACAATGGCCCCATGCTTTGCTTGTTGCTTCCACTATTTCACCAAGGAAGGTAGTTTTAATTGAAGTAGTTCCCCTCATTGTACTTCACAACACACTAAATAAAAATGATGTTAATTTGTTGAGAACAATATAATTCTCTACGACATAATTAGTTGCATTTTTGAATTGTTAGGTTATTATTTTTACAAAATTGTCAGGTTGGAAGTAATTAAGTCATGGAGAGCTCCAAAAATATGCTCATTTTTACTGCTTGGGAACATAAATAAACCAAAGTTCCAAAAAATGGTCATCAGAAGTGGAGTCATTGTGAAATAGTGTGGGGGATTTGAAACAACTTGTATGTCTTTCCTTAATATCCATGTCGACCATCAAGAAACTGCCTCGATCTGTTCCAAATCTTGTAAGGTTGGAGATCCTCGATGTTATATTTTCTTCCATCATAGCATTACCATCCGGTATTCATAAGTTGACATCACTAAGGTATTTAGACATTACATGTTGTAAATATTTGCAATATCTACCCAACAACATCTCCCACTTCACCTGTCTGCAATATTTGTTGATGTTAGAATGAACCACTTTATAAAAAACTGGTGCATGCGACCACAAGAGGTTCCATACATAGATATATTCCCCTCTAACAATATATCTTTGGTCGATGGTCTCACCCAATATTTCTCTCTAAATTGACGAGGAGTTATCGACATCGTTATCGACCGCTGACAAAATGATAGTTTTATTCTACCCATACCATCATGCTCAACTCAAGACCAATACCATCAAAACACTTAAAAACTTGAAATAAGAACTAATGAAAACAAAGACTTACTTAGTGAGGTGTAGGATAAAACAAGCTTAGTTTAAACCCTAGACTCAATTTTGCAATGGAGAATTGTGGATTGAGAAGATAGAAGATTCTAGAGGCTCCCTTATGCACAAATGTCAAGTATGGATTTTGGTTTGTAAAATGACTCCTTCGTATTGTCATATCAGAGAGTTAATGCATGCCACTATGTCCATCTACCCAGTATCCCTCCTTTGCTCCTATGGGTGCATTCCAACCCATGACTCACTCTTGTTACTCCTCCCTTGCTCTGTCTCCCAGTAAGCTATCCCCGAACCTTGCAAGATGAATGCACCACATCACCCACGAAGAACAGGAAAGGACAACCGCAACACATCAATCCGTTCCAACTCATCGTGAGGAAATATAGATCCCGCCATCCAGGTAACTATCCTTCCTTTGAATTGCAAATAATATGTCCCCAACTTTAGCCCTGGTGACACCCTTCTCTATTTTCTTACGAGTTTATTCATATTTAAACATTATAGTTATTTGCAATTATCACCTTCATATCACCGAATCCATGAAGCAGAGGAAACAACAACAATGGACTCAATCATCCTCTCAAGTATATGAATAGGCTGAGGGTTGTTGTTGCATTGATTCCTACTATTTTAGAGATCCCCATTACTGAGTGATAAGAAAAATCAGAAATACTTATTCAGTTGATGTGTATGGCATTGAATACTATAGTTCGTGTAGATTGGACTGATCCTCCAACAATGGAAATGGGTCAATCAATTCATTTTCTTTGGGGGAATATTGCCTTGTCTCGAAAAATGCATCATGAATACACATGCAATCACACCTCACAATATTATGCCCTGCACATACTCTGCCTGAAATGAACTAAAACACAAAAATACATTAAACCTGTACAAGCTCAGTTTCACTCCTTATTGGCGAAAACCCACCAACAAAGCCTCGTCGACAGGGGTTCTCACTTTGTCGACGCCCAACCAGCATGATCTCCTTGAGCACCGGCCTAGATAGGTTTTACCCTACCCGGCAACACCCATAGAGAGGATGAAGTCTCACCTGAGATGTTCGAGGGAGAGCCGTCGGAACCAATTTTCCAGCAGTAAGGAGGAGGATCAAGGCATCAATGATTTATCAGCATAACTATCAGATCTAGTAGATCCATTTATCATATATCATAGTATTCATCATAGATCTATCGTTTCAATCATAGATCTAATAGATTGCATCATTCAACCATTCATCGTAGTAGTATGACATTCTTCATTCATAAAATAGAACCATCGCAGTAAATAAAGACATGAAAATACATCGCAACATATAAAAGGGAAACAAGGACAATAATTATTCAACTCAATATCCATCGTATCATATTCCTTTCATCACAACATATCCAAAACAACAGTTTTCTTTCTCTACGGCGATAACAAGATCAATCCACAGAGTCTCTTACAAATCACAAAAGATTTAATCTCTCACTTTAGTCTCATCTTATACACATCTCTCATGTTCTCTTCTTCTATATCTTTCCACTTGCAATTCTAATCTATATATAGGCTTGTGCCTTTACATTCAAGGTACACTTCTAACTAAATTCCTAACTGATTTAACCATTAATGACCTATATACATAAAATGTGGTCAATCAATACAAAATATGCATCAATTATTCAAAAGCAGTTTGTTTTCCGCCCGTCGTGCTATGTTTGACTTGCGCGGTGTCGCATGAGCTTCCGCAACCTTCATGATGTTGCACAACTCACTTACCCTAAACCACTACCAACAGACCCCCAACACAGTTTTGTGGCTTGTCCTCGAGCCACATTGGGTGGCCATGGTGTCTTCCTCGATCTTGAAGAGAAGAAATTGTGACATATGCATTAATGTGCAACTGTTTCCATATAATCTGACTCGCAGTTTGGCCACAACTACTTCCTTCAACGTCAAATGTCATGGATTGAAGCAAACTTCTAGACTTATGTAAGCAGAAATGCCATCGTGTTCTAGCTTCTATGAATACTACATCATTCTCCATTTGTTTTCATCCTTAAAAAAAAAATGTCTGTTGTCCCAGTATGGAGCCCCACCACTTGGTCCTTACTTGCTGCCAAGGTCAACCCACATCTATCCATTTGGTCCTTCTAGGCTCATTCAGTGCTGCTAGAAGAACTCAATTCCCTGTTCCTGTAGAATTAGTCAAATGCGGCAGGAATTTTGGTCCCATTCAGATTCCTCATGGGTGTCTGAGTCGGCACCTCAGACCGACTAGAAGAAACATAGCCAAGGATGACTTCGCTAGAGACTTATATCTCATACTCACTAACTCGAGTACTCACAACTTGTTCATTAATTTCTGCTAAGACAACATTCTCCCTCATAGGATGCCCTGTATCCAGGGAGGTCTGCATTGCCCCTTTGACCACCAATGCCTTACGCAGTGGATCTTCCCTCAACAACCCAACCCAACTCTTCTACAGCTTTTCTCAGTCCAACACTTCCTAATGGGGTTCATATAGCTACCAGTTCTCAGCTTATAACACCAACTTTGAATGAGATTCCATAATGACTCACTCAGGTGCATCATTATTACTAGATCCTTCATGTGTGTGCTAAATACATCGTCGGTTCTGCCACCATGCCTTTCATATTTGCTATCATTAACTTATGACGTCAGCCATGTTGTCGTTTCCTTCTTTGATATTTGTTATTGAGTATTAACATGACATTCGGTCACCATCACAAAGTCTCCCATACACTGCGAGCCACTTTGTCTATCCTGAGTGACCTACCGCCGCACAACCCCATCCATTTTTCATGTCGCAGCTCTATATTCTTAGCGTAGCCTCCTATGGATGCACTATCTTTTCCTATCACATAATCTTGGTCCAACGAACTACCTTGTCGCAGCCCTCATTCCTCAGCATAGCCTTTTGTTGACGTGTAACCTTTTGTCTATCGCACCCCCTTGCTCTAGCGGCCACCTTGTTGCAACCCTCTTCCCTCAGCGCAACCTCCTACTGACGTGCAACCTTTTTTTTGTCGCACCCTCTTGCTCAGTCGGACCACCTTGTCCCAGCCCTCTTCCCTCAGCTTAGCCTCCTGCTGATGCACAACCTTTTTTTTGTCACACCCCCTTGCTCCGACCAACCACCTTGTCGCAGCCCTCTTCCCTCAACGTAGCCTCTTGATGACGCACAGCCTTTTGTCTGTCGCACCCACTTGCTTCGAAAAAACTATTTTCCATGGCTAACTGGCTATTCTCTACTGAATATCCTACCCCTTAACCTAATACGCCCCCCACTTGTGGGCCCAGTGTTCTTTTTTTTTGCGTAGTACCTTAGGAAGTGCGCCCTTCCGCTCCTGTCCTATAGGGCTTCAAACAGCTACTAGTCATGAGCTTTGGCACCACCGCTCCATCTAACTGCTACAACTAAAATGCACCCCTAGAAGTAATTGAATGTACAAGATACAGGACTAACCAGTGCATTTGTAACTTACCTGGATGCTTTATGAAATTACTATCATACAACAACACCAAATCTCCTTGGGAAAATTATTTGGGTTTAATGTGGTGATCATGCCATGCCTTCTGTCGATCCTTCTCGACACACTGCTGGAAGCCCGTGATGAAGTGGTCCTCTTCCAGTTGAAGTAGTTGCATTGCTTGCTCCTCAAGTGCCTCTTCATCTCCCATACCGATCACTGCGGTGATGTGCAGACTAGGAACAATGTACTCCATAGGCATAACCGCCTCTTTCCCATATACTAGTTTGAACGGCGTCTGCCTTGTGAGCCTCTTGCAAGTGGTGCCATATGCCCATAGTACCATAGGGATATTTAAATCCTAGTCATCCCGTTTAGCATTACATACCTTTTTCAGCATGGTTTCCAAGATTTTGTTGAACGCTTCTATAGTTCCATTTTCCTATGGATGATATGGGATGCTTTTCTTATGCTACACCTGCAACACCTCTGTCAGTGCTTTTACTATGTGGTTGATAAAGTGGCTACCTTGGTCACTCATCAATAACCTATGGAATCTGAACCACATCACGATGTTTTCAAAGATGAACTTTGCTGCTATCGCAGTGGTGCAATCTGCAATTGGTGTGGCCTTTGCCCACCTTGTAAGATAGTCCATTGCTGTGATAATGTAGCGTGCACTGGTTTGCTTCCCTGGTAGGATGATTGGAACCATAAAGTTCACTACCCATTTATCAAAAGGTTGTAAAGTTACCTGCGGTACAAGCAGCATCTCATCTCACCACGATGGTTTCTCGACACGTTGACAAACATTATAGCTCTGCGCATAGTCTGTAGCATCATTATGCAATGTAGGACACCTTATCCCAGTGCACAGTACCTTACGCACGGTAGAAATTCCTCCATAATGTCCACCCACAACTCCTGCATGTGCTTCTTCAAGAATTTGTCCTTGTTCATGAGGTAGAACACACCGTCGCAAGATCTCATCAGGTCCAAGCTTGTATAAATGTCCTACGATCAGCTGGAAATATGAAGCCTTCACTACCAACTACTACTTTTGATTGGTTGTAATCTCCTACAGTGCAACTTTGGTTGCCAAGAACTGAATTATCGGTGCATAATGCTCATCTGTGATATCAACTTGAAACAACTGTGCATCCGGTAATCCATCATCAATATTGGTGGGATATTCACCTGTCTCAATGCGGGACATATGATCAGGACCAACATTTAGGCGTCCTAGTTTCATAATTATTTCGAAATCAAATTCTTGAAAGAGAAGTAGCCAGTGACAAATCTTCCCCCCCCCAACATAGACTTATTAACTAGATACTTCAAAGCTGAATGGTCAGTGAACATCTTGAAGTGGCTGCCCAAGAGATAATGCCTGAATTTTTGTAGCACATATACCATCTCCAGCCCCTCTCTTTCTATGGTTGTGTAATTCTTCTCAGTAAAGGATAACTTCCTGCTAGCAAAGGCAATCTGATGATTCAGATCGCCTTCTCCTAGTTGCGCAAGTACCACTCCCAGCGCAATAGACGAGGCATCGACATGGACATGAAACTCCTTGGTCCAATTGGGGAACACAAGTATGGGTGCTGAAGCCATCTTCGCCTTCAATGTATCAAAGCTACTTTGACATTCCTGGCTCCATATGAATGCGACATCCTTCTTTAACAGTTTCTCCATGGGCACGGTAATCGTAGCATAACCACGAATAAACTTGCGATAGTACCAAGTATGCCCCAGTGTCACGTGAAGCATCTTCATATTTGTAGGTGGTGGAAGGCTCAGAATGTGTGTAATCTTTGCTGGATCAACCAAAATCCCTTTCTTACATACAATGTGACCCAATAGTATCCCAAATGGTGCACAAAAGATGCACTTCTTTGTATTCAATGTGATCTGATGCTATCGACACCTCTCCAACATCAAACATAGGTTTTCCAAGTGATCCTTGATCAATAGGTAGACTTTCCAGTCATCCATATATACTTGCAGAAATTTATGAATAAAATCTTTAAATGCAGCGACGACAACCCGAGAGAATATTGTAGGCACATTCTTCAGCGTGAAGGGCATTGCTGTGTACTAAAAGCAACCCCATTCGATGAAAAATGTGGTTTTGTGGTGGTATTCCTTTGCAATTATGATCTGGTGATACCCAAAAAATCCATCTATGAAGGAATACATTTCTTGACCACCCACTCCCTCAAGAACCTCATCTGTGAACGACTTCAGAAAGGGGTCATGCATGCAAGCATCATTTAGTTTCCTTAGATCGATGCAGATTCAGACCTCCCCAGTACTGTTGTCTTGGACCACCATAGAAATTATCCATTCTGATTTTTCGACGAGCTCAATAATCCCTGCATCTAGCATCTGATCAAGTTAAGCCTTGACCCATTGTTTATATCATGGATTCAAATGGTATGACCTCTCTCGTATTGATTTCACATATGGTTTTAATTGGATTTTCATTTCCCTTAGGTCACCAAATATCCCCTACATTTCTAAGAATTTTTTTGGGAACAGGTCTTGAAACTCATGCATTAGATCTGTGATCTTTGCCATAGTCTCCTTGTCCCAGTAGTCCCCAATATTGGAAAATTTCAGATTCTCCTTCGTCCCAATGTTAACTTTCTTAATATTCAGTGGTTGAGTCATAAGATCCATCGAGACATCCAATGATGTGACATCTAGACTTCCTTCAGTCTCTGGAATATTTATATTTCACAATTCATCATCATATTCCATCTCGCCAGAGAGGTTATAGCATTCCATCATCAATTGCATGCGACAATGCACATGTGGGTCCATAGGATATGCGACTGGGACAACTTTCAAAACTATGTCCTAAATTATATGTAGGAAATTGTTAACCTTTGCATTAACATATGCAAAGCCAAAGGTATGTGCAAAGAGAACAGTAAGCTCCTCCCAAGTGGTGATTTCTCACTACATCTCTGCTGATATGTACCAAGATATTGACATTTCATCCAATGTGTGAATAAAAGCATGGACCCACCCATCCTTGGGTCACGATTCCCACATCATCTGACATTCCCTAAAATGACTACAAGGGCTATTCTATCCATAATACCTCCCAGCATGATATACCTCCATATCGCTGAAATGCGTAGTCATCAACCATCGACACTGTGTCCATTCATGAATGGTCTCCTTATGAATTTCCCACCAGCGTGTTGGAGTGGACTTCAATCCTTCTCCTAATGACAAAAAGTGCCGAGGATTAGATAGCTTTGCTTCAAAATCCTCAAGGAACCCAGATAGTTCCAGTATTCCTTCGTATATCGAAAACTCAATGATCTCATTCGTGACATGGCACGTTGATTGCGTGATCAACCCACACTTTCTGAGTGATACTTCATGCATCTGGTTTTTCCAATTTTCCAGTGCATCATCAGAATCGAAGGATGTAGAGATAGAACTGTGCCAACCTAGTTCTCCATCAGAAGTAGGATGGATCTAATCCTCAAAGATATTGTAAACATGATCCCATCCTCTCACGACTTCATCTTTGACTGGTTCAATATATTACCTTCCTTCATTTGGATCCATCTGGGCAATGACTAGGATATTCTGGTTCTCAAATGACATCAACTACTTCTTAAAATTTATGACGACCGTATTGTCATTGGCCCATCCAATCCCTAGCAGCACAGGATAGGATCCCTCTCCATCAACGACTTCGATTACATTGAAATTAAAACGAGTCCTCATACCTTTCACATCTACAACCAAATTCGACACACGACCGATCGATTGAACTTTGGCCTGATTACCCAATCTCAGCTGCAATGGGGATCAACCAAGCTTTGGCTCCCCCATCTTCTTCCATGTATGTTTTTTCAGGATGTTCACATCTGACCCAAGATACATAATAAATGAATTAACTTTGTAGTCTCCAATCTGGATGTTCATCTGCATTTATTTGCTCGTATTTTTCTTCTGCAAAGAATTTACCACAGAGTCCTACAATTCTCTATCCGGTCGGTGCAACAACTTCTCAATCTCAATCAAAGCATCGAGATATTTTTCCAGGGATAAAAAAATCTCTAAGAACTATTGTAAGGCACCATACTGCCGCGATGGTCCAGCTTCTAGCGAAGAATCAAAATCATAAGGCATGACAAAAATAGGTGTCTTACCAGGATTTCTTGCAAGCGCCTCGTGAGCTTCGAAAAAGGTCTCTTTCTCGGTTGTGATATCAAACTGTTCTTTCTTCTTTCCATCTAGTTGCAATTGTGGTCGTAGTCCATATTCTCCAATCATCGCACCTCCTCGAGTATCAATCCTGACATCAACATCCACTTTCTGTGGTTCTGCTATATTGGTCGCAATCATCAATCCTTGATTCTGGTTCTGCGGCGGAGGCTGATTCGGTGGTGGATTCTAGTTCGCCGGTGGGTTCATAGGCTGATTGATATTCAGATTTTGTACTGGAATTTGGGTCTGCCCTTGATTATGTATTTGTTATAGGTTCTATATTGATTCTGGGCATGGAATTGATTCTAATTTTGTAATAAAGGAACATTTCCGACTTGCCATCTCGTAATTAACTGAGGACAATTTTCAACAGTATGATCATTCACCACGCAGTGTACACATTGCAAATGGGGAAAATCCATCTGATAGTGGCCAAATGTCCCATAGTTATAACACTTTATTGATGCACGACCTCGTCCTCCTCCACGGCCGAAACCTTCTCTTCCCCTAAATCTGAAGCCTCTACAGTATCCTCCTTGCTGCTGATATTGGGGTTGAGCTACTTAATGTCAATACTAGGGTTGTGCCATTTGTTGCTGTGGGGTATTTCTCTGCTACTGAACATAGTGCATTGCTTGGACATACTACTACTGTGGTGGAGCCATTGGGGTCTAGGTGTACTGTGGTGGAGGCACAAACTACAGCTGAGGTGCAACCTACATCTGTGGTTGCAACGGAATAAATTGCATCTATGGTGGCAACGTATACTAGGATTGAGGTGGCAGTTGTATTACCTATGGCTATGGCTACTGCACCATGTGATTATCTTCACCTTTCACAAAATATGCATTATAGGTCCTCTCTTGAAGCAGTTCATAAGCTCAACAATCCTTATCCTCGTGCCCAATTGAGTGACAGAAGGTGCAATATAAGCCTGCTAGATTCGTAACCATACTCTACATGTAGGTAAAATATTCATGTCAATTCCCATACACTTGACATATGCCACACCATAGCACACTACCAAAACTCAACGGGTTCGACGCTCCTAAGAGTATATAATTTCGAAAAGAAGGACAGGTATCTTTTGTGTGTCCATTCACGTGACACCGAGTGCACCACAAGTCATCATGTTAATCTTTCACCTTCTTGATATCCTGTAGTTGAATTTTCAGTTTTTCCAGCTGCACTTGGATTTGGTTCATTCCAACAACAGTTTCTCCGATAGGTGAATATTCCAACTTCAACGCAATTTCCAGAGCCTCTCTCTATGTCACGATCTTTTGCTGCACTAATGGGTGTCAAATATGAGGGAATAGTTTTGTAATGAACTATTGTTTATGTTGGATGTCACTCATATTGAAGTTGACTCGTGCCATCAATGTCTTAAAACTCTGATCGAAGTCCCAAACCGTCCCATTCAGGAATTGCTTGATTTCCTTCAGCTCTGTAATGTACTGTGCTTTAGATTTTGGTTTCTTGAAATATTTAAGTATCCCCTTACAAATATCATCCAAATTCTTCATTGTGGTCCCTTGCAAGACCTATATGAATCTCATGTACCAATCAAGTGCATGACCCTGAAGGGTGGTCGCTAATCGACCTTTCTTGACATCCTCGTCAGTATTTTGTCTAGCAGTCTAGACTGCCTCACATAAGAACCAGTATTGTTCCGGGTCATTAGTGCCATTTCCATGGAACATAGGTAGCTTCATATCGTCTCCAGCCATCCTAGACCTTCTTTCTGCAGATGCTACTTTACTACTAGATTCTGCTTGGCATGTCGGACACGTCAACGTAGATTGCATATATTTTCTTGATTGTGGAGTAGTGAGCAGAGGTGTGGAAACATTGCTACCAGGATTTGACCTTGCTACCACCCTAGATGTAGCTTGGTTCTGTTCATCCTCTTCGTCACAGTAGGGACACTTCATCCTGTGTGGTTGTCCTTCATGGTTTTGCATTTCGATCACAGTAAGACCTCCTGTCCTCTACCTCTTCTCTGCTCGAAACCTTTCTCCTCCCCTTTTACAACCACTCCCTTCCTCGGTTGCCCTCATAGTCTCATCAAAACTTACACCCATCTACCCCTTATCTTTCCATTCGTTGCTCCTCTTCGCATTAGAGGAAATTTCAACTCAAAATGGGTCTCCTAAGGAAAATTACTAAAATAATAGTTAAAATAATAAAATAACATTTATTAATTTTGGAGGAAGAAAAGAAAAAAACTATTTTTTTGTTCGTATTTTGGACATATATCCCTACATTTTAACTCAAATTTCGATCGAAAGAGCTCATTGGATGTGGAATTAAATTCCGCATCCAACGATTACCCACTCAGAATACTTTTGACGAGCTGCACTACCCCAAAAACAAGAAATACTTGAAAAAATATGATGATGATGTCACCATCATGTGTTTTAGGTATTTCTCATTTTTGGGGTAGCAGGGCCCATCAAAAGTATGTCGAGTGGATATTCGTTGGATGCGGAATTTAGTTCTACATCCAATGAGATCTCCCGATCGAAATTTGACTAAAAACACAGGGATATATGTCCAAAATACAAACAAAAAAAATAAATTTTTTTATGATACCTATCCCCATATTTATATTAAAAAATTGTTTAAGAGGTTCTCCCTTTTTGAATTTTAAAGAATTTTGATTAGCTAATACATTATGACATGGAATTTATATTATTTTTGGAAGGCCCATTTTAAATTGAAATTTCCTTTAATGATTGCGGTGTTCACAACCTCCGCACACCAGAGTATTACTACTTGAGGTGCATCTTTAGTATGCCCTTTTCACAAACAAGCATCTTGATTGACAATTGTAGAGACAACAAGAACCTACCTCGTGTTCCTTTGAAAAATTCCTGTTCTGCTTTAATGTAGGATTTTTTGGTATCAAACGTGAACTCATTAATGTATCTTTCCAGAATACTGTCCAACCAGACTTCAACATCCCGTGATGCCTTATTGTTAGTTTCTCAGAGTTCTTGAATTATCTCGGGGGTCTAGGATGTCGACTCTCCTCCCTGGAAGTTGAGTTTCTAGTAGGTGAATTGCGCCAGCCACTCATAGAGTATGACGAAAAACTCAAAGAAAAACCATTCATGAGGACCGTCGTGAATGTATCTCGCCAACCATGCGTCTATATTCAAATTCGGATTCTGATTCTTAGCTTCAATGAACTCTTGTAGTATTACGTCGAACCAATCTTGGATCTCCGGTTTCGTCGGATCCCACAACATATCCTCCTCTTCATTCACAACGAGGTCTTGGCAATGGAACCATTTGTTGGCAAAACCCACCAACAAGCCTCATCGATAGCAGTTCTCGCTCTGTCTGCACCCAACCAGTGCGATATCCTTGAGCACTGGTCCAGACAGGTTTTACCCCACTTGACAACACCCGTAGAGTGGATAAAGTCTCACCTGAGATGTTCGAGGGAGAGCTGTCGAAACCAAGTTTCCGGCAGTAAGGAGGAGGATCGGGGCATCAACGATTTATTAGCATAACTATCAAATCTAGTAGAGCCATTTATTAGATATCATAGTATTCATCACAGATCTATTGTTTCAATCACAAATCTAACATTTTGCATCATTCAACCATTCATCGCAGTAGTATGACATTCTTCATTCATAAAACAAAACCATCGCAGTAAATAAAGATAGGAAAAGACATCACAACATATAAAAGGGAAACAAGGACAACAGTGATTCAACTCAATATCTGTCATATCATATTAATTTCATCACAACAAATCCAAAAGAACATTCGTCTTTCTCTATGACGAGAAAAATATCAATCCACAAAGTCACTTACAAATCACAAAAGATTCAATCTCTCACTTCTGTCTCATCTTATACACATCTCTCATGTTATCTTCTATATCTTTCCACTTGCAATTCTAATCTATATATAGGCTTGCTCCTTTACATTCAAGGTCCACTTCTAACTAACTTCCTAACTGATTTAACCACTAATGACCTATATCCACAAAATGCGGTAATCAATACAAAAATATGCATAAAATATTCAAAAGCAGTTTGTTTTCCGCATGTCGCACTATCTTTGACTTGCATGGTGTTGCGTGAGCTTGCGCAGGCTCTATGGTCCTTCCCAACTGATCACTTAACCGAAACCCATGCCAACAGTCCTTTGCAGCATGTCGTGTGTAAACAACAAATAATAAGCAACAGACAAGCTAACCATGGTTGTCACAAAACAACACAGAAAGCTAATCGTGGGTTGTCACAAGAAACAAGGAACCATGAGGATAGACATTTAGTCAATCATGGTTCTCTTGAAAGGATATCGAATTATTAGATTAAGTTGTAATTATAGAAACTTTTGAAAATTATGAAAGATCTCGTTTTTTTGAATGATCTAGTTTATTTATTTCGAGTATTTACAGTTTCAATAGATAAATTTGAAGTTTTCTAGTTTTGGTAAAATTTGGTTGTGGTTCACTTTTCTTTTTAATAGTGTTTTATTAAAATTAAAAATTAAGTTTATTAATTTTATATTGTAAACAACTATATTCTTTTCACAAAAAATTTAATTAAATTTTCAGTCGTTGAGTTTGTTTAACTTTGTTATCTCCTAAATAAATTAGTTTTAAATAGGTCAAACTCAGACAATTTAATTTAGCATAGTGATGAATATTTCAAGGCACATTATGAAATATTTATGTGTGATTAACAAATTTGGAGTGCCTTGTATTCTATTTTTTCAAAAAAATCAAAAGTTTAGCTTTCAGTGGCTTAGGAGAACTTTTCAACAGTTCATTAGCCACCGAAAAGCCCAACTTTCGGCAGTTCAAAATTTGGACACAAGACTACATTAACCACCGAAAGCTCATTGACACCGTTTTTAATAAAATTTTGGAAAGTAGCATTCGGTGGCTTAGGCGAACTTTTCAACAGTTCATTAGCCACCAAAAAGCTTCGCTTTCGGCAGCTAACGTTAACCAACGAAAGACTGTTGACTCTGTTTTTTAATAAAATTTTGAAAAGGTATCTTTCGGTGGCTTAGGATAACATACCAATGGTTCATTAGCCACTGAAAATACCAACTTTCAACAGCTTATAAATTAGACCCAAGACTTCCTTAACCGCCGAAAGCGCCAAAAGAGGAAAACGGTTAGCATATCCATCGAAATCAAACCTCGTCAGCATGAGGAACGTCATGATCAAGCACTTAACCGCCGAAAAGACTGGGGACTGTAGAAAAAAACATGAGTTGGTGAATAAGAGGTCGTTATTAAAATAGAAGTGACTGATAGAGACCAAAACCATGGCTACCCTCCACCTGTCCCATGATTGCAGTCGAACCACCACGAAACATCAAGTTCCAGTTAAAATGATTTCTATATTGGCCATCTCGTGGTTTTCACCAGAGTTTACTGTCATCTTGCTCAAGTACCAATCGTTTGATCAGCCCCTCAAAATTAGCACCCTATCCTCAGTCCACTCCACATTTCCCTGCATGCATCCTCACTACTCCAAGCCATCCCTGAAACCATCACTCTAATCTCCTTCCCCAAATTCGAATTTTGATTTTTGCAGGTACTAGAAGCGCAATACAGACATAAAGAAAGGAGGAAGACCTGCCCTCAGACAGGAATTGGGTGACATTGGCTATCTCGATTCACATCCAGAAGTAAGCCAATTATTCAAAGATGCAGGCTGTTACAGGTTCTATGAGAAAATTCATGGATCCCACCAGCAAGTGGCAGAATCCTTTGCTCTCTCTTTCGATGGCTCTAAGGCATTGATAGTCAAAGAAGAGTTCTAGGTTGATGAATTCCTAATAGTAGAATTAGTAGAACTCCCAACGACTGGGAAGAAATGGTTTAAAACCACCATCATGAAGGATGTAGAATTCAAGTCTTACTTGAAGCCTGAACACAAGAATGTAATATGGAAGAAAAGCATCCCTTCCACCTGGCTTGAGGAGAAGTGGCAGCACTTGCTGAAAGCAATCCTATTTTATATAACCTGTGAAGGCATGTATAAGAGGGTGATGATATACCACTTTAAATTGATGAACCATTTCACTGGCAGGAGCCCACTAAACCTGCCCTTCTACCTACACAAGATCCTGACCAAGATGGCGCACCAGGTCAAAGCTCAGCCCACTAAAATTGTAGGCAGGCTATCTCATCATGGCCTGATAAAGCTTATTTTCCAAGAACTGCTGCAAAGAAGAAACATAGCATGGACATACTTCTTATTTTGGAATGATTTTGAAACAGGCTTGCAGCCAGAAGACAAAGGGAAGTCCCCTTCAAAGAAGTCCAGTACTCCCAGGAGTGGCAAGAGGAAGAGGAGGGCCATCTCACCAGTGACAGTGGATCAGCCCTCTCCAACTTCTAAAACCAACAAAGCCAAAAGAAATCTGGATTTCAGTGGAAAGGAGGAGGAGGCTCTGGCACAAGGTGAAAATATAATCAACCTACCCTACTCAAATTTAGAAGAAGAAGAGGAGCACAAAGTTGACCTAATAAAGAAGGTTGCAGCAGAACATGAGGATTTCCCCTCACCTACACCAAGGGAGGGTCAAGATGAACCAATGGCAGAAGATTCCTCTAGCAAACCCAGGACCTAGAGAATCAACCAGCTATTAGGGAAAATATATGAACTAGAGGTCCTAGATAGAGAAATCAAAAGAAGGAATGCAATTTTAACCAAAATAAATACTCAATTACATAATTCTCTCCTATAAATGAGAGGGATGTATGTCTTGCTGAAAAAAATAAATCTGAGATTAATGAAGGATAACTCCAAGCTCTAAAGGATGATTAGAATGTCGAGGTTGCAGAAGAAGGATCCAAACCCTAAAAAAAACCTTGCATTGGAAACCCTAGCAGAGGCAACAATAAGCCTTCAGGACCCGGAGGTATCCCATGATGTTGCTGATATTCCAAATATTATGCAAGTTGAAGAAGTACAAGAAGTTCAAGAGTAAACTTGTAAAAGGTTGATTAAAGACTAATTAAATTTTGCAGAAAATAGAGCTTTCGGTGGCTTAGGCGAATGCAATGGCTTTTCATTAGCCACTGAAAGCAGAGCTTTCGGCAGTTTACAGACCCAGAATTTTGTTAGCTTAACCACTGAAATCACAAAAGGATGTAGAAAGACATGCTTCCACAATTTTGATCAATCCAGACACCTCAGGGATGAGTTATGAAGTTGAATATGAGTTAATTGCACCAGTAGGTTGGTTCTGTTCCAGTTTTTGAAGGTACCAATGAGGTGAAAAAGGTCACAAACCCTATCTACTTTTGACAAACCATGACATATCTGTCAGAAAATAGGGCCTAGTTTTACTTCAGTGATCATTGTAGTTATTAAAGAGTTCAAGGAGTGAACAATAATTAGAGTTAGATAGACTAGAACTTAAGTTAGGGTTTTTGACCTAATTTTTGCAAAAACAGTTATGTTATCTATTTTTAGTAAATCAGATCCAACTTTTTAGGATCTAAAATAAATTTTGTAAAGGATATAAATCCTAAGACTTATGTTGAAGTAAGGGTTCAACTTCGGATACTTTTAGACCGTTATTGTTATCAAGCTTCTTATGTTATTCATCATTTAATATAATCTCTTTTGCCATTATATGTTCAGGTTCCATCTCTTCTCTGTTCTATACTTGTGCTTGGATGTCTGATTCAGGTTTATTCTTTTTGTCTAATACCAGATAGCTGTAATCCTATCTATGTGTTGATGAGTTGAATTACAAGTATTTTTCCTTGTTATGATTAGCCATTCATTTGTGATTGTTTTATATATGAATATTCCAGCAAAGTAAGTTCTTCATTTATTCACCTTATTATAAACCCTCTGGACATTGGTGGTTAGAAGCATTATCTTTTGATTGAGTTTTATGCATGTCTTGAGTGTGTGAGGTCCTTTAGGTCATCTGACTTGATCCATTTAGAAAACCATTAAAAACATTGAATTTACCAGGCATCCTCGAGCTACAACCTAGAGGAGTTTCCTAGAGAGCTAACAAATTGGTGTCGTTTCCTGGGAGAGGATATTGAAGCTCAGCTTCCCTGGGAGATGACATAGATCCTACTTTGATGATAGACAAAGTCTGGACACTATTATGGTTGTAATCATCTATCTAGTGACTCCATTGGAATAAGGTGGCTTCAAGAAGACCAAGTACCAGATAAAACCCTCAAGGGCCACCAGTAACACCTTTTTCAAATCCAGAAGAGATTATAAGAAGAGCTAGGGCTTCGCTAAGGCAGACCTCTAGAGCTACAAGGTGATCTACATCAGGTATTTCAAGAGATATTTCTGTTTTTATATCAAATATACCTCCGTTTCAATATTCTTCTACTCAAACATCTAATTCTCAAGAATTTATAAATACATCAGAAAATTTTAGGGTTGAGGAATCTTCAAGCACTATTGCTTATGTAGATCCAATCCCTGGCGACTCCACTGAGATAAATATACCACTACCCACACCAGCAGTATCTTCTTCGTCCCTTTCCATACCCACATCCAACATGAATGTCCCTATGACCAAAATGGAAAGGATCCTTGTTTCCAAATATGCCCCTCTAAATCTGCCTAACCCCCTCGCTGCTATTCCTACTGGAGATTATCTAAAATACATGCCTAAGTTTACTGGGGAAGGAAATTTCACAGCTGAAGAACACTTAGAATAATTTTATAGTTATATTGAGAATATAAACATTGAACAAGAGGATGTGTGGACTAGGGTTTTTGTGCAAAGTCTAGATGGTCGGGCTAGGAAATGGTTCAAAGAGTTGCCTGTTAGATCAATAGCAGACATTGAAGCCTTAGATGACATATTTTTGAATCATTGGGGAGAAAGAAGAGACCACCTCTACTATATCACTGAAATTATAAATTTGAAGAGAGAAAATGGTGAGTATGTTTCCAACTTCACCAAAATATTTAACAAGATGTTCAGCAAGATCCCTGCTGAGATCAAGCCTACTAATACTTCAGCTAAAATCACCTATGCCAATGCTTTTGATTTTGAGTTCTGTCTTCTTCTCAGAGAAAGAAGATCTACTTCTCTGTCACTCATGCAAGATGCTGCTCTTGAAGTTGAGTCCAATATCATTGCATCTCAAAAGGTTAAGGGTAAAATGGACAGAAAGAAGCAACCCTCATATCCTCTAGGGGCTTCTTCATCAGAAAATAAATTAGAGAAAATGGGAAGATGTTGGATAGTTTAACAGCTGAGATGTCTAAACTGAAATACCAAGGGAAAATAACTGTGAGAGGTAAAGGGACAAATGATTTTGTTCCCAGAAACCCTAATTTTGTTCCTTACAGAATAAATAACCCACCAGCTCAGATCCTTCAAAGGGATAGGAATCAAGCTGAGGATCAAAGAATCAGAGCTCCTTTCCAGAATGCTATGCTAGAAGAAGAACAAGAGTTTGCTCAGGAAGAATGAGAGGCAGAAGACAATATCAACTGTATGGAGGATGAAGTAGATCTCTCTTTCCTGACACAAGCAGACTATGAGGAAGCCATCATGAATGAGCATATCATGGAAGAATCCTTATGTTAGGAAGATGATCAAGAAGGTTATAATTTGAGATCCAGAATTGTTGCTCCTGTGAAGAAGAGTCCTGCTCCTACAAAACAACCTGATCCTCCTACTAAAAAGGTTGTTGCTTCTGCAAACAAGATGGCTGCCCCTCCAAAACAACAGCAGAGGCCATTACAACCATCAACCCATGATCCTATTCAGCTCAAAGCCCCTCCATAAGAGGTAAGAACTTCTGAAAAAAGTATCCTATTCTTTCAATCTTGAGTCAGAAATTCAGAAGTTAAAAATCCCTTTTCCTTTGATAGAGCTTTTGAAGAATGATGCCTTCAAGTCATCCATACTAAAATCTCTTCAGCCTATGGCACCCATGGATACTGACTTTGTGAACTTGCAAGATGATAATCCCACAGTAATCCTAGGTCCTATGATTGAAGAGCTGGATGAGTCTTTCCCACCTTTCTACATATCATTGAACATCCATGACAAGATCCTTCACAACTGTTTTCTTGACTCAGGAGCATCCCATAACCTAATGCCAAAAGAAATGATGGATGAGCTTGGTCTCAGCATTACAAAACCCTACCATGATCTGTTTTATTTCGACTCTAGGAAGGTCAAATGCCTAGGCCTCATCAAAGACCTTGTCATAAACCTTTCCCAGCTGCCTTCAAAATGCATAGTGATGGACATAGTAGTGGCTGACATCCCACCTAAGTTTGGTATCATGTTGTCTCGCTCATGAAGTAAAAGGCTAGATGGTACCCTTCAGATGGACCTTACATGTGCTACAATCCCAATGTTTGGAGGAGAAACCAAGAGACTCTACAGAGAGAACCAGTTCACCTACATCATTAGTAATGTCAAGAACTCTATAAATCATCCCATCTATGCAATGGATACAGACTTTGGGGCATGCATCCTGCAGATAGATGATTCTCAGCCAACATCCATGCAGCTTACAAAACCTACCTATCAGCCACCTGAGGAAGTAACCACCTCTATCTGGAGCATGTTTTTTGATGGGGCCAACACTCAAGACTCAGCAGGAGCAGGTATAGTCTTGATTTCTCCTTCAAAGGAGACTATCCATTTGTCTTATAAACTTGATTTCAAAACTACTAACAATATATCAAAATATGAAGCATTACTGTTGGGAGTGAAGGCTGCAAAGAAAATGGGAATCATGTGCCTAAAAATATTTGGAGATACATACCTTATCGTACAGTAGGTGAACAACGCTTTCAAGCGAAGAATGTCAGACCAAAGGCTTATAGAGATGAGCTATGAACCATCTAGTTGTTTCCCTTATTGTTTCTACAAGTATTATATTCCCCCTTTGCCTCCTAAACTAAGCTATGATATCCAAGTTAAGTACAGGCCATCCCTACCTGACAATGTGAAATTTTGGAAGGTCTTTGAGAATGATGATGAAATTAGTAAATTTCTCTAGGTAAAATTAGTAAATTTCTCTAGGTAGTAGATGAATTTTCTGATATGCATAATGATCAAGAAAACCTAAATATGGAAGAATCCTAGAGGCTCAAGTTAAAATATAAAGTAGGAAATCAAAACATTGTTCAGTTGCCTAGTAATTATATACCTCGGGGTCTGGTGCCCCTGGAAGAGCTATTTCATCATAATGATTTCTCCTTTAAGCCTGCCAAAAAGGAGAAAGATCCTGCTGTCCAAGAGCAAAACATAGGTAGCCAAAGTCATCCAAAATCCATAAATCTGTCCACTGAGTTGACTACTGATCTGAGGTCAAAATTTTGTATTCTGATGAAATAATTTGCTAATATCTTTTCCTGGGAATACAATGACCTGAAAACCTATGACACTAATATCATCCAACATAGGATTCCCCTGGAGAAGGTGTTATACCCAAATCCTATCACCAACACGTGATGAGATCCTTAACACCTATGTTTGCCCTAAATCCCAAACTTGGAGTGGAAACATGCTCTGGATATCAATTCTACATGAAAAAACCTAGCACCTCCTTTTCCCTTGATCTAATGAGCAGTACCTTGTTCAGCACCACCTGATCCTATTATAGAAAAGCGGTGTCATCGCACATGTAATTTTCTCTTGGAGTGGTTCTTACCCTTCACCGCTCTGTCATAAAGGAATATAAACAGTACCCTTGGTAAAAATGGAAAAAAAGAGGATTCTCAAGGCTTCTAGAACATGAGCCTCGTGTCCTCCCTTATCCCTATCAATTTGGGTTGGCTGGAGTTGAGATCCCTCTTGGTAGGATCTTAGAGCCACCTAACCCATAATTCTCTCAACTATCCCTATCCATTGAGCCCTATAAATACAATATCATGTCCCATAGTTGAGGGAGAGAACTGAATGGTAATGTTATGCTATTGAATTGACTATATATCCCAATCCATTGGAGATCATAAGAGAGCAAGTTGGAGCTATCGGGGATGAGGTGTTTTTCTTGTGGAGGAGTTTGTCAACACCAAGGCAATGGTTGTAAGCTTCTTCATTGATTTCTTAATGAAAATATTATTTCCGTCCCACATATTTGTTGTACTGATCTCGCATGTATATGTTACTGGATACCTTAGTCACTAGTATGCATGTGTGAATAATGTTCTAGTAGCTTTGATGTTCTTGTTTATTTAACATGTTCTGCAAGTACACAGGTTTGTCATCAAACCATTATTCCAGGTGTTTACAACATTCAGGGAAGGTTTTTATCCTTTGTCGTTCACTTATTTGTTCTGGATCTGAACCATTCAAACCAAAGGAACAGCTTATGTCTGTAGAAGGTGCAATATTCTTGACAACAGAAGGACACCATCCCTTTCAAACAGTAGCTGAGTTCCATCAGTCCTCTCCTACTAACTATGATTGAGAAAGAAATACAAAATCTCCTTAAAACTAAAATCATAATCCTCCTCAGGTATTCTAAATGGATTGCAAATTTAGTGGTGGTAAGGAATAAGAACAGTGAGATTAGGTTATGTGTGGATTTCAGAAACCTGAACAAATGCTCCAAGAAAGACAACTATCCATTTCCCAAGATGGAGCATCTGTTGCAAAGAGTCTCAGGGGCTAGTGGCTTCCATTAAATGCTCATATGTCCAACGTTAGTATTTGGCCATCTGCATTCAGTTTTCTTCATGCAATACAGTTGGAAAATGTTGGTGATATCCCAAATCGATACATTTTTACATAAAATAAGCAAATCTCGTTTTCAGATCGCCATTAATTTGTTTATTGTAACATGCAAATCTAGGTTATTTTGGTAAATCATATTTTGATTTTTGTTCAAATCATAAAATGAAGAAAACTCATTAGTACTATGACTAAGGTATTTTTAATCATATTTAGTTTACTCTCTTTGGCTTCTTCTAATATATATCTATAACATCTATGGCCTCTCACCAAACCAAGAGAAAAAATGAATAGGAAAAGACAAGTATTTTATTTTATTTCAAAAGTATGACACGTTCACAAAGATATTACTATGAAATGTTAGTCGGAATCAACAAGTGTCTACCAAACCATCAGCGGGTGTTTTCATGAGTGTGAAAATGTGAGCCCGGATCAACAACTGTCTACCAAACAAGGAGAAGGTGTTTTAACAAGTGAACCTGAATCAACATATGTCTACCAAACTAGGAGTTGTTTGTCTTATGCATTCAAACAATTTTTCTAATCGAACGTTTGTCTTATGTATTCAATGCACAACAGGTGTCTACCAAACCATGAGTAGGTGTTTTCATGAGTGTGAAAATGTGAGCATGGATCAACAACTATCTACCAAACGATGAGTAGGTGTTTTAACAAGTGAACCTGAATCAACATCTATCTACCAAACTAGAAGTTGTTTGCCTTATGCATTCAAACACTTTATCTAATCTAACATTTGTCTTATGCATTCAACACAAGGGAAATAAAGTGATTTGTTGGTGTGGGTGTTCTATCGTTGTTGCACCNTCTCTATATGTATACATACATATGTATGTATACACACACATATATACATATGTATATATATATATATACATATATATATATATATATATATATACACACACACACACACACACACACACATATATATATACAAACATACATAGATATATAGATAGATATGATTGCAAAAGCAAATGATAGTTTCCCAGAGCATGATGATTGGCGACATCCGCATTCTGATTGATCATTCGTAATAATATATTTGGTAATATAAAGAGAGCATTCGGTGCTATTTTTGTGCCACGCTCTTTTGCATGAACGAAATCTTGTTTCCTTAATATGATATGACTATTGGGTGGGAGAATGAATGGGAAAATGATTGCAATGAAATCGAGGCACACAAAAATTGGAATTCAAATCATATTCACACGCATGTAAGGTACAATATGCCCTTGGATCAACCGTTTCAAATTGCTCTCATCTAACGTGTAAGGTCTCTCACTCATATAACACTATTCTATAACCAAATGTGATTCCTTCTTGATGGAATAGAGTGTTATACTTTTCGTGTTTTGTGCTAGTATGGTGAAGAAATCCAAGAGATTTTAACTATGTGTCCTTCGGATAATTCAAAACTTAATAGCCTTTGAAGTCACACTTATGCATGCATTTATTTACTAGAATGTATCTACAGTTATTTATCAAGCAAACAAAGGTATCATTATGTTTAGAGTCTCTTTCCAATGTTGGCATACTTTAATAATCCCATATCATTATGCCGAATGCATAGGACCCTGTTGTAGGCACAACAAATCCCATGTCATTTTTACATGGGAGCCCAATTATACATACGGATATTACTTGGTAAGACTCTTCGTAATCTTAAAGGGTTTCATTAATATTTTTGTTTGACTCTTGGGATTCCTTAACTTAACCAAATTTCCAAAAAATCCATGTTTGATTTCTTTATTTTAAATGCAGGAATATTGGGTTTTTGTTTGGATTGTTTTAACATCCCGCATCCCATAACCCACAAGTTGTGGAATGTGGGAAACCTTTCATTTTGATATTTCATTTTCAAACCTGCATCCCACATCCTGCATTTGAGGGATGCGAGAGAAGTTTTCATGTGTGTTTACTTTAGTCAACCCGCATCCCGCATCTCAGAAGTTGTGGAATGCGGGTTGCGGGGTTATCATTTGTTTGCGTTTTGGTTTGCATATTTTCGCATCCCGCAAGATTCGGAATGCGGAATGCAAAGCCGATTGAATATTTTTTTGCTATTTTTCTATTCCGCACCTCACATCTCGCAAGTTGTGGAATGTGGGTTGCAGAATGATTAATAAACTTGCGATTTCATTTTTGATCCTGCATCTTGTAAAACTGATCCTGACCGTTATTTTTTTTACCCTCATCTAACGGTCTATATTATTTCCCAGGAATTATAAATATGATAGCTTTGTTTACGATTTTCATTGTTTTTACTGTTGTAATTTGTTTTGTTGTGTGATTTTACCTCCACAATTTACCGCGCGATTCTGAAAGTGTTTACTGCAGTTTCAGGTTGGTTTCCAAGTTGCTTTCTCACAATTTGAATTGTTTACTGTGCTTCCTGTGTAATTCATTTTTATTTTCAGGTACAAGTATTCAAAACAACACATGGCGACATCCAAAACCCCCAGATTTACCAGGAGTAAACATATTCAGAAGGACATGTTCACCAAAGACCTGAATTTCAGTGTCTTTTCTGATACTAGTAGTCAAGTGACTAAAACTTATCATTTGGACTGGTCTCGGGTTTACTCTATCTTCGATAACAATGACCTCTCAGATTTCCAAAATGACCAAATTGTTTATGAGAGAATTAGCTATTATGGCCTGCATATGATTGCTGCAAGACCGACCATCCTACCTTATAACTATACCGTTAGGTGGATTATAGACCATGCCAATGTGAAAGATCATTCATTCAATACCAGTATTGGGTCTCAGCTAGCCAATTTTCGCTCTGAAACCTTTGTCAGGGTTTATGCTCTTAAACCTTTTACACAGCTCCTTGATGCAGACTTAGTTAAAGCTTCCAAATCCAAATTCAATTTCGACCAAATGCTTAAATCATGGATGACTGAACCACGTCAGTTTTCCAAGAGAAAAGATGAATTATACCCCATCGAATGGCTTAAAGAGCCTTACTCCCTGCTTGCAGCGATGTTGTGTAGGATTTATGGTCTTCCCAACTGTTCTTTCTTTCAAGAGGAATGGGCTCCCATCTCTCATCATATTATAACTATGGGTGAATCTTTCCCCTAGGCCTCAATCCTATCACTAGAACTCAAAAATGCCATACAAGAGTTCCAGAAAGCCACTGCTAAGAAAAAGCCCAATTTTTATCTTATTGACTTCATTGTCGACATCTTCTGTGATGATTTTCGTTACCCTAATTTGGGATGGAGTTGGGAATTACCAACCCCGCCTGTACATATTTATCATTCCAAGCTCTGGGATAGCAACTATGTGGCTAGGTTTTATGATATAAGTGAAATTTTCCTTTTCCATGTGTATTTTCTGATTTTTAACAAAGAAGCCCTTGTGTTCTCACCAGAAGCAAATGCTCTCATAGCCACTATGGGGGACTGTTATTGTGGTGAATCATTCACCTATATCAGGGTTTATGGAAGCAACGATGCTCACATGTTGCCTAAGGTCATGCCAAACATGTTGGTCCTAGAGGATATCTCATTTCAAACAGTTACAGAGTGAATTTACAAGAAATGTGTTGCCCCGAAGAGGAAAGTTTGGCCCAGATTTCCTATTACCCTTGAGTCCTTCAACATACCTACTTCTACTTAGGCGTTGGAGCTGAGTGACCACATAATGTCACTTAAACTTGGTTTTGAAAGAAAAAGGAAGCATGATCCCAAATGGATTTTCGATTTACACGTAAAGCAGAACCATTTCAAAACAAGTTATGTTCATGAGGAAACTCCCAATGATTTCATTTATCAGGGAGTAGATACATTTTTTGAAGTCCTAGCAAGGGCTAAGAGAAAAGAAGAGCAAAGCCATATCCTACAGTATCAGAAGGAGATCAGGGATAGGGTAAAACATTACAGGTCTATGGAGTTGGATATCCTGGAAATGATGACAAAAGACAAGGAAGAAAGAGAAGCTCGAGCTGTAGCAAATGACGCTCTGGCATCCAAAACTGCATATGTGGGAACCAGCTCAAACTTGGATAAAGGGAAAGCTCCCATAGGAGAAATTCCCTAGACATCTGTGGAACAACATGTTAAGGATTATTTGCAAATTTCAGAGTAGATAAAGCAGAAGCTGAACAGAATGAATTCATCACTAGATACGCAAGAAGTTGCAACCTATCAGTCACCTAAAATTTCCTAGGTAACCACTGTGACTGAAAATAATCTACCTGAAAAAACTCAGGTTCAGGACAAACCTTTAAAGAAGACAAATATCTCCATTCATGTTCCTACTATTGACCTAACTCATTCAGAGGAAGAGGAGGACAAAATTTCTTCTGTGCATGTTACTGTTGAGACTAGTAATGATTTCCAAAATATCACCAATGGTAGCAATGGTAATATTTCATCCTCTCTTCCTCAATATCAACCTTTTTGTTAGTCTGCTCCCTCTTCTTCTGCAATACTCTTTCATCAATAATGGCTTTATCATCATTTTCTGATGGTTCTATTGTGACACCTTTTATGACCGAGCTCTATTGAAATGCCACTTGTCTACCTGCATCAATCACACCTGTTCCTATGGATAAGCCTATTCCTTCATCTGTTATCCCTCCAGGTTTTAAAATCCCATTGCATATTCCTTCAATCAGCTCAGTTTCACCCCCTATGTCTGAGAAAATTACAACAATGTCACCATCATCATTACTCAAAGCCACTACTGTGCAAATTTCTTCTATGGAAGCTTCTGGTCATGACATTTCTTCGGTCCCTGAAGTAACTCTTGCTTAGAATGTTACTCCCTCCTGCGCTAACTCTCATATCACTATGGCTATACCTTCTCAAACCACAACTCAAACTTCATCTTTGATATCCATAAGCCTTAGCATACCTCCTATTGATGAGGTCAGAGATGAGTTCAATGAAGATTTTGTGGTATCTTTGGGTGAATATCGATATAGTAAAGCTGATATATTAGTGGTAAAATGAGTTAAGAAGAGGGGCAAAGATCATAATGATATGGATATGTAAATGGTAAATGAAGTTGTATGGGAACAACAATCAAGTGACCCACAAGCCTATGCTACAGATGCAACATCTATTCTAGGAGCCTTCGCAGGTGCCAATCTGGATGTTGTCAACTCTTTAAATAGGGAGTTTGATAAAGAAAAGGCAGAAATTGTCAGTTTGAAAGAAGCACTAGAGCATCTCAAGAAACAACATGAGGCCAAGCAGGATGAACTTCAAATGAAGAATGTTACTCTCAGTGTAGAGCTACAAAGAGAAAAGAATGACAATGCTACTCTGGTTTAGAAAGTTGTAGTATTAGAAAGGCAAAATGAAGATGCAATTGCAAGTGCAGCTTCATATTCATTTTCTAAATTTTCCCAAGAAGAGTTTAAGGAGCTTGCCATCAAAACTACCAAGGAACACTTTGATTTGGTATGCGAGTTATTTAAAACTCTAGCTGATATATTTGAGACTCACACAGTGTTTGAAAAGATGTATGTTGTTATGGAAGACCTAATTGAGAAAAGACAGCAGGCCTCAAAAGCTTATGATGAGGTCACAGATTGGCAGAGGTACATGAAGGAGAGGCTTAATAATATCAATCTCCTCACTGATTTTCAGTTTAAAAGAGCCAGAACTATTCTGAGAGCTTGGGAAGACTTGGATGAGACAGTAGCTGAAGCTATAAAGAAAGCTCAGGCAATCTGGGACATAAGATGGTATGCAGTTGATAATATCATGACTGTATTATCATTTCCTACCATGGTGCTCATTGAAAAGGCATGTCCACCTAGACTAATGATCGAGCAAGTAGAGCAATGAAGGGATGACTACGAAGAGAAGATCAAGAATCTTAACCACATCAACATACATGATGTAGAGCAGTTAATCAAACAACCATTTACAGTACAAGCAATATCCATGTCTACATTCGAGTTTGGCATAAGTTGGATAAGAATGAGGTCGAAGATTATAAGTGTAATGCTCAACTTGGCATAGAATCAACCACTTATCCTGATATCGAGGAGCTGCTACGTATTTGGAGGGTCTGGAAATATTTCTTAGGATATTATCCTTGTTTAGGTTTTTGATCCCCTTTAGGGGGAATTCTATTGTTTGTAATAATTATTTAAGTGAAAGATCTCTAATGTATTGAGGAGTCTTGAAATTTTTTTGACTTTTGGAATAAGGGAGACTGATACAAGGGATTGAACAACACTTCATTTTTTGCCAAGGTCTTTTGTGTAATTTGTTACAGAGAATTCTGAATAAATACAGTGTTGCAATTGTTATCTTTTGTACTTGATCTATCAAATTTCTTTGATAGGTTTTAGTTTCTTGTTCCAAATGATCATATGGTGACTGTGGTTCATTTGCAATTGGTTAATATGTTTATTTAAATCTGATTTATCTCTGTTAATTATTAATGCATTGATAAAGTTTCATGAAATTTCTTTTATGAAATGTCTTTATCTATTTCTGCAAATGTTTCAGCAGTAAAGGTTTTATAGCTTATAAGTTGGTTTTTCAACTAACTTGAGCACCTGCAGGTTATCTTGAATGGTTTAATTCTGATTTACTGTTATTTAATTTTTATTAAACAATTGTAATCTCAGTAAGTACAGTTTCATCTTATTCACATTTTTGTAAATATGATGAATTGCTTGTTCTTTACACAGCTCAAGACAACTTGTTATTCATTCAATACCTTTTCAAAGTAGTTTAGATTTAGATTAGGTTCTTCTTCCTACTTAGGTCTTAGTTTTCCTTTTATTTTCTTAACTCTTTGTTTTCCATTATGGAAAACAGATCCCCTTGTGGATCAAATTCATCCATAAGCTAGCGGAGGCTACAAAAGTATCCATGGGAGATTACCATCCCAAACAACTCGAGGATAGAACAATACCTATGTGGGATTGTTTGAAGCCTTTGGCTAGGTTTTCTTCGTGTGTTGTAAGCCTTAAACACCCTAATTAGACACATACATAGTTGGGGCTTCAACAAATGGCGCTAGAAGGAGGTCCAACACATCATGCCTAAACGAAATAATCATACACCTCCTCTAGCAAGAGATCTGATCATTACTCGTAGTCGCACTAGCGCGTCTACCTTAGGGGAACAAGTACCTCAAGTTTCAGACACTGTCCCAGTTACCCCTGGACAATAACATGCTACCCCGTCAGATAGATACGTTCTCATATCGCCAATCCTAGGACCCATCACAGTCAAACAACTGTTGAAGGTTAATTCCCAAAACGTTGTCGAGTTTAGAAGAAAATTTGTTGAAGAGCATCCTACTCAGGATTTGCCTCCAATCAGTAATTAGGACAATCCAAGCCCAGGTGATCAAAACACTGAAAGACGTTGCGACATTTTTAGTGAGCTATCCACTCATGGGTTATATCTAGGTTCCTTATTTCTGGAGTCGAAAACTCCTTGACATAACATCCGAGCAGGGGGTCCACCCCCATCTCCTCCCTCTTCTTCATCTTCATCTGACGAATCGTCAGATTCTGAATCTTCAGACTCCTCAACAGAATCTATTCCGATGGCTGACGAATGACATAACATGCCATGGTTAGATGGGGATGTCATATCCGTTTTAGGTGATCAACACAGATTACCTAAAAACCCCGAGAAGTGGCTTCCGAAATTTAATCCAAATTATAAGATTCATGTGGAAGACCACATAAAGTCCTTCATGTAATCCATTAGACTTAGAAATGTTATCCATGAAGACGTGGTTTACAGAATGTTCCCTTACACATTTGAGGGAAAGGATTCTACCTGGTTCCTTGCCTTAGAAGATAGCTCCATCCCATCATGGGATGTGTTTTCCGAACTCTTCACTCAAAAGTTTGGGGATGACAAGACCACAGAGGAATTATTCATAGAGCTCTCTTCCATGAAAACTAAGGGTAAAGAAAGAGTCAAAGACTACAATCACCAGTTTTCATATTTAAAGAACTGGATCCTGAATATAGTACTTCCTGTTGAGGAATTACTGGTAGCATACTATATTAAGGGTCTCCCAACCCAAATAGACATGTGGTTCAAAAGGGCTCGTAAAGAGTCCTTGAAAGATGCTTTCTCCGAAGCCATATAGGTCAAAAGAGACATGTTTTGTCTCAAAGACAACTCTGACACCACATCTGAACAAGCATCTACCTCACGTAGGAAAAGTGACAGTTCCCTTAAACGTGCTACTACCAGCCAAAATCCGTTCAATATGACTGAAGTGAAGAATCTCCTTCAAATGATGTCTAACGAGATGGTATATCTCAAGAAGACAAGCAATGAAAATCAATCAAACAATAGAGGATTCAACAGGCCACCTTTTAGGAGGCCAAATCAACCTCCTCAGAATCCACCACCTCCAAATCCCAGTGAGGGGTTCACTTCAGAAGAGATATTCTCTGTCTTGAAAGCCTTAGCTACAGGAACACCAGACATTCCAAAACCCTATAAAGATCAATCCACCCAAGAATCACAACCTCCCCAAGAGGATGAGGAGGATGACCAACAGGTCAGCTCTGTGAACTTCTTTTAAGAAGAAGAAGAAGAAAAACCCGATACAGTTTTTAATGTCCAGCACACACACAATACTAGGTCTAAAGGGACACCTCACCAGGAATCATCTCCTCTGACACAGACCCCTAGCAAAGATAAATCTCAAACTTATAAGGACACCCTCATTCCTGAGCCAGAATACAACTTGGTCGATGATCTTAAAAGAGTCAAAGCAAACATATATTTATTTGATCTTCTCAAAATCCCTTCCATAAGGGATTCCTTACCCAAAAGCATGATCATAAAGCAACCCCGAGAAGCTCAGAATAATAATTTTGACTCCACTCTCCGACCAAACCATCCAAAACCAAGAAGCAAGGGCACTCCTCCCTTTTTACTTACCTTTGAAATCTTTAACAACAATGTGCATAAATGTATGGTAGACTTAGGTGCTTCATCCAATGTTATGCCCCTTTCTGTGTGCAAGAAAATCAATGCCACCTTGGAAAACTGTCCTATTTATATTGTGCAATTAGATAGATCCAAGGTTAAAGTGGTAGGTAGGCTGAGAAATGTTCTTCTCAGACTATCTACAGATCCTCGAATTCACCAAACAATCGATATTGTGATTGTGGATATTCTAGATACCTATGGTATGTGGCTAAGTCGGAATTGGTCAGAGAAACTTAAAGGTTACTTTGATACTGATTGGTCTCACTTATGGTTGCCTCTTAATGGGAAGCCTAATAAGCTCAAATTTGATAGAGAACCTTTCATGAAACAAATTGTAACTGATCTCTATGGTTCCAACAAATATGTCTCCTTCTTTAACAACCAAATTGAACATTTCACATTTGACACTTTCTTTGGAGACTTTCCTGTTGATGTATCACCAATAGAGAATGAGCAGAAACACTCTCAGGTAACTCATCTTACATCTGTTTCATTCTCTATCACTGTTGTTCATAATGTATACAATGTAAATACCAATTTCAGAACTGATCCTATAGTTTGGACCCTATTTTTTGATGGCTCCAGGTCAAAGGAGGGAGCAGGCACATGATGTGTACTTATTGATCCTAAAGGGATCAAAACCATAATTTCATGTAGGTTGGAATTTGAATGTACCAATAAAGAGGCTGAATACGAGGCTTTAGTCCAAGGAATCAGGAAAGCTATTGATATGGGAGCGAAAGAAATTGAATGCATAGGGGACTTCAAAATCATTGTGAAATAGGTATGGAATCAGATACATTGTCTATATTCATGCCTAGTTAATTATCAAAGATTAATCAAATACATGACTAATTCCTTCTCAGCGTTTAATATTAGATCTGTTGCTAGATCTCAAAACTTTCACGCAGATTTTCTAGCCAACACTGCATCTAGATTGATCCCTCCCGAAGGCTTGTCTCCACAAACCTTCTCTATCGAATTGATGTACAAACCCTCAATACCCAACAATGTCACAAATTGGAAGGTGTTTGATGATGATCATCAAATACTTGACTTCCTGTCAGCTCAAAATACCTTCGAGGGTATGGCCATTGACGAAGCCGATCATGAGAAGTCTCTATATTA
This sequence comes from Pseudotsuga menziesii, assembly GCA_001517045.1. Lineage (NCBI taxonomy): Eukaryota > Viridiplantae > Streptophyta > Pinopsida > Pinales > Pinaceae > Pseudotsuga > Pseudotsuga menziesii. The sequence goes on along the minus strand of LPNX011072895.1, from coordinate 401,505 downwards.
TCCTTCCAACATCATCCCCAAGCATGTCATCAGTTTGGAGAAGTTATATGATTTACAATATAAATTCAGACAAACCATCAATTTCAAGACTCAAAGCTCAACCTTGAATCAGACTCTCGTTAATTTAGGAACAGAGCATGAACCCTGATTTATCAATCTTGGAATACACTGTTCCCATGACGAAAGACGAGATTTTATCAAACTCTACAGGGAATTTAAAGATGTTTTTTCCTGGACATACGACGAACTCAGGAATTTTGATACCATCATCATGCATCATAACATCCCCATGCAACCTGATGTAAAACCCTATTAGCAAAAATTGAGGAAAATGCACCCTAGTCTGGAGCCTTCTGTCAAGAAGTAACTAGACAAGCTGCTCTCGGCTAGGATCATATTTCTCATCCTACATATGAAATGGATAGCTAACTTGGTCCCTGTTCGCAAGAAGAATGGGGAAATTAGACTCTGCGTAGGATCAAGAACCTAAACCAAGCCTCTGAAAAAGACAACTATCTTGTTCCTCCAATGGAGCAGATCCTACAGAAGGTAGCCGGATCACAGATGTTTTCGCTGCTAGATGGTTTTTTTGGTTCCATCCAAGCCTTGGTTGCACCCAATGATCAACTGAAAACTGCTTTCAGGACCCCTTGGGGAACATTCGCATGCATACGAATGTCGTTTGGACTAATAAACACAGGACCCACGTTCCATAGAGCTATGGACATAACTTTCAGGGGCTTGATCCACAATTCTGTCGTTGTGTACCTAGATGATGTTACCATTTACTCTAAAAAATGGCAGGATCATTTGTCTACTTTAAAACAAGTATTCAAAAGATGCAGGAAATTCGGCATCTCCCTCAATCCCAAGAAGTCCATCTTTGTAGTAAAAGAAGGTAAGTTGTTGGGTTTCGTATTTTCGAAGGAAGGTATGATCATCAATCCAGAACACATTGAAGCAATTTCCAAGATCAGCCTACCTAACTCTCGTAAGGCAATGCAGTCATTTTTGGGTAAGATTATTTTTGTTTGTAGATTTGTTCCAAATTTTGCTCAAATTGTAAAACCCCTACAATTCGTTGTCAAGAAGGATGTACCATTTAAGTGGTCAAATGAACAAAATAATGCATTTACTGAAATTCGAAAAACCATAGAAAAAGAACATGCTCTCATGTCCCCAGATTTCAGTAAAGATTTCATATTGTATACATTTGCTATTGAATTTTCTTATGCGGTTGTCATCATGCAGAAAAATCATGAAGACACGCCGAAATCCCCATTTCTTTCATGAGTTTGACATTCAAAGGGGCTGAGCTCAATTACTCCTAGGTTGACAAACATGCCTACACAATATATAAATCAGTAAAACATTACATGCCTTATCTTTTGAAGTCCAGGACTAAGGTGATTGTCCCTTATGCATCAATTCGCAACATCCTCGTCCAAAATGATTTGGGAGAAAAGAGAGCTCACTGGATGACCTCCCTTCAAGAAAACGATCTAGAGAGTAAGCCTGTGAATATCATCAGAGGACAACGTTTGTGTCAACTCACCACCCAGTCAAACGACCCTGAAAATCAGCAAGTTGATTGGGAATAGGAAGAATCTACTCCTATAGGTTTTGTTAATGCACTTAAAACTGTGACATCTAAATGGTATGATCAGATCAAATTATTTCTTCATAATGGGTTTTCTCCTGAAACCATAGACCCCAAAAAAGGTAGAGCATTAAGGCTGAAATCAGCCCCTTATCAACTTATTAATGATGTTCTATTTAGAAAGAATTATGATGGAGTGTTTCTCAGATGCCTTGAAAAATATCAGACTAATGATTTCTTGTTTCAATTTCATGCAAGACCTGCAGGTGGACACTTCTCAGGTGATACCACGGCTCACAAAATTATCAGGGCAGGATACTATTGGCCTACCTTGTTTAGAGGTTCCCATTCATTTGTCAGAAAATGTGAACCTTTCCAGAAGTGCACTAGCAAAGTTAAGAAACCTGCTTACCCTTTGTAGCCAGTAGCGGTCCAATTCCCATTTCAACAGTGGGGGTTGGATTTCGTCGGACCCATCAACCCTGTATCCTCATTACAACACAAATACATTTTAACAGTCACTGAATATTTCATGAGGTGGGTAGAATAAATCCCTTTGAGGCTATGTAACACGAACTAGGTAATTTCCTTCCTTGAAAATCAGATGATCACCTGGTTTTGCGTCCCCGAATATCTATTTTTTGACAATGCCTCATACTTCCAATCCATTGACCTGACTAGCTACGCCCTTGAAAAGGGGATTAAGCTTAATTTTTCTGCTAATTTCTAGCCCCAGGGAAATGGGCTCGCAGAATCCTCAAACAAAAACTTGATAAGCATCCTTAAGAAGATAGTAGCTTCACATCATAAAGACTGGCACACCCAAATTTACTATGCTCTTTGGGAAGATCAAATCGCCCCAAAGGAAACCCTTGGTAACTCCCCTTATTGCCTTGTTTATGGCAAGGAAGTTGTCTTACCAGCTAATCTCACCATTCCTTCATTGAAATGGGCCCAATCCATCCAAGAGAGTGACTCTTCCCCATTACAACAAAGGATTGATTCTCTGCTCAAGTTAGAAGAGGATAGAGAGAAAGCCAAGAATAAATTTTACCAACATCAACAGTTGGTTAAGAAATGGTTCGATGAGAGGTCTTCTTTATATAGAGACTTCTCGGTAGGATATCTAGTGCTGAGGTGGTACAAACAACACAAGGATAACAAAGAGTATACCAAGTTTCAGCGACTTTGGCTAGGACCATTCATTGTTATAGAAAATATTGATCCTAATACGATTTGACTACAAACATTGGAAGGAGTCCTTGACACCTACCTAGTGAATGTTTTTCTACTCAAGAAATACTTTGTTTGAAAAGGTTGATTCAACCCTGTATATAGGTTTGGTGTGTTATTTTCCTTTTATTTTCTAAATGTTTGCTTGATTTTGGTAACTTTTGGTAATATCCACACCCTTGGCAATAATGAGCAATCAGTTTTCTCAATATTCAATACTCTCAACTGAAACAGACCTTTTAGTTTCTATATTTTATAACTCATATAAGGATTTGTTATATCTAAATGATAACCATATTTACATCATTATTAATTCCCTCTCATCCATATTAATACATTCTATATGCTTTACTCTGATGATGATAGTTGTGAAAGAAAAGGTTCACCTTGTCTAAGGTCTCATTAGGGCACTGTGGCATATCTTCATAGCCTGGTCAGTCTTGCTCTTTGAGTTTCAATTATGGCCATATATCTTGTCATGTGGATTACAAGATGAGGGGTTTCATCATGAGCCAGCTCATTAGGTTCATAGGTGCTCAATGGAATGGCATCTTCACCATTTAGTATGGGGAGATCGCTTCCAGTTTTCTGGAAGATGGGAGATCATATCACAGGCCATATCATTCATGATCTGCAGAGCATCAATGAGTAATGTTTCCTACACATGAACACCAAGCCATGGCATTGTCTTGTAATTCACGTTTGACATTAAACCCCAGTCAACCCCCAAACAAGAAATAATTGTACATCAGGAAGAGGGGGTCATGTCTAAGGCCGGCCTCACTGTGATCATGGGCTTGATGTTGGAATGAAACTATCACCAAATGGTTCCCAAGCCATGATAGTTGCTTTCGGCCATATAGTTGGAAGACAAGAGGTCTCCTTACCAAGCCATCTTTCTCAGTTTCCAGGTTAGGTTTGTGAATGGCAGTGATCACCAGAACATGGGACAGTGGTCTTGTGTCAATGCAATCTTGCATTAAAAAAAGGGGGGGGGAAGAAAAATTATGGTTTAAGAGGCCCTGTGTGAAAAACCAAAGTGTTAAAGGTCTGACCTTAGGTTCATCTTTAAACTACATGCCTATGTTATCCTAAGTTTAGATGACCTTATCCTCCAATGACATTTGACTCAGAGTTGCATCCTTTTTAAATGACCATGGATGGGAGTGCATAAGTAATTTTAATAGTTTCTAGTTGGTTACATTCTTATGTTAACATTTCTTGAGAGTTAATCATTTGCCCATTGACAGTTTGATTGGAAAGGATTATTGTTTTGTAGAGATAACTGGTTCTTCGAGCCAGTCGCCATTTGTTGTAGGTACAACAGATCCCATGTCATTTTGACACAGAAGCCCAATTATACATATGGAGATTACTTGGTAAGACTCTTTGTAATATTAAAGGGTTTCGTTAATATTTTTGTTTGACTCTTGGGATTCCTTAACTTAACCAAATTTCCAAAAAATCCATGTTTGATTTCTTTGTTTTAAATGCGGGAAGATTGGGTTTTTGTTTGGATTGTTTTAACATCCCACATCCCACAACCCACAAGTTGTGGAATGTGGGAAACCTTTTATTTTGATATTTCATTTTCAAACCCGCATCCCGCATCCCGCAAGTTGTGGAATGCGGTTTGTGCGGATATCATTTGTTTGCGTTTTGGTTTGCGTATTTCCGCATCCCGCATCCCACAAGATGCAGAATGTGGAGTTGATTGAATATTGTTTTTCTATTTTTCTATTCCACGCCCCGCATCCCACAAGTTACATAATGCGGGTTACGGAATGATTAATAAAATTGCAATTTCATTTTTGATCCCGCATCCCGTAAAATTGATCCTGACCATTCTTTTTTTTACCCTCATCTAACGGTCTGTATTATTTCCCAGGAATTATAAATATGATAGCTTTGTTTACGATTTTCACTGTTTTTACTGCTGGAATTTGTTTTGTTGTGTGATTTTACCTCCAGAATTTACCACGTGATTCCGACAGTTTTTGTTGCAGTTTCAGGTTGGTTGCCAAGTTGCTTTCTCACAATTTGAATTGTTTATTGTGCTTCCTGTGTAATTCCATTTTAATTTCTAGTACAAGTATTCAAAACAACACATGGTGACATCCAAAACCCCTAGATTTACCAAGAGTAAAAATCTTCAGAAGGACATGTTCACCAAAGACCTAAATTTCGGTGTCTTTTCTGATACTAGTAGTCAAGTGACTGAAACTTATCATTTGGACTGGTCTTGGGTTTACTCTATCTTCGATAACAATGACCTCTCAGATTTCAAAAATGACCAAATTGTTTATGAGAGTATTAGAGACTCTGGCCTGCATATGATTGTTGCAAGACTGACCATCCTACCTTATAACAATGTCGCTAGGTGGATTATAGACCACGCCAATGTAAAAGATCGTTCATCCAATACCAGTACCGGGTGTCAGCTAGCCAATTTTAACTCTGAAAGCTTTGTCAGGATTTATGCTCTTAAACCTTTTACACAACTCCTTGATGCATACTTTGTTAAATCTGCCAAATCCAAATTCAATTTCAATCAAATTATTATTTCGTGGATGACTGAACCACGTAAGTTTTCCAAGAGGAAAGACGAATTATACCCCGTCTGTCACATGCCCCAATTTTGTAAAAAAAATGTTATCTTATTTTGATTTTATTCCCAGACATTATGTTAAATTTAATGCTAAGTGGAAACTGATGACTCAGTAGAGTCAAGGATGTGGAATGTAATTCTGAATATTTAATTTTAAATAAATAAAAGTGGAGACAACAACTTGGGAGAGCTGTTAAAAAGAGTGTTGCTGGTCAAGTTGGTGGAGGGAACTAGGTGGAGAGCAAAAAGACAAGTGGCAGCATCACTTCCTATGTTGCAGGTGGAAAATTCCCTACATTTGGGGTCATGATCCCCCAAGAAAGTGGGATAAGAGCAGGTGGCTCAATTAATGACAACTAACCCAAAAAGACCTAGGCAATCTTAATAAAAATGACCAATGTAGAGAGCTGAGGCTGCTCATTCCAAGAGAAGAATCATTCAGGTGAATGCACTTCAAGGAATTCATTGGGATAGGGAAATTTGAAGGAAGGTGTTTGAGGGGTAAACTGCAGGAAGTTGATCTAGTACAGCTTTGCAGCTGAAAGATCTTATTGTAGTATGCATAGTTGGTATTGAGTCTCAGGACTAGTACTTTGTTGATTGCTCCACCTAGTTCCAACCAAGGAGACCAGAGCAGGCTCAGGGGTCCTGAGAAGTCACTGTTTGAGCGCTCTCCAGGAGTTGGTAGGGAGGAATGGCCTCCCATTGCTGTTGTCGTCCAGCTTTAAAGATAGGTTCCATTATCTTTTAATTTCTGTGTTATAGTTTATATCTGTGTGTAAGCAATTAATGAATGATTATATGTTATGTTGTGTTGAAATCTCTTAGTTAATTCTAGGTTGAATCTATATTGTAATGAAAGATAAATCCTACCTGTGTTTTTCCCCACCTAGAGTAATCCAGACGTACTCTATCATAGGTAGTGTGTTTAAGTAAATGAAGTATGATAGGAATATGAATGAATCGAATATTTATGTTTTCAGAGTAATGAAATGTTACTTCTCAGTAGATAGTTGTTTTCTAGAAAGTAAATGAAATTGTTTTGTAGAAATGTTGTCAGAAATAGACTGTGTAAATAGCATGTTAGTATAGAACAAGACTCATATTACTGATAGACATTAGTATGTTAACTATATAAATTATTTTCTACACAGTTTCTATTTCTATAAACTGTACTTTTACATTGAAGTAGAAGAATTAGTATTATCAGTTAAAAGTTACCATTTATGTTAAGAAAAGATGTAAAAATAATACAGATAGTTTATCTCTTTCCTTAAGTGACAACTAATATTTCTGCATCTATCTAAACTATAGTTAAGAATATGATAAAGGTTACAGTATTCCTTTCTTAGCTTTAATAGCTAAAGGACAGTAGTACCTTAGGGTTAAGTTAATATTATAAGAAACTCTCCTTATACTTTTGCAGATAGTATAAATGTAAAGAATACTGACAGGTAAGAAAGTTCTTTCATTTTTTTCCGAAGTAAGTCTATAGAAACAATTGAATTAAATAACATATATATTACAGACTGCTCTTAGTCGTAATCATTATACAAATAAAAACCAACTTAAACTTAAGAATAGATATTATACATAGATAATAATATTATAAATGTAAATAATATTATTATTATCCTTAAGCAGTGATATTTATGAAATATTAATTCATAAAAACAAACTGAAGAAAAACTGTACAACAGTAATAGAATTTACAAAATAATAACACGGGAATTAATATCCTTTGAAAGTTAAAAGGGAGTAAACCCTAGCTCTTATTCTGAGCGTAATTTATAAATATTTTAAATACTGTAGTAACCTAGGTTATACATAGGGTAGTTCTATTAAAACTACTAACTAAAAATGTTATGCACAAAATAAACTACAAAACTGATTAACTTGTATAAATGCATTTGTAAGAGAAACTAAGTCTTTCTTTTAATAAGAACATACACCAATGGAATAAATGTCAGGGTTAAAACCCTTAAAACTAATTACATTACAAGTACAAACATAATAACCAAAATTATAACTATTATGTAACCATCATTAAATAGTCTAATAATCTACTCACAGTCCTTTAAGGACATATAGAATAAAATAGAGAAACAATGTAATTATTATCAAAAGTTTAGTATAAACCAAATAAGGGATTTTGCAGGTCAAACCCTAACCCGTGACTTCCATCAAAACAATCAAGATTTACGTCATGGCTGTAAGTATCAGCCTTAAAATTTAATTTATAAAACCCTTACAAAATACTCAACTGAGTTTATAATTTCTTTTAACAGAGTAAAAACCCAAAACTTACACAGAGTATAGCATAACTCTTGGCAACCCAAAACGAGTTTACATCGAAACTACCTTTACGAAATTTACAAGCCTGAACCCGACTATGAAGCCAAAGCTTCGACCCATAGCAGTGCACAATACAAATCGCATCCACCCTATAAAGGGTTTGGATTTAAGTATTCTTCCCAACAACTTGTAAAATAGTAAAAACCATAACATAACTCGTGACAAAATGAGAAATGGTTTTCAAAACCTTGGGCGAGTCCAACGACCACCCTAACTTGAATAAAGGGAGAATCCATCTTTCAGACCACGGGGCTTACCCGAGTTGGAAATACGAGCCACAACCGTTGCAAGGGCTGTCTTTTTATTCCTTGTACAAGCTTCACATTGACAAGCACCTGCAACAAGCATATAAACCACTGTCAGTAAAATATTTTACATGTTAAAGCTTGAAAATATTCTATTAAAACTTGTAGTAATTGAAAGAAAATTTCATTATGAAATTACCTGTCAGTGGGAGAACAACGAACTACTTCATGGGGCACTATCACCTACAAGTGGTGTCGTTGGAAACAAAACAACCCCAAGAACCTCACATAATGGCAAGCCATGAGACCAAAGAAGGAAACTGAAACAGTCACCAAGCTACGTAGGCTTTGGAAGAAAGGTTTCACAGGCAACAAGACGAAGGTAGCAGGAAAGATAACTCCACGTATTGCAAAGAAAGAACCAGTAATCAAAACCACACATTGGAGAACAGAGGCAACACGGAGTCAAAGCACAAGGCAACGGTAACCAGGACAACAACAACCACCATGGGAGATGAGCCAAGCAACCCTAGAGCCAGTGTAAACTGTGGGACAAGAATGAGATGGGTTAGATTTCCAGTACATTATATATTTTACAGGCGTGGATAGCATTCAACCACATAGCAACAAATTTATCCATGCAGCGAGGGTCCTGTCCTATAGTTCCTGCATGGAAGCATTATATAAATTATTTGTTTATTGCAGCATGGGTTAAACCTAGGGATGATTTTAAGGAACCATACTCATTTAAAAGTGTATAAATGTTGGCGAATATTACAGATTCTTAAAACGCCAACTATAAAATGATTGGTGATATTTTTCAAAAAATATTTTAATTTCCAAGGATTTTATATCGTTTATATAATAATTTGGCGATTTCTAGGGTGAAAAAAGTTTACCCCATCAAAATTGGGCGAAACAGGGCTTCAAAAAATGCAAAATGGCGAATCTTTTTTGGGAGAAAAACATGGAAAATAGCCCACTGGGCTAAAATTCGCCCCTTAAATTATCCCTGGTTAAACCATATTGTCAACCCAATGATTCGTAACCAAAATCACTAATCATATGCACCGTGTGTTAGATTAACATAATCACAAGTTTATCATCGTGGAGGGTTACGTTGACCAAGCATTAGTGTCACGTATAAATCTTAAATTTAAGTCCGATGTGGATTAAGCATAATCCCTTGCTACCAATGACATTATATTGTCATATAATAAACATCACCATAACGATATAAGCGGTGGCATAACTATACTCTAAACATTGTTTTGAGAAGATTGAAATCATGTAATATATGTTTTGTTTATAGAGTAGGTCAAAGTTTAAGTCTTTAGTATAGTTATAAAAGAGTGCATGTTAACTATGGCATGACTATAGTGTCTCTAGTAGCAAAGTTAAACTATAGCTTGTGCATAGTAAACCCTTTTGCCATAAGAATATTACAAGTCTAATACTTATAGATAGTACCTTGTAATAATGTAAAAGAATTTAAAGGATGGATTTAAATAAGTTATAATAACAAACTATTGGTAAATTGAATGTTCATCGAACAAATCGATTATGCATATCTACGAGATTTACTTGAACTGATAACTCAAATAGCATCAAAGCTGTAAAGTAGTACAAAGCAAAAGATAAGAATGTTATCATGAAATTCTACCGCATAGTTTAAGTGACAATACTTTGTTAGCACTTGGGAGTATAACTCAACTTGGTTTTACTTTCATTTCTGAATGTCTAATGGACAGTAAGATATTTATAGAAGTAAACCTGATAACTGAAATAGGAATGACTCTATCAAAACCAAAAGTTACTAGAACACAGAGTTAGACTTGGGAATAAAATAGTGGTAAACATAAGCTCATACAAAAGGGTAAGATGGCCATAGTTTCACACTCGAAAGTTTTTACTGTTCAAACGATAACAGGCTGTAAGTATCTTATAGAAGCAAATTAAGGGTCAATAAATACACAAGCAAGATAAGATACTATTGCACAAATATTGTCAAAAACAATGTTTATAAGTATTAAAAATTACTTAGACTAAAGTAGAAATACTTGTAACTGAGATTCTAGTGTTAGAGTCGCAAATATGTTGTACTGTCGTTACTTATTTCCAAGCTTGTTTACTTGAAATACTGATGAAAATCAAATGATTTTACCTTACAGGAGTTGTCTAGAGTTTAGCAACTTATTTTACTAAGCTTTTTAAATTGCGAACAAAATACTGCTGACACTAAAAGATCTGTTAAAATATACTCGATCAATTATACCTGTAAACCTGTAAGAAATAGTATTCATCTGCGTTAGAACGAATGCTAAGTAAGCCCTAGATTCAAAGGTAGATTCCATCTACTGAAATAAAAGATATAATCAGTAAACTGAAGCAAATAGCACACAAAAAGATTTTATTCATGCTACGAAAATAAATTGTTAAGTTATTTTAGAATTTAGTAAAACTAATTACTTAAGTGTTTCTTTTATGCCAACTGTTAGCTGTTAGTAAACCGCAGGTTTTAGCATTTATGATTAACTCAAAAATTTTATTTTTTTGTGAAAATTGGGGGTTTTGACACCATCGAATGGTTTAAAGAGCCTTACTCCCTGCTTGCAATGATGTTGTGCAGGCTTTATGGTCTTCCCAATTGTTCTTTCTTTAAAGAGGAATGGGCTCCCATCGCTCATCATATTATAACTATGGGTGAATCTTTCCCCTAGGCCTCAATCCTGTTGCTGGAACTCAAAAACGCCATATAAGAGTTCCAGAAATCCACTGCTAAGAAAAAGCCCAATTTGTATCTTACTGCCTTCATTGTGGACATCTTCTGTGCTGATTTCCATTACCCTAATTTGGGATGGAGTTGGGAATTACCAGCCCCGCTTGTACACATTTATCATTCCGAGCTCTAGGATAGCAACTATGTGGCTAGGTTTTATGATATATGTGAAAGTTTCCTTTGCCGGGTATATTTTATGATTTTTAACAAAGAAGCCCTGCGTTCTCACTGGAAGTAAAAGCTCTCATAGCCACTATGGGGGACTGGTATGTTGGTGAATCATTCACCTATATCAGGGTTTGTGGCAGCAACGCTGCTCACCTATTGCCTAAGGTCGTGCCAGATAGGTTGGTCCTATAGGAGATCTCATTTCAAACAGTTACAGAGGGGATTTACAAGAAATGTGTTGCCCTGAAGAGAAAATTTTGGCCCAAGTTTCCTATTACCCTTGGGTCCTTGAGCATACCTACTTCTACTTGGGCATCAGAGATGAGTGACCACATAATGTCACTTAAACTTGGTTTTGAAATAAAAAGGCAACATGATCCCAAAGGGATTGTCAATTTACACCTAAAGAAGAACCATTTCAAAACAAGTTATGTTCATGAGGAAACTCTCGATGATTTCATTTATCAGGGAGTAGATACATTTTCTAAAGTCCTGGCAAGGGTTAAGAGAAAAGAAGAGCAAAGCCATATCCTGCAGTATCAGAAGGAGATCAGGGATAGGGTAAAACATTACAGGTCTATGGAGTCAGACATCCTGGAAAGGATGACAAAAGACAAGGAAGAAAGAGAAGCTCGAGCTGTAGCAAAAGAGGCTCTGGTATCCAAAACTGCATCTATGGGAACCAGCTCAGACTTGGATAAAGGGAAAGCTCCCATAGGATAAATTCCCCAGACATATGTGGAACAATAGGTTAAGTATTATTTTCAAACTTCAAAGCAGATAAAGTAGAAGCTTAATAGAATGACTTCAGCACTAGATATGCAAGAAGTTGCAACCTCTCAGTCACTTGAAATTGCCCAGGTAACCACTGTGATTGAAAAGACTCTACCTGAACAAACTCAAGGTGAGGACAAACCTTTAAAGAAGACAAAGATCTCCACTCCTATTCCTACTATTGACCTAACTCATTCAGAGGAAGAGGAGGACAGGATTTCTCCTATGCCTTTTACTGTTGAGACTGGTAATGATTTCCAAAATCTCACCAATGGTAGCAATGGTAATATTTCATCCTCTCTTCCTCAATCTCAACCTTTTTTTAGTTTTCTATGCCTTCTTTTGCAATAATTATTTCATCAATAATGGCTTTATCATCATTTTCTGATGGTTCTGTTGTGACACCTTTTATGACCATGCTCTATCGAAATGCCACTTGTCTACCTGCATCAATCACACATGTTCCTATGGATAAGCCTATTCCTTCATCTATTGTCCCTCCTGTTTTTAAAATCCCATTGCATATTCCTTTAATAAGCTCAGTTCCATCCCCTATGTCTAAGAAAATTACAACAGTGTCACCATCATCATTACTCAAAGCCACTACTGTGCAAATTTCTTCTATGGAAGCTTCTGTTCATGACATTTCTTCAGCCCCTGAAGTAAGTCTTGCTAAGAATGTTACTCCCTCCCCTTCTACCACTCATATCACTATGGCTATACCTTCTCAAACCACAACTCAAACTTCATCTTTGATACCCATAGGCCTTAGCATAGCTCCTATTGATGAGGTCAGAGATGAGTTCAATGAATATTTTGTGGTATCTTTGGGTGAATATCGATATAGTAAAGCTGATATATTAGTGGTAAAATGAGGTAATAAGAGGGGCAGATATCATAATGATATGGATATGTCAATGCTAAATGAATTTGTATGGGAACAACAATCAAGTGACCCACGAGCCTATGCTACAGATTAAGCATCTGTTATAGGAGCCTTCATAGGTGCCAATCTAGATGCTGTCAACTCTTTAAAAAGGGAGTTTGATAAAGAAAAGGCAGAAATTGTCAGTTTGAAAGAAGCACTAGAGAAGCTCAAGAAACAACATGAGGCCAAGCAGGATGAACATCAAATGAAGAATGTTACTCTCTGTGTAGAGCTGTTAAGAGAAAAGAATGATAATGCTACTCTGATTCAGAAAGTTGCAGTATTAGAAAGGAAAAATGAAGATGCAACTATAAGTGCAGCTTCGTCTTCATTTTCTAAATTTTCCCAAGAAGATTTTAAGGAGCTTTCCATCAGAACTAATAGGGAAGACTTTGATTTGGTATGTGAGTTATTTAAAACTCTAGCTGATATATTTGAGACTCACACAGTGTTTGACAAGATGTCTATTGTTCTAGAAGACCTAATTGAGAAAAGACAACAGGCCTCAAAATCTTATGATGAGGTCACAGATTGGCAGACGTACATGAAGGAGAGGCCTGATAATATCACTATCCTCACTACTTTTCAGTTTAAAAGAGCCAGAACTATTCTGAGATCTTGGGAAGACTTGAATGAGATAGTAGCTGAAGTTATAAAGAAAGCTTAGGAAATCTTTGACAGAAGATGGTATGCAGTTGATAATATCATGAATAAATTATCCTTTCCTACCATGGTGCTCATTGAAAAGGCATGTCCACCTAGACTGATGATTGAATAGGTAGAGCAACGAGGGGATGACCAGGAGGAGAAGATCAAGAATCTTGACCACATCAGCATACACGATGTAGAGCAGTTAATCAAATAGCAATTTACAGTACAAAACAAGATCCACTTCTACATCTGAGTTTGGCATAAGTTGGCTAAGAATGAGGTCGAAGATTATAAGTGTAATGCTCAACTTGGCATAGAATCTGCCACTTATCCTAATATAGAGGAGCTGCTACGTATTTGGAGGGTTTGGAAAGATTTCTTAGGATATTAGCCTTGTTTAGGTTTTTGATCCCCTTTAGGGGGAATTCTATTGTTTGTAATAATTATTTAAGTGAAAGATCTCAAATGTATTTAGGAGTCTTGAACCTTTTTTTACTTTTGGAAGAAGGGAGACTAATACAAGGGATCAAACAACACTTCAGTTTTTGCCAAGGTCTTTTGTGTAATTTGTTACAGAGAATTCTGAATAAATACAGTGTTGCAATTCTTATCTCTTGTACTTGATCTATCAAATTTCTTTGATAGGTTTTAGTTTCTTGTTCCAAATGATCAGATGGTACTGTGGTTCATTTGCAATTGGCTAATATGTTTATTTAACTCTGATTTATCTCTCTTAATTATTAATGCATTGATAAAGTTTCATGAAATTTCTTTTATGAACTGTCTTTATCTATTTCTGTAAATGTTTCAGCAGTAAAAGTTTTATAGCTTATAAGTTGGTTTTTCAACTAACTTGAGCAGCTGCAGGTTATCTTGAATGGTTTAATTCTGATTTACTGTTATTTAATTTTTATTAAACAATTGTAATCTCAGTAAGTACAGTTTCATCTTATTCACATTTTTGTCAATATGATGAATTGCTTGTTCTTTACACAGCTCAAGACAACATGTTATTCATTCAATACCTTTTCAAAGTAGTTTAGATTTAGATTAGGTTCTTCTTCCTAGTTAGGTCTTAGTTTTCCTTTTCTTTTATTAACTCTTTGTTTTCCATTCTGAAAAATAGATCCCCTTGTGGATCAAATTCATCCATAATCCAGCGGAAGCTACAAAAGTATTAGTGGGATATTACCGTCCCAAACAGCTCGAGGATAGAACAATAGCTGTGTGGGATTGTTTGAAGCCTTTGGTTGGGTTTCCTTCGTGTGTCGTAATCCTTAAACACCCTAATCAGCCACATACATAGTTGGGGCCTCAACAGACCCCAAGGTCTATCTTATCTATCGTTAGAGAAATTGTAGCTTAGTTTTTTTAATCAAGTTAGTTTTCTCTAACATCATCTTTTTTTTAGAGTGGATCCTAGACCAACAATGTCTTATAATTTCTGAGGCTTTATCCACAAAAATATCTACAGCTCATGGAATTAGCATCCATAAGACGAAAACTATTATTTAAAATTTTCATTGTTGATGAAAATGAATTCTATCTCAAGGTTCCTTAGATTCTTAGTGTTAGGTTAGATTAAAACTGCTCGGTTCTAGCTCATTTGTCTCAGTTTTTATTTAATAACTTTAAGTTTTGTTAAATCATAATATAGTAATCTAGATTGGAAAATGTTTTCCTCTTTTATTATAATTTTGTTACAAACTTTTATTTCATAATACAAATTTCATTTAANAAAAAAAAAAAGCGACAAACCATGGAGTTTTTTAAATTATGAAATAGAATTGATCAATTTCTCTGCTTCAAAAGCATGGTGGTTCAATGTTGCGAGTATAGTTGGATTCGAGCTATAAGTCGAACATGGAAGGCTACCTCAAAGTTTTCAAGACTGAAACTTGAGAGTCAAATCTGACCTATGTTGATGTACTAGATGACATGGAATTGTACGCTACTCATTTTTAATTTTGGTCTATCTGTTGTTGCTTCAACATTTGAATCGTTAGGTTTGACAGATGTTGGAGCTTTGTTTGCTTTAGGAGTAGCGGTTTTTGTTTTTCAAGGGGAGAAAATATGCAGACCAGTGAATGACTTTGGCAGCACGGATGGAATAACACAAATTTAGGTTGTTATCATATCAACGGGCCAAGCTCTTGGACTCTAGAAATGGTTTTTCAGACCATGGCGTTAGTGGTATTAATAACGTCATGCTCTCGGAATATATTCTCTCTATTTCTGATGTTCAGTTGTGTACTTGTATCCAACAAGTAAATGGCATGTTTGACAAATTATTGTGCTTGGATATGGGGTGAACAAGGTAGATAGATAGGGGCATAACACTAAGATTTAGATAATTTCTCATCATTTGATTTTATTTTTCACAACATTTTCTTTTGATTTGAATGCATTAAAACTATACATTATTGGAATGAAAACTATGAATGCAAACAATGAGGCAAAGGATTGCATTGTGGTGGGAATTATTTGCTTGTAGATATATTCAAGGAAATAAAAGACATGGTTGTTTGAAATTATATAGAGGATATTTCATGTATAGATGACAGCTTAAGTGTGTTAATCATCTCACATATGGAATATTGGAAATAATTGGTTTTCTTCTAGACTTATTTTGCTCATGTTGATCTCTATATGTCATGGATAAAAAACATGATTCTGACATAAAGTTATTGTTTTGATTGTTTTTCCTTGATGTGATAAAATATTCAAGACTGTAATAGATTGGTTGTTAGTCTGTCTCTCTACTACACATAGCATGACTTATGGAATGTTGTTTATGTGGAATTCATTTGTTAAGGTCTACAGGCAAATTTTTATTGGCATTTTGACATTTTTATTGCTCATCTATTGTTTCATTCTATTGCAGTTTATAATTAAGTTTTAACAATATGTAACTACTGTGTGTTAGTAGTGTGCCCGGTGAGGTTGATCCATTGTCGAAGGTATTAGAGACAAATATAAAAGAAGTGATCTCCAAGGATTTATCCTCACACATAGACAGACACAGAGATTGCAACCCTTGGTTTTGTTCCTTCCTATAACCCATTAGAGATTCATAGCTTACAGTTCCAGTTCCAATTCCATTTAGATAACCAACAACATCTAAACTCATAGAATCCCTTTGATTTTGATAGAATTACCCTTCCCGACGTCTCATCCATCCATTGGAGATTCAGCCCTTTACCCACCATCAATGACAGATCAATATCCTACAGGTGCACATCCAGTAGCTATGCCCCTAGTCATTATAGGTGGGGAGAAAGCAAGCATACGAGCCATGATCTTGAATGAAAAGAAAAGGAGCAAAGGTTGCACCGGTGGAAATACAATATCCACTTAGACCTTAGGTTCGGTTTAAAATCCATTTCCAGTGACAGGGTTAAATGCGCGAGATCCATTACTGGTTGATTCAGCTGTTGACCTTTAACTATTTAATGTGTCGGATTCACTTGATCAAGTTTACCTATAGTTTCATATCCTTTTTAAATTTCCTCTAGTTTCGGGATAAATCCCAATCATAGATGTGGATAAAGACGAAGAGGCAGTTCCAGATGTTTCATATTATCTAGCTTTAGAGCCAATTACATTTTATCCAGGACCATCATTCCCTATTCCAACATTAGTAAGTGCTCCTGGTAATGTTCTGAAAATAGCTACGGCTCCTAGGGATGACACGGAGGCAAGAGATTTTTATTTATTTATTTTATGAAGCCATAGAGACAGTAGAGAAAAATCCTATTGCAGTTCAAAAGCTAGTAGTTCGGGAGCCACAAGCCATCCCAATATATTTCCAGGTAAAAATCCATATATATTTGTATACTCTCCAGATTTAGATCAAAATCCAGATGTAAATCGAGCAGTTTACCTCGCAGATAAAGTAAAGGTAGCACTCCCCATAGTTTTATTGTTTCACACATTCAGTCTGCAAATAAATCGTGATATCACATAATTGAAGGGGAGGGGGGAGAGGTCGATATTTGCTTGCTTCAAGGATTTTTTAAACAATATCATTTTTCAATTGCGATGATAATTAATCTAGTCTACCTATTCATAAAACAAACAACTTACAACCTGAAGAACGAGGCCAATTTAATCAAAATAATTTGTAAGCAGAGTATGGGGCAAAGATAAATATTTGAATGTCTCGGAACCTATATATATATTTGCGAGAAGACTTATTTTTGGCGAATTTAATTCATTTCTGAGCTTTCAATTTTCTTTGATATCTCTTTCCCATCTCTGTGGACGATACAATCTGTCGGGTATTCCATTTATCTAAAGAAGCAACCCAATGAGGGTTTTTAATTAGATGTGTCATTTTTTCTAATCATTTAATTAGTCGTGATATTTTTTGGTGCGTGATTGACTGAATCTATAAGCCTCTAAATCCAGGAATTCTCATTCATCGAAGACAAGCCACGGAGATTGGCATTTTGGAAGCTCGATACATAAATTTGTACATAAATTCCTTTTTTATAAACTCTTTCACTATATTGTTTAATATTTTGTACATTGTCCTTGTTTTTAACGTTTTCTTGTGTTTTTTGGCAATAGCAAATGTTGTCAGCATTAAGAATGGGAATTGACTTAATTCCCAGTTCTTTCTTCAGAACAATGAGTTTTTTATCATCAATCTCAAATCCTATTACGATTGTTAAGGTTTGAATGTACATGTGTTACATTCCAAACACATCGTTAAATAATGAGGAATACATAGAAAATTCATCTCTTTTAGGTCGGTGCATTTGCATACAACTTACATACAATTTACCACTATCACAAATGTTTTGATTGTTAATGAAAATAATGACTAAACCATAATTTAATGTAGGATCAAGGGATGGAAATTGTCACCACATATATGTAAAATTTGCAACATTTTTTAATATTTTGGCTCGTTCAAAGAATATAGTTTCTTACCGTTTTCCATTTTATTTATAGTATAGGCACTAAAATACCATGTTAGAGTACATGCGTTGGGTGTGTTAAGCATATGAATAGATACTTGCATGAACCAAGTGAAAATGCATTAGGGATAGAAATAAGCAAAATCTGATCAATACTTTAGGGAAATCTCACCCTGGGTCTTGGGTGTTGAGGACTTCACTCGACTTCGTTTAACCTAAACTGATTTTAAATTACCTTATGCCTTTTGGAAAACATAGAGGCCTTTACTATATAAATTTTGACTAGAGGCCTGGAATAGAGGTATTGACACACATTACACTCACATTTTCAAATTATCATCAGTTTCTACTACCCATGAAACTATTTATGATTAAACGTGTGAAATATTCAAATTATATGTTCTATTTTTCACCCAGTATCGCCGAGTTAACAAGTGGAATGACGGTGATATTTATGATTGCATGTAAATGAAGACAACCCTTAGTTGCGGGGAGGTGCTTTAAAAAAAACTAAATCTAAAATATAGAGCCTTTTTACCTAGGGGTGACCAACCCTATTTTCCACGATGTAGGGCTTGCAACCTAGTTTAAAAGGTTTTAATATTTTATATAAAATAAGTATTATATATTTTTTTTCAAAAATAAAAAATAATTTATATTTTTTGAAATTAATTTTTTTATTTTTTAGAATTAATAAAGACTTATTAATTGACAAATTTTATAGTTTTGAAAAATATGTACATTAATTTGTTGTTTTCTGTAAATAACAACTTATACTTAGTTTGCAAGAAAGGTAAGTACCATCCAAACTACTAGTTAATATTGTGTGGTCAATTGAGGTTTAGACACACATGGGGATTTTGCATAGAGGTTAATATATATTACTCTAACTTGGTAAAAAATATTTTATACTATTTAAAATATGGTTGTGTTTGCGCTTTAGCTATATATATTGAAATGGATTAATATTTCTAGTATACCGAGTATAACAACAACAACAACAACATTAAACCTAAAACTTTTGATTATCATATGATCCAATGATAGCTATGGCATTATACATGCAATTTTATTAATCTAAAAATATAAAGAGGCCTATATCACTATCTTTTCTTTTGTTTCTTTTAAAACATTTAAGTATTAAGCATCTTAAATCACTAAAATACAACATCATATGGGATACAATTACATGTAATTTTGATCTAATAATCAATTCCACAAACATTTATTAGTGTACATGTGATATGATCATGTTTACAATTAAATCACTACTTAAATCGAATCACAAAATTGAACCATATTAGCTTCTAGAAACAAAATTGCAATATTTACTTGCAAATGGATATTTTGTGATACTAGAGAATCATTGTTGATATTTGTTCTCATATTGCTATTTGTTTTTGTTCAAAACTAGCAACTAGCCCATGTGGTAATGTCGGGGACATTGCTGCCTCATGGCTCTTGTTTGTTTATGGCGCATTAATCTATACATGTATTGTTTTTTATAACTCTATACCCTTATTGTCTTTTTACATTTTTTTGAGATTTTTAATATTATGCGGCCCTTTCATTAAGGTTATGGTCTTTGAAAGAAATTGAGTGTGTTTAATGACCATGACTCAATTTTGAAAGGGTTGATTAAGCAATGGTAGGTGACTTTTATAGAAGAAACTTTAGCAAAGTCATATTTTGTTATAGTAAAGTATTTTCTTTTTTGTTTGAAGGTATAGAGTGTTGGGTTAATTTTGATTTAGTTATAGAGGGATTAAAGATAAATTTTGATATGATGAATAATGGGGTTATTATTGATGGTTTATGGGTCCATGGTACTAGGTATTCCATTATATTGGTACATGATGAAGCATATTTAAAAGCTTGAGTAGCTTCATTGTAAGATTCCTCTAAGTGGTTGTTGTTGGCCAAATTGGTTAATGATAATTGATATCTTTAATTAGTGGTTTTCGCATAAAAAGTCTCTAAGATAAAAATTATTGTTTCTCTTATATGCATGCTTCTTTATGATATATATATTTTAACATCGAGGATCAGAGTTGGCTGCGTGGAAAGAGTGGTCTAATGTTTGGAGCAATGGAGAGAGAATTTGGGCTGACTCTCAAGTTATGAAAGGATGTATGGTCATATGTGAATGGCACATGAGAAAAAATGCATGACATGGATATATATGAAACATTGGCATACAAAGCACATGGAATAAAGAGGAAGAAGTAATTGAATAAACATTTTTAATAGAGTTGGATTAACTCACAATATAAATGGGCATATGTCGTGATAGGGGGCATGTTGAATTTCCAGATACCCAATTAAAAACTTTGAGGGGGGTTGGCGATTTCCACAAGACAAGTTTAAAGAGGGAATTTTAGGTTAATTTTGACTCGGTTTACTATTGATGGTTTATGGGCCATGATATTTACCAATGATATTAGCTTGTGATGAAGTAAATCCATTGTAAGATGCACATGAGTGGTTGGATTGGCCATGCCTTGGCTTGATTAGTTAATAATAATTGAAGATATATTTGATTATTATTTTTCACGTAAAAGGATTTCCGGAAAAAAACCCCCCTTATATACTTGCTTCTTTATACTATATTATTTTTAACACAAAGAAAAAAGATAAAATATTAAATTTTTCCTTCATTGGTTATACTAAAATTAAGCCTCAACTTGAAGAGGAAATGAGTATGAATCCTAAAACTAAACTTTGACAAGGAAAAGGAAATTTGGTTGTCATTCTTGTTAATAATATTTTGGGATGATGAAACTTTGAAATAGATATGGAATTACTTTTTTGAAAAGTATAAATTAAAAGTAAGATTTAGCATTTATGTATGTGATAGAATTTGTGTTGATGGATTGGTGAAATCATTGTTTGTTAATACCTCCCAAGTCCCCATCAAACTCATAATTAAATGTGGGTTCACTTATAAAATTTTGGCTTTAAGTTCAATTTTTTTTGAAAAATAAGGCACTTAGGTCTCTTGGATTTGGTAAGTTTATTTGTATCTTGCATTGGTATAAGTTGAAGTGGATTTTTAATCTTATGAAGCATTAATTACTATTTTTTGCCAGTGTCTTTGATATAAAACTAGTTTCTAGATTTATTCAACCAAAACTTCATTGGGTCATTCAAGCCTTACTTGGATTTCACCTCAATCCTTTTCCTTTATCCTTTAGATTCAAATGGTATGACAAAGTGATTGTTCAACACCTTTTATTAATGTTTAGACTTGGCCTGCAAGCTTTAATTTTGATTGAATGTGAGATTTATATATAATTGAAGTTGAAAATCAGAATTTGTCCAAGAAACTCATGTTGACATTTGTCGTAGGTGTATAATTTTCAAAGAGTAACACTAACTCAATTTTGAATTATTCAAGTGTCTAACTCTGTAAGTTAAATGTATTGGTTTGGTTCATTGTGGAAGGTTTCTAGTAACTCCTAAGAATGAGCATTCAAAAATATAAGGCTAAGAATGGGCATTCAAAAACATAAGGCTAAGAATGATTCAAAAACATAAGGGAATAGTATGATAAAAAACCAAGGAGTGATCCATTATGTTTGTTATACCAATTAAATGAGAACTTTGTTTATTGAAATTAAAGAGAAACAACTTATTTAACATTACACCTACTCTTCAATCTTCATGTGAGTTGTTATAAAATGAATTTCCACACCTGTTGCATCATACCTTAATGGCCTTCCCTTGTCCCTATGCAGACTCATTATACCCCATTTACTGACCATATCCTATGCTCTAGTTTAACCCTGTAAAAAACACTTTTCAAGATACACGTGGGTCACAAGTATACAACTCGCATATGTTTAGCTTTCACCATTGTCACTCGCGTACACTGGGTTTTATGCTTTAAAACAAAAAAATATTTGGAGTTGTTCCCATTAAGTAACGAATGAATTGATCCTTGGCCTTCCATATGTCGGGAAACGCTCTGATTCGACCCTTCACTTCCTATTGAGGGGCTATATATTGAGATATTGTGAAGCATTGGAGGAGAAGAAATTGGGAGAGTAAGGAGATTATAGTGGAATTTTGCCCCATTCTTAAATGCTTGAGTCTGCATCCCATTGTCCTTTGAGGAATCCCTTAGTGCTCTTTTACCAAGATTCCCATTGTCTTTGTGAGCTATCCATTTGACGGAGGATTGAAGTGGTGGAGGACCAGGTGGAGGGACTCATTTTCTCGGTTCCAATGAGGTGTCGACAAATGTTGTCATTTGTATGTATGTTTACATTAATAGAAATATCCATTTCTTGTCAAATTTCATGTGTAATTATGAATATTTATATATATGGATGTAAATACTTTGCATACATGTTTAAATTGAATATGCTAGATTAGATACTAACACATTATCTATCATGCTTGTTTATCTCTTTGTTGTTGATGACAAAGTGTAGGGACAAGTTTTGATCGAGAGCTCAACGAGGATCTTGTTCAAACATCTGGTTGAGGTACGGTTCTTATTCCTTCGGGTTTAGTTTCTTTTATGTATCTAGCATGTTGGAGAATGGATTGATTTCTGGTGTCATACTGTCTGTTGTGGTCCACCCCAAGCCATAGGAAGTTTTTCTCCATAACAGAATTGGCGACTCCGATCGGGTTATTTCCTTTTAGGTGGGGTTGTGGGTGCATTTTTTCACTCAATTTCTCCTTGTTTCTCCCCATTTCTGTGTCACATTTGGTAGTATGTTCATTCATTGATAGTACCCTATAGTTGTTTGTCCCTTTGCATGCTTTTTACCACCTTCTTCTTTGTATACACAGATTAGAGAACATACAATCCCGGATATACGTGGGTTTTTCTCTACCTAATCACTTACATACACTTCTGTTGTTTGAAATTCGTGTGCATCTCCCTTTTTGGTTGGGATATTGATGTAGGAAGTTGATGGGTGGGTTGTGAGTGTGGCTAGGTCTTCTTGGGTACCAATAATGTATGTTGACTATTCCTTTTGTGACCATAGACCAATTTTATTTATTTTCTTTCTTTGAAAATTGTTCTCATCAATTTATCTCATTTTTTGTTTTGCCATTAGTGCATTAGTCTTTTAGTCTCGGAGTCTTGCTTGGATTGTGTTTGTTGCTTGTTGCAAATACTGATAATTTTAATGACTTTTGTTGCATTTTCATTCATTTGATTGAAAATACAAAATAATTCTATAGTTGCATACTTACTTGCATCTCACATATGCATTTAAGGAGGTACTTTCATTGGGTTGCTTGGATGAGAGTAATGTTTAGGGTTTCATATAGGAAGGATTGCATTGGCATTCGAAAAGGAAAATAAATTCTTGTGCATTACATTTAGTGGCATACCATTTTTCATTTGAAAACAATGTTGCACTTGGCACTATTTTTAGGCGTGCATATTTAATTTTATTGTTGAGTCGTAACATCACTAGTTGCACTTTCATATCCCTTGAGTAATCACAACCTTTAAAATTAATGCTTAAATTAAAATTGATTAAAACAATTTTATTTTATAGGGTGCACCAACAATATTAGCTTTTAGAGTCTTGGAGTAGGATGTTGTGAGTAAAATTATCCAAGAATATGAAACAAAACAATTAGGTATTTTTCTAGGTGAGGAGAGAGATCCTTGGTATAATTAGTTTTCTCAATAGGGTCCTCTTACATAGGAGTTTAGAATGATGCAACACACACATGGGTGGTGGGGATAGCCCTCTACTACCTTTTTTTGAGCGTAGAGATAGTTCCAGGATCTTATTCGTATATGGGGGACTTTGAGGTACCTTTGGTGCTTTCAAGCTTTGGTATGTGTTACCCTTCCCGTACAGTAGATGCCACCAGAGACTTCCCACCTGAGCATTTATTATATCAGGGTGACCTTAGTTTCCTTACGTAGGTATCATAGGGGGTGCTTACATAGGTTATTTTATGAGTGTCCTAGCCAGGTAGGGGTTGGACAACATAATTGATTTGCACGTTGAAGCTGAGGGGCACTATAATTGGTTACACACCTCTTCTTGTATTGTATGGGAGACTCGGACCTTTGTTAGGCGAGACATACCTGCCGCATTCGGGAGCTCACTTGTCCTCACTCTTGGATTATTTGCATCTGACCTAGTTTTACTTAGGGGTGTGCTTTGTGTGAGTTAGTTGGATTTAGGGATCACGTTTACTTGAGTCTTTTTATTTTTGGAGTCATCATGCATTGATTTCCAACACCCCATCAATCTCATCGTTTAGCAGGATTACCACCTTGTGATCCTCCACCCCCTCGTCATAAGAGGGTTAGACATTATAGGTGACCTCTTTTCCATATAGATTCCCATACAGTTTTGTCCATGAGTACTACTTCATAATCCTCATATTTCCCTCCATCCCAATCATCTAGAATGGGGGGAGGATCCATTAAGGTTCCTCCTTCATCTACTATATGGATTCCAGTTTATATTGATCCTTGTGGGGCTGATCCTTCCCATAGTACATGACCAAATTTTACAGGATTTACAACCTATCAAAAAATTTCCTTAGGATGGTTGAGTTCACATACTCATTCGGTTCCCTTAAGTTCAGGACCTTTTATGCTCGGCATGCCTAACATTACTACTAGTATTATGTCACTTGTCCCATGTTCTAGTGTGGACCCTGGTGTTGGACAAGGGGCACACCAGGCCCTAACCTTGTGCATCAATTTGGAAGTGGTCATATTCCTCCTTCTACTCCATTTATCAGCGGATTTCCACCTCCTTCATCTAGTCTTCACACTAGTGTTCAGTCCCCTAGGGGTGGTAGTGAATAAATGCAGGTTGGGTCTACAACTTACATCCATTTTTATGTCCCATCATCCACTACATTGTTTCTGTCGAATGCATTTCTCATGATCAATCCTCCTTATATCCTATAGTTTGGTCTCTCTAATAACTATGCACAACTTTTTTGGACCAGTGTCATCGTGTAAGGTCCATTTTTTTGTGCACTCTCACCAGGTTTTGGCTCGTTCATGCCCATGATAGGTATAAACTGAACTATCATATAGTATAGGACCATTTTCTGTGTGCATTTTTCATATCCCATGGCTATGCCACATTAACCATAGGTACGAACCTGCTTCTTAATGTCACGAAACCATTTTGTTGCGACTAGAAGTGTCATTATGTAAGCGGTAGAGATTCCTCAATCATGGGTCCCCTAGTTAGATCTTGTTTTGTCATCCAGTGCTCATGTTGAGTTTCCTCCCTAATTATGGGAGTCCCTTGTAGTCCCATCATGCCTTCAAACAGAAAACTCATACTCTTATTTACATTTGATGCTAGCCATCTCCTATAGGGACTCCCATTTTTATCAAGTTGTAATTGCATTGCATGCATCTGGTTTCCTTATTGAGCTTAATGTCAGCTCCCTGCTTCACTTTTAAAATCCATATAGCCTGAGCTTGTCTCAATTCTATCCAATTAGAGCCTCTCAATTATCTTTTGCAGCTTGATTATCCCATACCTGGAGGAAACATCCCCCCCGAGTGTCCTTATCTTGCATATGATTCCTTGCATTGAGCATAGGTATGTTCCACTGCTTGGAACTATTTTTCTTTCCCGTGACGCTCTTTTCCTCCATGTTGTACTATATGCAATTTTACTCTTTTTCAAGCTTCTTAACATGAAAAATACCAAAAAAATCCAGACGAGAAATGATATTATCCTACATTGGCAATTCTCGTGTCACCTTCAAATAGAGAACAATCCAGGAGTCAATTCATCATTGGTTGGTTTTCTAGTATGACTTTAGGAGTTGTACTCATTATTCAGAGCTTTCTTTGCCGATTTGTTATGCTTCCATTCACTATGGAGCTTCTGTTGATTCCTCCTGTGTCATAGAGTTGTCCCAATTTGCACTTTGATTCTATGTTTCCTAAGTGTCTCCATCTGCCTTTTGCTCTTGTTCGAAGGAAGTATTTGACTTGAGTCCCAGGCATTCATCAGTTATGTTGACTATACATGTCAGCCATTCTTGATACATTGGTTGCTGGTTCATGCGCATATTGTTTGGTCTAGTTCTTACAAATTATCTGGTTGATGGGGGATGCCTCAATGCCCTCCTTCCAGCGGATTCCCTTCCATGGAATTCAGATCATTTATTTTGGAACAGGGATCTAGATTCCATTGAGTGCATTGAGGCTTACAGTTATTAGTGGCATGCTCTCTCTCCATCGACAAATTTGGCATTACATCAATGTTAAGAACCTGTGTCAACCCTCCTCTTTATTTTGTTAGTATATTTTGTTGGACACATATGCTTTGTAAGTTGTCTTGTTAGTATGTTGTATTATCCCACATTAATGGGGAGTAATAGTTGTTAAGTCGTCCACTTAGTATGTTGTATTATCCCACATTCATGGGGAGTAATAGTTGTTTAGATTAGACTTAGTATATAAGCACATGTTGAGGGCAATGAAGGCATCCACGAGTTATTTTTTATTGAGATTGCTTAAAGGAGGTTGCCCCCTCGAAGTGGCTTACGATCAATAAAATCTCTTATGTGCTATGTTATTTCAATTATATCATGTATTTTCATTATTTATTGTAGGAGGTTCCTCGCATATGGTATCAAAGCACTTTCTTGGGCTCGCTGGGTGCAATTTCTAGCATTTTTTTTCTTTTGCAATGATTTTTGGAGCTATGATTATTGTAGTAGTGCTTCTTCTTTGCATCAGTATTATTCATTTGGATTAGGGCATAAACCATCCACTTAACTATGGGAAGTACTTGGGAATAACCCTAAAACTCATTGTGAGGAGTACCACAGGAACCCCGAAGTAGCTAGCCATTGAGAGGACCTGCCAAGTGAAAAGGGAAACGACCCCTACCTGATTGACTAGTTTCCACCCGTGAGGTAATCCAAGAGCTGTCATTTGTGGAAAAGTGGTTATCAGTTTTACCTAAGCCATGGAGTGAGGGGTACTTCCCTAATACTCAAGTCATTAGACAACATTGGTGGCCGAGTGAATCCCCTGAACCTTTAGGAAGCAGAACATACCTAGGGTCCATATCTATTTCCAGTTGATAAAGCGCATTTTTCTAGAGCCGCAATAGACCATCTCCACTGATAAGATGATATTCTTTGGTGTTATCTTCTTTGGTGTAGCTTCTTAATAATTTTTTATTTTTTTCCATATCTTCTTTTTTGTAGCTCCATTTCCCTTGAAAATTCAATGTAACCCCCGTAATTCCATTTTGCATATTTCGTTCCTTGAGGACCCTATCCCAAATTCCACTTCCTGAAGCCCATAATTCCACATTTGTCTATTTTTAGTGTTTTACATAACTTCTCTGATTCTCACCGAATCGCCTTCAAATTTTTCCACCGTGTTTGTTTCCCAATTCTGCTTCTTTATCCCTCTCTGACACAGTTTCCAAGTCTTTCACCCCACTTCTAAAATTTGCATTTTATGCTTCCTTGTCCCTTAGAAAGTGTCTAAAACCTAGTCAAACCCCAATTACCCACCCAAGTTTTTCCCAACTCAAAATTTTTCTTTTCTAAAAACCCTTTATGTTTTTGTTTTTCTACCCATTTCCCCCCAAAAAAATCATGCTTATGGTTGTAAACCATGTAGGAGAAAATAAACAAATGGAAGAAGAACTTGTCGCCCTCAAGACCAAACTCAAAGATATGGATCAAAAATTTCTTGGTCTCCATCTTCAGCATTCAACCATGAGCAACCGATGACAACCTGAGTCTTCTGCACAAACTGGGTTCTCTTCTTCTAGTAACTTTTGTGGGTCGAAGCTTGATTTTCCTCGCTTGATTGGTGATGATATGAATGGATGGATTTAAAAGGTAGAACAATATTTCAATCCGCATAACACTTTTGATGTCAATAAAGTCCCACTTGCATCCATTCATTTGGAACATGAATCCCTTCAATGGTTCTATTAGTACATCAAGGCTCACACAGAGCCAAACTGGATAGATTTTTGCCAACTCCTTTTGCAAAGATTTGGCCCTAGTTCTTTTGATGACTTCACAGGAGCACTCACCAAACTTGGTCAAATTGGCACTACGAGGGAGTATTAGACAGAATTTGAGAAACTAGCTAATGACACAAAAGGATTTCCCAATACATTCTACTAGATTTGTTTTATTAGTGGTCTAAAGGATGCAATCCGATTTGAGGTCAAAATGTTCAATCCAAATACAATGATGGAAGCCCTAGGGTTGGATAATTTGGCAAAGGATAAGATCATGGCTCAACAACGCTCCAAATCTATTTTTTTCCATTCATAAATATGGTTCCCCAAAGAGCTCCAATCCCGCTAGCTCCTAGAACCACTACTATCAAGCATTTGTCTGAAGCTGAGATGCGAGCACACAGGGAAAAAGGGATTTGTTATAATTGTGACGAGAAATTCACTCAGGGACATCAATGTGCTAAGAAAAAGCTCTATCTCTTGGATGTGGATTCTCCTCCTGCACCTAAAATTTTTTATGATGTTCAGGATCCAGTAGATGATAAGGGTGGCATTGAACAACTGCTTGTTGACCTTCCTACTCAAGATGACTAGACATAGATATCTCTGTGTGCATTAGCCAGAGTCACCACCCCACAAACCATGCGGGTCGGGGGTTTCTTCAAAAATCTCCCTCTTACAATACACACTGATTCTGGTAGCACTCATAACTTCATTGACCCCTGGATCGCCAAACAGGTCGATTGTTTTGTCCATCCTTGCTCCAGATTTGAAGTCATGATTACCAATGGGGGAACCTTTCCTTGCAAAGGGAAGTGTCGTAATGTGTGAATCTCTATTGGGGATTATAACTTGCGCTTTGACATGTTTTCCTTTCTCTTAGGTGGATGTGATGTGGTTTTAGGTGCTCAATGGTTACACACACTTGGATCCATTTTATGGGATTTTGATGAAATTTGGATGCAGTTTTCAGTCAATGGGAAAAATCACACATTGAAGGGCTTACAACCAGGGTCTCTTAGCATCATCAGTTCACATCGCATTGAAAAGATCCTTAAGAAGAGTTCACATGGTTTAATCGCTCAGATGCAACCAATATGCATGTGTTTTTACTGAGCTAGTGGGATTTCCACCTTCAATACCAGAGGTCCTTGATATTTCTCTCCTTCCTAGAAGCGTCCCTCCAAACATCAGGCCCTATCGCTACCAGTTTCACCACAAGACAAAGATTAAGATGCTTGTTCAGGACATTAATGGAAGTAAGGTATTATTCACCCTAGTACCAATTCCTTCTCTTCACCAATTCTTCTTGTCCGAAAAAATATGGATCATGGTGCCTCTGCATTGAATTTCGAGCACTTAATCACATCACAATCAAGGATAAGCTTCCAATTCATGTTGTTGATGAGCTTTTGGATGAGCTTCATGGTGCTCATTTTTTCTCCAAGTTGGATCTTCGTTCTGGGTATCACCAAATTCAGGTTCATGAGGATGATATCCCTAAAACAACTTTCTGCACACATGATGGCCACTATGAATTTTTGGTCATGTCATTTGGCCTCATGAATGCTCCTTCCACATTCCAAGAATTGATGAATAAAATATTTCGGCCCTACTTGTGAAACTTCATTTTGGTATTCTTTGACATTAGAGGAAATTTGAGGTCTAAAATGGGCCTCCTAAGGAAAATAATAAAATAATAGTTAAAATAATAAAATAATAGTTATTAATTTTGGAGGAAGAATGAAAAAAACTACTTTTTGTGTTCGTATTTTCGACATATCTCCCTGTGTTTTTACTCAAATTATGAGTAGGAGAGCTCATTGGATGCAGAATCTAATTCTGCATCCAACGAGTACCCACACTGTATACTTTTGATGGACCCCGCTACCCCAAAAACAAGAAATACCTCAAAACCATGATGATGACATCATCATCACATTTTTTTTAGGTATTTCTTATTTTTGGGGTAGCGGAGTCCATCAAAAGTATGCAGTGTGGGTACTCATTGTATGCGAAATTAAACTTCGCATCCAACAAGCTCTCCTGCTTGAAATTTTAGTAAAAACACAGATAGATATGTCAAAAATACGAACAAAAAAAGTAGTTTTCTTTTATGACAAATATGTCAATTCAACCATTATGGTTGATTCATTTTAGTTAAATTCTATTGGTTCTTGAATTCCAACTCACAAAATTTA
The DNA here is from genome assembly GCA_001517045.1 of Pseudotsuga menziesii. Taxonomy (NCBI): domain Eukaryota; kingdom Viridiplantae; phylum Streptophyta; class Pinopsida; order Pinales; family Pinaceae; genus Pseudotsuga; species Pseudotsuga menziesii. The sequence goes on along the minus strand of LPNX011072895.1, from coordinate 371,070 downwards.
TTGTTGGCGTGTTTTCTTATAAGGCCCATTTTAGACCCCAAATTTCCTCTAATGTGATATCCTCATCTATAGTAAAACATGGGATGAGCATCTCCAACATTTGGATCTTGTACTGCAACTTTTATGTGCTGATCAACTACGTTCCAAAAAATCTAAATGTGTTTTTGGGAAGAAGGAAGGAGAGTATCTCGGGCATATTGTTTCAACACAAGGGGTTCATGTATATCCTACCAAAATAGATGCGATGAAAAATTGGTCGCATCCTCAGACCCTAAAGAGCCTTTGTGGGTTTTTGGGACTGACTGGCTACTACTGCAAGTTTTTCAAAGCTTATGGGAAGATTGCAACTCCATTACCAACTCTACTGAAAAAGTATTCTTTTACATGGACACATGTTGCTAAGTGTGACTTTGACAAACTGAAACAAGCTATGTGTACCGCACATGTTCTAGCTATGCTCGATTTTTCCAAGCCCTTCACTATTGAGAGTGATGCTTGCGACAATGGACTTGGTGATGTCCTCATTTAAGATGAACATCCCATTGCGTTCACCGAAAATTCCCTTTCTGACAAGAATTTAGCTACCTCTACATATGAGAAGGAAATGATGGCTATTTTGCATGTAGTACAGAAGTGGCATCCATACCTCTTAGGGAATCATGTTTGCATCAAGACTAATCACCATAGTCTAAAATATTTCCTAGAACAACGGGTCTCAATCCCAACACAATAGAAATGGGTTAGAAAACTCATGGGTTATGACTATGAGATCACTTACAAGAAGGGTAAGGACAATCTTGTGGTGGATGCTCTTTCCTGCACATTTGATGACGATGCTTCTCTTTTAGATATTTCTTTGCCTATTCCAAATTGGTTACAATATGTTCAACAAGTCTATGTCAATGACTCTTCATTATCTAAAATAATCCAACAGTTGGCTAGTAACCCTTTTGTTGTACCGCATTTCTCTTGGGATGGTTCTTCTCTGAGATAGCACAGATATTCACCAGGCTGTCTTCTATAAACTCCATGCTTCTCCATCGGCAGGGCACTCTAGGTTCCTGAAAACGTATGAGCGAGCACAGCGTAACTTCTTTTGGAAAGGAATGAAACGGGAAATTCAATAGATGGTTGCTGAATGTGATACTTGCGAGTGCCACAAGGGTGAAACTACACTCCTTCCTGACATGCTCGAACCTTTTCCCATCCCTACAAGGATTTGGAGAGATATTTCGATGGATTTCATTGAAGGTCTCCCTAAATATGGAGGGAAGACCATAATCTTGGTTGTGGTTCATCGACTCTCCAAATATAGTCATTTTTGTGCTCTAATCCATCCATATACCACCTCCTCAGTCACACAAATTTTTATGGACCATATATTTAGTCTTCATGGAATCCCTTCTTCCATTGTCTCAGACTGTGACACAACTTTCACAAGTCATTTTTGGACCAATCTATTTTGCCTCACTGGCACCAAACTGAATATGAGTTCAGGATATCACCCACAAAGAAATGGTCAGAATGAAATCATCGACAAATGTTTGGAAACTTATCTTCGTTGCTTCACCTCTGAACAACAACATCAGTGGGAAAAGTGGCTCCCTCTCGCTAAATGGTGTTACAATACTTCCTACCATACTGCATCTAAAATGACTCCATATGAAGCAATTTATGTCTAGGCACTGCCAGTGCTCCTGCCACACACCCCCAACAGTTCACCAGTTCAGGCACTTAACATGGTTCTTCGAAACTAAGACTAGATTCTTCACATTTTGCAGGAAAATATTCATATGGAAAGAAACCACATGAAACAACAGGCCGATCAACACTGTTTTGATCGTACTTTTCAAGTGGGTGATATGGTTTTTCTTTGTCTGCATCGTTACAAGCAATCCTCCCTAAAACTCAAAGGGAATCAGAAGCTGGCTCCAAAGTTCTATGGGCCATATAAAGTTCTTCAGAAGATTGGGTATGTTACTTATAAATTGGAACTTCCTCCTTCTTCTCGCATTCACCTAGTATTTCATGTCTCTTGTCTTAAGAAAGTGATTGGCACCAACATCAGAGCACAAACTGTTTTACTAGAACTGGATAATGAAGGATCCATAATTTTGGGACTAGAGGCCATCCTCAATAAGCACACTCGTCAGCTTCGCTCTTGGTCCATCACAGAGGTCTTACTTCAGTGGCACGACATGCAACCAAAGGATGCTACATGAGAACCACTCCTTTAGATTCAAAAACAATTTCCACATCTAAAGCTTTGGGGACAAAGCTTTTCTGAGGGAGGGGATGTTAAGAACCTGTGTCAACCCTCCTCTTTATTTTGTTAGTATATTTTTTTGGACGCATATGCTTTGTAAGTTGTCCCATTAGTATGTTGTATTATCCCATATTCATGGGGAGCAATAGTTGTTAAGTTGTCCAGTTAGTATGTTGTATTATCCCACATTCATGGGGAGTAATAGTTGTTTAGATTAGACTTAGTATATAAGTGCATGTTGAGGTCAACGAAGGAGTCCACGAGTTATTTTGTATTGAGATTTATCAAAGGATTTTTCCCCCTCGAAGTGGCATGCGATCAATAAAATATCTTATGTGATATTCTATATCAATTATATCGTACATTTTCATTGTTTATGGCAGGAGGTTCCTCGCAATCAATGTCCCCTGATCAAATTATTTTTTCAAGTGTTAGACCTCAACACATCTATTCATACTTGATTGAATGCACTTTGTACCTTTCCTATTTTCATTATCGGTGGGATATCTTGTGTATGTTGACGGTATACATCAATGACCAGTAATCAGATGATGGTCCATCATGCTCGACCCCAATAACTTTATTCACGTGATGGGACATGTACTATTGACAGTTTTTGTAGAAGACCTCAGAGTAAGGTGGCATTTCATATATGATACTTCCTTGATCGCGACAGTATTCATGAGATTTTAGTTCTCATACCAAGACAATGTACCTTCTTATGACCAAATTTATTCATTCAGTGTGGAGACCATACTTCACTGTGTATTGTACATGGCAATGATCACTCATGACATATGTCTATTGTGTCTATCCATGGCCATTGTACTTATATGTATCTAGGACTTCTATGTATATTTCATATATGTAGTCATATGTAGAGACTTATCATTGTATCATGCTGACGAGTGGTTGGTTCTTCCACCTTGTTCTTCACTACTCCAATCTTGGGATTGTTATAATGTATTTTGGCCATCATGTACCCCTCTGACCTCACACATTAGGGGGCATCTGTTATAGTGTGATTTGCCACACCTACTGCATCATGCCTTGATGGACTTCCCTTGTCCCTATGCAGACTTGTTATACCCCATTTACTCACCATAGCCCTGATGCTCCAATTTAACCCTCTAGAAAACACTTTTGAAGATACACCCAGATCACAAGTCTATAACTTGTGTATACATAGCTTGCACCACTATCACCCGCATACATCAAACTTTTTTCTCAAAAAGAAAAAATATTTGTATTTTTCCCCATTAAGTAATGAATGACTTGATCCTTGGCCTTCTATATGCCAAGAAACTCTCTGATTTGACCCTTCACTTCTTATTGAGGGGCTCTATATTGAGCTATTGTGAAGCATTGGAGGAGGAGAAACCAGGGTATTAAGGAGATTATAGCGGATTTTTTCCCCATTCTTATATGCTTGAGTCTGCATCCCTTTGTCCTTTGAAGAATCCATTAGTGTTATTTTCCCAACCTTGCCATTGTCTTTGTAAGATTTCTATTTGATAGCAGATTGAAGTGGTGGAGGCCCAGGTGGAGGGACTCAGTTTCTCAGTTCTGACAAGGTGTCGACAGAGGTTGTCATTTGTATCTTTGTTTAAATTAATAGAAATATCCATTTCTCGTCCAATTTCATGTGTAATTATGAATATTTGTATCCATGTATGTAATTACTCAGTATACATGTTTAAATTGAATATGCTAGATTAGATATTAACACTTTACCTATCATGCTTATATATCTCTTTGCTGTTGAGGACAAAGTGTAGGCATAAGTTTTGATCAAGAGCTCAACAAGGATATTCTTCGAACATCCGATTGAGGTATGGTTCTTATCCCTTAGTGTTTAGTTTCTTTTATGTATCTAGCATGTTGGAGAATGGATCGATTTCTGGTGTCATACTATCTGTTGTGGTCCACTCCAAGCCATAGAAATTTTTTCTATGTAACAGAGCATACCTTAAGTACAATCACTTTCTCTAGTCATTGAATGGCTAAAGTAATATATATGCGTGTATATATTTGTTTATTTAATTGTGGGTAGTTGGAAGGATTTATCAACTGCATATGAGTGGGAGAACACAGTGGCTTGTTGGTAATTACTATGAAATACCTAGTTAGTTAATACAATCGTTGTAAGTAATAAACAAACCATGCAAAGGCTTAAATAGGCCACATAGTGGCTTAATTTAATTGATACGACATATAGGGGAAGGTGTTTCCATGTGGGTGAATGCTAAATACCCAAACAACACACAATGGAAATACAATGATGGAATTGAAGAATGTTGTTGCAGCGTGCTTTGTTGCAATAAGTTTGCAAGAATCCAAGAGACTAGTTGTAGCTAATGGCCCAAACAACAATGAAGCCACAATTTATATACCAAGGGTAGAGTAAAGGAATTACAAGGCCAATATGAGCTATTTATTGTGACTTGCATTATATACAAGCAATGAGTCAAAACCAATGATCAAGCAATTGAAGGATTAGGTTGTAGATGCTAGGAAACATTGCCATAGAATTATGGAAACATTAATTGGTAAATTTAAGGTGGGATTTGAGATACAAAATGTGGTTTTCTCAATAAACAAACACATAATTAAACCCACCAATGTAACCAAAGGAGTTAGTGTTGGAATTAATTATCCTCGGAGCATAAGAAAATGGCTAGATCAAAACAATTACACGATATTTAACCACACTTTAGATAGAGAGATTACCCTATAAACCCAAATGGGAAAGCCAATATTTTTATTGATTATATGTATGCTAAGGAATTATTACAAATTGGATTTATCATGTCCCTATTAGAGATTGTGTGTATTCTTACTCATCAAAGGTATTGCTGTATATTGTTATGGATCAACGATAATCTTTGTTCACCATAGATAGGCTCAAGATCCTATTCACACTTCGATATATGAACATATTTCTTCATTCATAATCCTTTCTGTCTTTGTTACTACCTCCTTCTTGAGCTTCCATTTATTTCCATCGCTTTGGTTGTTTTCCCATTAAGCAAGACACCCTCCATTATAGTGTGTCCTTGGAATGCCAATTTAACAAGTGCGTTGCTTCATCTTCTTATGTAGTCAAGATGAAACCCTCAACCTAATTTGGTCTTCATTGGCTTAAAAAATAATTATCCCAATGACTTCATAAAATCTTTTTGGATCACTCACACATAGATCAAAGCTCAATACACTAGTATTTACATGGTTCAAACTTTGAAAAAAAGAAACAATTCATGTCCCTAGCCAACACAACCACTTGAGCCAATTGATTAATGAAAATAACCTAGAACCTATAAAGTCGAAATATCTTGATGCCTCGTTAAACACAATGTGTGGGCTTAAAGTTGACCTTGAACAAATTATTTCAAAAGAAATGAGTAGAATGTGTGGCTGCTGGGATTCGAGCCCAGGTCTCCACGGCCACAACGTGGAATTCTCACCACTAAACTACAGCCACAAGATGAGTTTAATTAAATGTATCTATTTCATTTATACAATATGATGTAATGTCATAAAAGTTGATAAAATCTTAGAAATTATTTAATTACCCAAAAAATTATACCCTTGCATTCTATGAGGGTTCATTCGTTTTAAAAGAAGTTGAAATGTCCGATAATGTGTCACTTGTAGTACGATTTAACTTCCACTCTCATTAAACTATCAAGAAATTGATTTTAGCATTTTCATTTTTGCAACCAAGCAATCGTAAAAATTTAGTGGAAGACATATAATGGAAGGGATTTGGGAGAGGGAAATACAAAGGCTTTTATGAACGATGATAAGATGATTACCTTAATGAACATGTGAAGATGTGCCATGGATGGTTGAGTTGGGTGACCTAGATCATTTTTAACACAACAATAAACATATATTCTATTCAATAGGCATTGTGTACACTTAAGGTGGTAATCTCTATGAGATCACTCTCATTTTTCCAAAACTTTACTCATAATTTATGAAAGTATATTTCATCACTTGTATATATAGAATGAAATGAAGAACTAAAAAGGAGGTATTCTGGTTAGAAAGCCTATTTAGATTTAGTTAGATAAGGTGGAAGTAATGATTAATTTGATATAGTCATTTTTTTTTTAACTTTCACTTAGGTGAATAATACATTGTGTTAAAGTGTTATAGATTAAATTTCCAAAATAGCATAAAAATAAAAATAAAAAGTAACCCAATACTTTGAGAATGAAATAAAGAGATGAATAAGAAATATCTTTGAGGATGAACTCTAAAGCTAGGCCTCCTTGGTATATATAGGAGACAAAAATTATAATTACAAGTAAGTTCACAACTAATCATGCGATTACAATTAAGTTCACAATTGACTAAAGGGTGTAGCCATTTGAAGACAAAGTGGTATAAAAGTGTTTTCTCATTTGAGAAGACCACCAAGGCCAAAGAAATAGTAAGTCTCTTTCAATAAAGGAGAAAGACAATGCTAAAGATATAATAAGGAAGACCCGTAAAGGCATTCAAAAATTCAAGGCCCTTAAAAGAAACTAAGTTACTAAAATGGGCTCACAACTTCGCTTCTAAAAGTACAACTAATGGCTTCATTATGGTGCAAATAACTAAGGAAAATCACCGAAACAATTGCAAAATAGAATGTGGTTATTGAAATGGTTATCTAATTGATTAATTGTGTGATTTGTGTTCATTTCCCTATTCTTACTCTTATTAATAGATAGACCAAATAAAAACCAAATATTATAAGTCAATAGATGTATTTGATACAGTGTCCTTAGGGTCCCTACTATGCCACTATATATGCGTGCATGGAAGGAAAATCTATCATGCTTAATATTCACATCAATAGTATAAGGGGGGCCTCGTAATGATGGATGAAAGGGAAAACCTTAGCTAAGACAACCTTGGTGAAAAAATGGGTTTTTGCTTAAGGGTGGATGGGTTAGATTTTCTTTAGGAGTGATCTATTTGAAGGGTACTCCTTGGTTGGAGCCCTATGTCGTATATATCTAAGCATGCACAACAAAAAAACCCACCACCAATGAATGAAAGCCCACACAACCCTGGATGAGGGAGGAATGAACCATTATTCCAAATGAATAATATAGGTGGGTGGGTAGATTCTACAATGGAAAGGCCCCCACTTTCATTCAATAGTAATTTTTAGGCTAGGAAGAAGGAAACCACTCTTCGACAAAGGCCATGGGTACTTTTTTAATATAGGTATGGCTCAACCTGCTTCGATAGATAATTAGACCATCTTAGAGAGAGTGTCCCAAATGGGTTCCTTGGCTAGGCAACAACAAATCGTAATATTTTTGTAGATAAGGTTTCTTGTTCTCATGGGTGTTCAATATCCACCCTGTAACACAACAATTAATGTTGCAGCTATGGGGATATGTACTTTTAGAGTCAATCCAACTCCAAATCTAGCGGTGCATATCCCTGTACTACACATTAATTTCTACGTTATGAGGTGGATATTGAACATCGTTCTCATGCTCCTCACCATTAGTAGAGATAACTCGTTGAAATCAAGAATCATGAAGAAGAAAACAATAATATCACTATTGTAATAGTTTAAGAAAATTGTGAAATTTGCAAAAGGCGATTAAAGAACCTATTGATCCAATTACTTAACTATATATGTAATGGAAGCTATTGAATAAGTTCGTGGCATTTATAACGGTCATAAATCTAATCTCGATAAGCTTGGAACATGAAATGAACTTCCTTAATATTTACAATGGAATTGTCAATAAGTTGTTGGTATTATCATTGTTTATCAAGACAACTAGTCGTAAGTGTCATATTCTTTTACATCGATAGTGAGGACTGTTGAGCATTAAAAAAATTGTGGGCACACTAAAATACATGTAGGAGAAAGTGATAGATGCCTATTATCATTTTTAGTGGCTACGTGCTAGCATGCTCTATGGAAGGGATCCCCCTATCCACAAAACCAATAAAGTGAGTGGTGAATCCTCCACATATCATGTACCCTCCCCTCTCACTTTAGCAGGCTTAATAGACAATGCTCATGAGAAGCCTCCTTACTCTATTTCTAGCTAGGCTCCATCATCACTAATTTCTTGATCTATATGAATAGTTAGAAGTTTTCGGGTTAGTTTAAGAATAGTCAGAAGTTGAGAAGGGCTTGTGTATAAATGAAAAATAACCAATTTTCCATATAATTGAAAGCATTTTTTGGTCAGGCACGAGCACGTTTCCAAGTTCAAGATATCCTCATAAAGGTTGCATGCATCCATAGTATTTTCATTCTTAATATATTTAGGTGGTCTTAATTTGTTTGTCATCAAGAAAATCTATAGCGTCATCATCTATATAGACCACATTTTAACAACAACTTGCAGATCCTTAAATTCCTAAATTGCCTCTAATGTCTCCTCAACATAAGACAACCCTCTCTCATTTGCAAAGTTAGCAAATTCTATGAACAAAGCATCACTCACTTCTCTAGGAAAGCAACTTGATTGTCAAACTGTAGAATCAACTAGAACATTTCATGGTAAAGCAGTTGGGGGCCTAAGTGGAATTAAGGGCAGTTTTCTACTCAAAAGGCTTCATGTTGCATGGATTTTAAATTGTGGGAGATATCGCCCTTAGTTATATCTTATATAAACAAATGACATTTTTCCAATAGTATAACACATGTATATATATTCTATGGACAAATGGAAGGGAAACATTGGGTGCATGTAACTCTAGGCAATGCCTTGGCACATCTTAGGTTTCACAGATATCGACCTGGATATTATAGCTATGTGCATCTCACTATGAATAGGTTGAAATTACTTTTCTGTAGTCTTCAAGATCACAGGGCCTTCATTGGGAAGGACAAGAAAGTTAGTTTAGACAATATTTATCCATATGGAACATATGCAATTGGGAAAAAGAGTGAATTAGCAAGAGGTTTGGGCCTAGGATCCATGCATGATTTTTTTTACTAACCGTTGCAACTCTGATATACAAGTCATATTTCTTGTAACATCTCATGAACTGATATGCATTCATTGGGGAGGAAAAGTCATTTAGTTCATATACAAATGATCTATAGGAAACATATGTGATTGCAAAAAGGACTAGACCTAGGGTCCATGCAGTGCATGTTGTTCTTGTCCTAGGCATTGCTTCTTTGGTACACAAGTCATATCATACACACTGGGGTAATAAAAGGTGGGGAACCATTCAAAAACGTGCTCAATGTTGTCATCAATAAACTGTGACAACTCATGAATCGATTTAAAATCAATAGATATTAGAGGGAAACCTTCGAATCATACAAATGTAAGTAAGAAAACCTCATATCTATGATTTTGTATTGATGTTTTTGTCTCTGGTTATAGTAGTTTAGATGAAAAATATGCTAGAAATAGCTAAAAGGTGGCGAACCATTCAACACCGTGCTCAATGTTGTCATCAATAGACTGTGACAACTCATGAATAGATTTAAAATCAATAGATATTAGAGGGAAACCTTCGAATCATACAAATGTAAGTAAGTAAACCTCCTATCTATGATTTTGTATTGATGTTTTTGTCTCTGGTTATAGTAGTTTAGATGAAAAATATGCTAGAAATAGCTAAAAGGTTGGAGGTTCTAAATTGATACCTTCCTTGTCTTTATAGCAACGACAATTTCCCTTGAAAGTTGTTCGCTTATGTTAGTGAATGGTACTAGAAAGGGAATATGTGTGCAATTACTCCCTTTTCTCATGGTTGTTCCCTCTTTTTTAATACTGATCTTTCAAAATCTAGCAGATTATAGTAGGATACCCTAAAAATAAAGTGGAAAGGACCGAAAATTCAATTGCTCTAACATATTAAGGAATATATTATCAAGTTTCTGTAGGTTGTATCAATGTGAAGAAACAGAATAAGAATGCACGACTTGTTAAAATGATGAGGTCTAAAGGATCATCCATTAATGAATTTTAACAAGAAAACATCACTCCACTACTCTCCATAAACAACATACGTGAAATCAAACCGTTATCCAGTAAAAGAAAATAATACGTGTTAAACTATGAAATTCTACGGGCGATACATATGAGAGAAATATTCATGCACTATATATAAATAAAACGGAAAGGAAAACAAAATGTAAGCCCGTCTAGCTCAGTTGGTAGACCGCAAGGCTCTTAACCTTATGGTCGTGGGTTCGCGCCCCACGGTGGGTGTTTTATTAAACAAGATTCTAGGTAGCTCTCCAAATGAAGTAAATGTTGCAAAACAAATTGGATTCACAGCTCAGGTTCAATGTTAAAGAAGGTTTTGGAAGAGTTACAGGAATCCTCACCACAATGATAATCTTTTTTTTTATTTTATCCACTTGAAGACTTCCAAGAAACGTCTTTGGATCTGCTATGGGAACGTTGGGCTGGGTTTACACTATCGGACTCTGATTTAAAATAAGTGGACAGTCTCCCTTTCATGGAATCACAGACAAGAGTGTCACTTTTAGTAAAATTGTAACATACATCCCAATAGAGCTCTCTACATGAAGATTTTTCCATTGGATTAAATACTCAAAACACTTTTTGCTCCTTGCTCCTTTATCATCTTTTTGTCCAAAATATTATCAACTTGTAAACACTCTTCCATTGGTAACAATTTTAAACCTAGAATTGTTTCATTATGAAATTCATTTTCATATTTTTGTGCAAGATTCTTCAATTGTGTATCTTTGTGCCAAATAATATCTTTCTCAATTTCTTCCCCTATACATAAGTCAAGTATACAAAAAGGAGCTAGCTTTTGGATTATTTGGTCATAACATTGTGTTTTTAATATTTATTGCTTACTGTTCATAACGGGTTTTGAATAGTCTTCACCAAGAGCTTTTCATCCACCCTCAAAACCATACTCTGGCTTGCACCAAACTGCTGCTCATTTATAGAAATTTCTTCTTTCATGAAAGCTTCAGTTGTAGTTAACGCTCGCTGCTCTGCACTTTTCATTAAAACCCACTCATCAAACTAATCTTTAGTCATAATAGTTTCAAAATCATTGGACTAAGCTTGTTTCTATGGGAATGATTTACTTACCTTTAACATTCGATGAATTGATTGACCACCCATTACCTCAACACTTAGAAACTCCTTACTGTTCATAATCTGCCCTTGATTTCTAGTCACAATTATCTTAGTCTTCAATGGCATGAGTATGTGATTCACTTCATCCATCTTAAAAGCATAGGTGTTTCTATACTCATCATGAATTTCCTTCCTATCGCATTGCCAAGGCCTTCCCAATAATAGATGACAGACATCCATGTGTATCACATCACACAACACTTCATCTTCATAACCACCATTGCCAAGGCCTTCCCAATAATAGATGACAGACATTCATGTGTATCACATCACACAACACTTCATCTTCATAGCCATCAATCTGAAACTTCACTCTACATTGTTCACTTACCAAGATTTGATGATTTTTATGCAACCAAGAGACATAATATGGTGTTGTATGCACCATCTTTTCCAAGCCCAACTTTTCTACCATTTCTACAGAAATTAGATTGTCCCTACTCCCACTATCAATAACAACTTTATATCACTTAACTCTTGCCTTGCAAGTTGTCTTGAATAATGCTCTCCTCCGCGCTGGTTCATTCATCTCTTTTGTTGGTTTCAACAAAGTTTTCTTCAGTACCAAAGCAAAGCTCCTTGTACTACCTTGTGTAATTCAGGTCTATCAAGCGAAAGGAATAGCAGCCAAAAGCTTCCAATCACAAGATTTTCATGAGTTGGCAAAGAAAGTCTTTGTTAAGAAGCAATTATGTCAAAGTAAAGGTCTGACCCTCATTATCACTATACTCGTAGTTTAGATACTAATATTTTGTAGTTTAGTTTAGGTCTATTTTTCGTTTAGATAATCAGATTTTAAATCTATGCGAGGAGGTAGATCTCACTTGAAGCAATGCGCTAGGATTAACAATAGGTTGTATAAGGCTCATACATAACAAGTGTTGCATGACAGCGTAGTCTCGACGATCAGTTTGGATAATTTGAGTAATTTGCATTTGGTTTGGAAATGCACAACATAGTTTTCAAAAGTGTTGTAGATTATTCTAGTTAACTACCTAAGGAGACATACAACAATGCTCTTAACTATGAAACCATGTGCCATACAAAGTGATTCGGTAAATACAACGAACGTGCCATAAAAAAGTAAAAAGTGATTTCGTAATTACAATGATTATTTCATGTGACACCCTATTACATTTGTTAATGTAATAGAACAATATTTTATATATGGTTGAGGCATATACTTGGATTGTCAATGTTTTATGTCATTAAAAGGTTAGAAACAATCACATGACCCATCAAAATAATGACAAAGCTGCAAGGTTACTTCAAGTTCAAGTTTTTTTTTTTTAAATTTTGAAAGACTCCAAATAAGAATTACAATTAAGACTATTCTGCATATTTTATTAGTTATATAGATGCATGGTTTGAAGGTTCGACTAGTCAATTATTTCACTAAAATCAATACCACTTGGAGAATATGAACTGAAAACAGTACTACACTGCAAGCAAGGTTTGAGGTGTTTCACGAGGAAGAAAATATTAAATGTGAAAAGAGAGGCCAATATAATGAATGGAATGGAACAAAAAGTTTGTATTATTGATGCATCATTTTTTAGACCATATGCATTTAAGTAAGTTAACTTGCTTGATTGTCTCGTAATTGGTGGCTTTGAAGGTTTCTCTATTGGTTGAGATGACATAAGACAATGTACATTGAATTAATGGATAACATTGATGACCATTGCCAACAAGACCTGCAATTTTGGTTACCAAATTCTGCTGGTATGAAGTAAGAAGTTCATATTATGACACTATTACAATATATTGTTTGTAGAAGACAAAGTCGACCATTCAAAGGCCTCCCCATATATATCTTCGATTCCAACCGTTCATAAATCGCTAAACTTAGAGGTCGGGCGTAACTATAACATATGAATTTTGCATTTGTACATACAAACAATAAAGAAAAATATATTACACGTGAAGATAAATGCCTAATAAACAATACTTAAATCTAATTTAAAGATTTCTATACATCATCCCATTAATATAGACAATGCAAAGGAATAACAAGAAAATTAATCATAGCATGAACTTTTATTCTTAAAATAACATGTAAAAGACTCTGCATGAAAAAAGGTCCAAAGCAATGCAAGTTGGCAAGTATTAAACCTTTGCACAAGTTTCCGAGTATCATATGGGTGGAGTAACCATAGCAAGGAATGAACTTCACAATACATACCTAAAACATCTTTGCAATATAACACTTGACTTCCATGCATTTAAGAACGTTCCATAGAAATGAATGAACTTAGCAACTTACACCTGTAACATCTTTGCAAAATAACACTTGGTCGCCATGCATTTAAAAATGTTCAATTGACATGATGGTTCTGGCCCAACCAATGGTTCTTCGTCACTCTGCGCTCCACTAACATCCATTGAAATAATTTGTGAATAGGTTTCCCCATAATTATATTGAATTCTCAGATGAGCGCATTGCAATATCTGTAAATGCTTGCCTGAAGCCACGGGTGCATCACTGACAGATCAATATTATAACACGTTCATTCATATTGGTGGTAAAAAAATTGAAAACTATATATTGACTTTATATTAAGGGTTTAAGGGCCTATATTATATAATATATAAACACCCAATATCATGGGGGCTTTTTTATTGCAATCAAGCCACAAACGAGCCATATGCACAGGGTTTTCCATGGGATTTCACGGAGGGAGCAGTGGCAGTGCCATATGCACAGCGTTTTACATGGTTTTTCACAGAGGGAGTAGTGGCAGTGCCATATGCACAGGTTTTTCCATGGGATTTCGAGGAGGGAGCATTGGCAGTGCCATATCCACAGGGTTTTCCATGAGTTTTCGTGGAGGGAGCAGTGGTAGTGTTTGCATAAAGGCCTGCGGGTTGTTAGGTTTCCAAGCTAGCTAGCAAGTTTCCCATAGCATAAGTCCAACCAAGCCAAGGCTGAATTAGGTCAACTGGAATCAGCACCAGGATTTAGTAGTGATTTGCTCTTGGCATAAAAAAGCCCGAGAACTAACTGACTTTCCATTTACTCTTTGGTATGCCGTGAGGCTGTAAAAGACATGCCAAATAGATGATAAATTTATACTTGGAAAACAAGAGTCTTTTAATCCCAGAAGCATTATGAAATTAGGTCCTCCCTTAAGAGGATATTTCTGCAGTGGCAGTTTTGAAGGAGATTTCCGCAGTGTCGATGGTTTTCATGGGTATTCCTCAGTGTTGGTGGGATTTTTTATGCAAATGGTTTTCACAACTTGGATTTCGAGATGACCGAGTGGGAACTGGAGGATGAGTTCAGAGTATATGGTGTTTTGCGTAGGTTATTTTATCATTCTAGCACTATGATTCTCATTTGACATTGCTTTGAATCCACTTTGAATCATGGCTTTAGCTATCTTTCTAGTTAAGTGGGTTTTGTCGAGCACTTAGGGTTTTTGTTTTTCCATTTGGTTGTTTTTTGCGAATGTTGTTTGTCTGTATTTCGACTTCCTTGCAGTGTGCAATGCTTGCAATGAAACATCTCTATAGAACCCATGTCGTCTCGTCCCATGTTCCCCTAAGCTCAATATGGGTTTCTACAAAATCTTTCAATCTCTGAATTTCTAGCAACACAATTGTCCCTAAATCTTGCTTGTCCTTGCGTCGCAAATAAGAACAATTCAATGCAAGTTCGGATAGCTTTTGGGATTCCTTGACAAGCCAATCTTTAATATTTTGATAAAAAAACTTCACTAAAATTTCCCTTCTCCATAGGTATTTCAACACGATATGTAAAGGCCTCTCATGATTTGGCAATTAATAATTGCAAAAGAAAAACTCCAAGAGAATAAAGATTAGATTTTTTTTCAAGTGTTCTAGTCCTATGATACTTTGGAATCTGGATCGATGTAGCAGAATGTTCATGCGATTGACGTGTGTCTACACCGTGTAATTTGATTCATGTGACAATTGGGGGGACACATTTGGCTAGACACACAACACAAATTTTGCTTGCAAAGTTTTTATTTAGCAAGATATTAGTTGGTTTTAGGTCTTCATGAACTAAGGGATCGAGCTTGGAAGGCTGTAAGAAGAACAATCCATAGGCCACTTCCCAAGCAATTATAAAGTGCACAAACCCTGAAGAGGTGGTGTGGCTCCCTTTTGAAAAACCTGATCCTCTAGATTGCCATCTTCCATGTATTCATACACTAAACATACTTATTTAGCACAAGATCCAAGTAGCAAAATGAAAATCTACACACATAATGAGAAATTATGATGCTTTTTATGCCAAGTATGCTTTCAAATATAGATTCTCCTTGAAGTTGTTTAAAATAGATCCTATGGAGAAGTTTAGTGGCTAGTTTTTTTCCCAACCAATTTCTCCTATTAATTTTACATGGAATTGTTAATATGTCCATAAAATAGATACATCAAAATTATATGGCCTAGAAAAAACATTAGCATTTGTAGATTACATGTTTACAAAATAGTATTTGGCCCCTTGTTATATATTTGCAAAATAATGAGGGTTTGGTTGGCATTATATTCCATTGGAATTTCTCCTTCGAGAGGGTACACGAAAACTTTGAAACATACAATGTATATATCCCTATGCAGGTAACTACTCATAACATATATTCTACAATACCATCCCTTGCAATGGTTTTGGATATCCGAAAAGATACTTAAAAGATAACCTGAACATGAAGCTATATATTTTTATGCAAGTATCATTGTTAAATTTATGATGGCAAAATATAGCCTGCGGATGAAGCTATATCACTTTATTCAAGTAGTTTTATCCACTCTCTCCTGGTGATTTTCCTCTACCTTATTCTGCTCATCATCACATTCTGAAAAGTCCAGAAATATTACTGTTAGAACTTAAGATACTGAAGAAGCATACTGTTTCAAGACTGTTAGAACTTAAGATATTATTAGTTCTCAAATGGAATTCATTTAACACACAAGCATTATCCGATGCCATATTTTCTCCATTATTGTCATTGGCACTTGCTATGCCTCCTTTATCTGAGCTTTCTACAATTTTCTTGGTTTCATCTTCAGCTTCAATTCTTGTCCTTTTTACCAAATGCAAATGTTCATCAAAGTTAAGCTTCAATTCCTTGATCTGTGTCCTTTTATTTCGATGATCTACTACAGACAATAATTCAAGAACATTTTCTTCTTCCCTACAAATATTTATCTTTATTTGATTATCTGATCTCTCTGATAGAGTTGATAACCCTGAATTATGTTTCTTCAAGAGCTTTATTTTCTTCTTCAAAATGAAATTTTGATGCAAATAAGTGTTTGGAACTACCCTAACTTCATTGTCTTTGGTAAAAAATGTAGAAAGCACGTGATCTTTGACACTAGAAACATAATTTTCATGAATCTTTTCAAAATATTTTCACCCTTCAAATTTTCTTTACATTTTGAAACCTGAATGCTCTCTTCAGTGTTTCCATGTTTAAAAGATTCAAAATTGCTGACAATGTTATCTGTCACTGTTTTTCTACAATCTAGGAACTCACTTTCATGCACTAATCGAGAACCTCTAATTTCTTTTTCCATGCTTTTCCTTTTCTTACCAAACTGCTTTCCACTCATGGTCTACTTTGAAATAATGCCTGTATGTGGTGATTGTATCCTATTTTTTTCAATAGAAGAAAATCCATGGAGTAAATCAATTCCAACAGAGTTAGTTGGTACATAGATAGGAAGAGTAAAGGTCCATGGAGTAAATCAATGCTAGCAGAGTCAGTTGGTACATAGATAGGCAGAGTAAAGGTCCATGGAGTATGACGGAGTGTGGTGGCACACTACTTGACTAATGCGGAGTAAGACAAAGTCAGAGTGACTATGGAGTGACACAGAGTCTGAGTGGCCACACAGAGTAACACAGTGGGAGTGACTGCAGAGTAACAAAGAAAATGAGTGATGGTGTTATGATAGGGATTCAAAGCAACAATGGAGTACATACTACATCAAGTTAGCAGAATCCTGAGAGAAATAGACAGGAGTACTAAAAAGCTTAAAAAGGAAGTTTTCTGAGAGGCATGAGAGATTGTAAAAATCCAAACAGGGGCATGTTTATAGTATATACTCAACATAATTCTCTCAACAAGGAGAAGCTAGTGATTCAGTCACCTGCCTAAAATTTAGCAATGCTACAGAACTTAGTTTTTGAAGAGAAATGAGAAAGGGAAAATGAAAATAGAAAAGTAATAAAAAAAACTGAAGTATCGAAATAAGTTTTTGGTTTTCAGATATCCCTTGCATGTTAATTCAGATTGACTAGATTTATTAAAATTCTTATAGCGAAATTCTCTAGATAAAAATTTTGATAGAACTTTTGCAGATTCAGCACCAGTTTGAAGAACATGCCATATTTTGCATTTTACAATGTTGGACTGTGAAATCTGCCAGAAACACAAAAAGAACCAAAAATTTAATAGCAGGAACTGAATGTGGAGAACATAACCCATAAATGGATTTGAAGAATTCCTCAAAGAATTCAAGGAATTGGAAAAATAAAAAATAAGTATTTACTATTTGTCGGTGAGGGAAAAAACGAGAATTCTGGGTAAAACTGTCCCAAAACAATAGAATTGGAAAATTTGATCTTACTGGGACAGACTCTTGACAGGATTTCGGTCATCTTCTGATGTTGGAAATTTTCCAAGTTCGTACGAGTCATAGAGAAAAGTATACTTGTACCTGAAGGGCCAAAGGCTAGCAAGTTGCAAAAACTTGAAATTGTTAATTTGCAAGGAGTACAAAAATTGACAGGAGCATTATAAATTTGAGCAGTGGCTATCAACATAATTAGCATTTGAAATAGTATCACTCCTGATACAGATATTTTGCTTCTCCTACACTGAAAGTGTTGAAAACTAGTAAGTTTTCAACTACTGGGAGCCATAGAGGATAGCTCTGGTGTCCATTTTGGACAATCCTACAAAATTTGTAAAATTGTTTCAGAGGAGAATAAATTTGTGCTTTCACTTATTTAAAATAAACTTTTAGTTATCATAAATTGTTGCATAACTGAGAACCTTTGGGCTTTCTTTGGACCTTTTCCCTTTCATCCCTGTTGTATTTTGAAAGTTAGTAGTTACATGTGATTAACATAGATATTTTTGTACACTTTAATGAAATTATTCCTTGATGTATCATCCAACAAAAGGCAAAACATTGTAATTTGAAGTGCAACTGAATTAATATAAGACTTACACTTGTCTAAGCTTGTTTGATTTTTTCTAAATGCAACTCTGTAGATAGTGACACACCATCCAATTTCGTTGGTGCAGTACCGTTTATCTTCACTTAAATTTTGATGAACCTTTCACCTTTTCTGATGAAGGTTCAGTGCCATGTTTTATAGGGGAAACTTGCTCATGTTTGCGAACATACAACTACTTAGCTAACTACCCTTAGTTAAACTTCTCTGAGCCAGACTGTCCATGATCTTTCTTAAGGCCTCTGCTATTTTTCTTTGTTGGGGTCACACAAGATTTATTGACCCTGATGCCCTTTGACCTGTATTCATATTTCTCAACCTCACCCTTTTGTGCAACATAGGCCTTGATAGGAGGCGTGCTGATTGAATTGACTTGCCTTGAAGCTAAATTTGAAACATCTTGTTTCTTTGGAGAAGGAAACACTGGTGCGGTCACGCTCTGTAGATTTTGTTCTTCCATTTTTGGATCAATCAATGATTCAATAGACATTTTAGCATGTGCACTCCTCTCATCCTCATCTCCAATCTACCATTTATCCATATGCTTAGAGGACATTGAATCTTCAAACCATCGATCCATCTGCTTCTCCTCTACCAATTTAGCAGGTTCTAAAGAAAACCTTATAAAGGATTGATATGAATATGAAGACACCATAGTTTTCTTACTACCTCCTCTTTATGTTGCTTCTTTTTGGATCAATGTGTCTATTTTGACACATTCCTCATTTCCCTTAACTGACTTCTTGTCATTATCAAAGCATTTAGTATAAGATTTTTCATCTGTAGAAATCTTGTATGCATCATCCTGTCCAGTCCCACCAGTTGCAACTGGCTCCTTCTTTTTTGAATGGTTGTTATTATTTCCTTTTTTTGTTTTTCTTTTCTATTGAAGGTAGGTTATTCCATTTTTATTAAATATTTAGTTATCATTATTATCATTTCTTTTAATACTAATTCTTTTCAATTCTTTTTTGTTTTTGTTTTCAATGGAGTATTTTATAAAGAACTACCTACACTACATTTTCTGCATCATCCTGAACTTTTTATAATGATGTGAGGTGTTATCCCTAAAGTCGAACCTCGACTGCTGGGGTCAAGCTTAGAGAAATCTTAAATTGATTTAATGGATAATTGGAAAATGAATTTATGGAATTTGGTGGTAGGTAATACTTACTACAGAAATCAAGCTAGATTCGAAAGAAAATACTAAACAACAGTATATATATCAAAATCAAGATTAATAAGACAAAGCTATGAGTATGACTTTATGAAAGACATGAACCAAGTTCTGCATATAGTACTTAAGGATAACGTCACATTAATCATGAGAATCTAGAAATGGATTAATAAGACCATACACTAGACAAAATCACAACACATGAAATTCAATTATTAAAATAGAAAGCTGACTCATATGAACATAATCATTTCAAAGCAGCTAATTCCTATTAACAAAAACAGAGTGCATACATGCCCTACCACTCCAGTATCAGAATATTCAAACCTTGCCTTAGCCCTCTCGGCTGGTACCTCCCCCTTTACCTTCGAAAAGATTAAATATATAGACGTTACAATAAACCAATTATTGCAGGTATTAGGAATAAAATTCTAACAATAAACTAAATATAAATGAAATCTAAGATATGTCACAAGAAACAAGAGTTTGCTAAAACTGCCTCCTCAAATCCATATTTTGTCCACCTTCTCAATTCCACCCGTATCATCGAAAACTTGAATACTAAGTTCAAATGCCTTCAAATCTGGAAGCAATGCTCTATTCATTGATTTTCATCCTTGAGAGTTTTAAATGCCACTCGAAAATACTCTTCGAATCCCTAAAAATCTAGATATAGATTGAGAATCGCTTGAAATCTGCGAGCATTTAACTTCAAAGCCGGAACTTGTATATGCCATTGCCACCTATTCTTCAGATCTAAGATTTAATATCAAACAATAGATACTCTATCACCTTAATCTACTCTGCCATTTATCAATTTACTGTTATGGGTTTCCCTGGATACTTTCCACGCATTGATTCTTCAAAATGTTGGTGAACAATAAAGTGATTCTGCGTGTCACTCAGCTGATTGACACATACACCACAGTTAAAAGCCATTATACTCTCTGCCAACTCATTTATACTGACTCTCTGAGCAAATTCTGACCCCATGTTTTTTCCATCACCCACACTTTTGTTCCATGACCGCAACATTGTTTACATGACCATCAATGCAACTGAATTTGGATCTATCCATGAAGCACCATTGAAAGTTTATATGGTGAATCATGCCAATGGAACATCATCATCAATCATACGGACCTCAGATCCAGCAAAGCTAGCTGGCGCTCTTTCTCTATCAGCTGAGTTGTAGTTATAGTATCTTTTGATAGGTTTGTAAACAATTTATTAGACAAGTCCACTATTTCCTCATCTTTAACAACTCCAGATGCAGATACAACCATTCTCGCGCCTATATAGTGAGTAGAAATATACTGCTGCAAATGAACCTTTGTAATTGACTTGATGTTTTTTGCAAGTCCCAGAATAGTCCTTCCAAAAGGACTATATTGAAACACTATTACATGTAAATGATCAAATATCACTTCTTCAGCTTGGCTTTCTACCTCTTCCATTTCCCTGAGAATAACATCATGTTCTCTAGCTATCCGATCCTCCAAAAAGCATGAATTCTGTAGAATATCCTCCATAATATCGAGCACCATGGGCACATCCTTCTTTAAAACCTTGGCATAATATGTAGTCTGCTCCCTAGATGCGTAGGCATTCAAATACCTACCCATATTCTCGATCTCCTCCTCCAAAACCCTGACAGACCGTTTTTTGGTACCTTTGAAGAAGAATACAAGGAAGCAAGTGTAGCATTTGTGGTCTCCAAAGGCTAACTAAAAAATAACAATTAGAGTTTTGCTTTAACACTTATCTATCATTTTTTATGCATATGATGAGCTAAATGATGATATCAACACCTGGGCGATCTCTTCCACAATTGTGAATTGAAGAATATTCTTACTGGCAATTTGTCATTTTCACAATTTCTTGGATAGAGCATAAGCATTTGAATTTAACCTTTTAGATTTGTGTTAGATAAAACCCTATGTTGGAGCAGGGTCCCGCAGCTACAGGAAAAGTTGCCATTTTGGCGGATAGACAGTTTAGCGAAGACGAAGAGATAAGGTAAAGCTACGACGTCGTAGCATGTTTCTAGCTGCAGAGCAAAGCCGGAAACCGTGACTGTTGAAACAGAGAAGTCAAGGAAGACGACAGTACCTGAGCGGCCGAGAAGAGAGAGCTCAACCACTGCATTGAAGGCAGCGACAAAGACAGGAGGGCTCAGCTACCCTCATAAAGGAAAAGGAGCGACGAGGCTGAGGTATTGAAGACAAAGGACAGAAGAAGGGAAGCGGTGCATAGTACCCATGGTCAGTGCCGGGAAGCATGGAAGACTGCAAAGAGCAGTGGTGTGACGGAAAGTGGCTACCCCAAGTACAAATATGCTGACTGTCACTAATTAGGGTTTGGGTTATTGTTGGGACAGGCCCACAGTGTTGTAATGGCAAGACCTTCGGGCCGCCTATAAAGGGATATATTTTGTATTGTAAAAGGTTGGCATTTTGAGCATTTTAAGCCATCCAACTAGTTAGCCATTGAGTCTGTTAGCTCACAGTTACCTTGTATTGTAATAGAGTTGTGCTCTGGTTCTGTTATTAGCGGTAATTATCTTATTGTAACCAGTAGCTAGCTCATTGCGCATGTATGTAACAATCCGCAGGGATTGAGAGAGAGAGAGTGAGAGTATATTGTAAGAAGGCAATATAGAGAAGAGATCTAAGAGAGAAGGGCTCCAGGCTGTGTGCGGAGTTACCCAGAAGATCTCTAGTTGCATATGCGGTGTAGCAGAACTGTGTACCTCTCTCAATTTATAATATAGAAACACAGTTCTGTGGACGTAGCTTCTACCCTGGAAGTGAACCACGTAAAATCAGAGCGTTATGAGATTGATTCATGTGATTGTATTTGCTTGTTATATCTGTCATTCATTACATGAACTTTGATTACAGTAAATGTATGTGTGTGTTATTCAGTTCACTGCATAGTTCGAGGATAAATGTAAGTTAAATTCTTTAAGTATTATGTATAAGAGTTGTCTAAGTTTCACTTAAGAGTCGCAGTAGAAAACAGCCTTGTATGTTGGGTCTTGTAAGTTGAACATGAGTAACGCTGAGTACGCTGAGCTGCGGTGGTAGGATATCAAACAATAGATACTCTATCACCTTAATCTACTCTGCCATTTATCAATTTACTGTTATGGGTTTCCCTGGATACTTTCCACGCATTGATTCTTCAAAATGTTGGTGAACAATAAAGTGATTCTACGTGTCACTCAGCTGATTGACACATACACCACAATTAAAAGCCATTATACTCTCTGCCAACTTATTTATACTGACTCTCTGAGCAAATTCTGACCCCATGTTTTTTCCATCACCCACACTTTTGTTCCATGACCGCAACATTGTTTACATGACCATCAATGCAACTGAATTTGGATCTATCCATGAAGCACCATTGAAAGTTTATACGGTGAATCATGCCAATGGAACATCATCATCAATCATACGGACCTCAGATCCAGTAAAGCTAGCTGGCGCTCTTTCTCTATCAGCTGAGTTGTAGTTATAGTATCTTTTGATAGGTTTGTAAACAATTTATTAGACAAGTCCACTATTTCCTCATCTTTAACAACTCCAGATACAGATACAACCATTCTCGCGCCTATATAGTGAGTAGAAATATACTGCTGCAAATGAACCTTTGTAATTGACTTGATGTTTTTTGCAGGTCCCAGAATAGTCCTTCCAAAAGGACTATATTGAAACACTATTACATGTAAATGATCAAATATCACTTCTTCAGCTTGGCTTTCTACCTCTTCCATTTCCCTGAGAATAACATCATGTTCTCTAGCTATCCGATCCTCCAAAAAGCATGAATTCTGTAGAATATCCTCCATAATATCGAGCACCACGGGCACATCCTTCTTTAAAACCTTGGCATAATATGTAGTCTGCTCCCTAGATGCGTAGGCATTCAAATACCTACCCATATTCTCGATCTCCTCCTCTAAAACCCTGACAGACCGTTTTTTGGTACCTTTGAAGAAGAATACAAGGAAGCAAGTGTAGCATTTGTGGTATCCAAAGGCTAACTAAAAAATAACAATTAGAGTTTTGCTTTAACACTTATCTATCATTGTTTATGCATATGATGAGCTAAATGATGATATCAACACCTGGGCGATCTCTTCCACAATTGTGAATTGAAGAATATTCTTACTGGCAATTTGTCATTTTCACAATTTCTTGGATAGAGCATAAGCATTTGAATTTAACCTTTTAGATTTGTGTTAGATAAAACCCTATGTTGGAGCAGGGTCCCGCAGCTACAGGAAAAGTTGCCATTTTGGCGGATAGACAGTTTAGCGAAGACGAAGAGATAAGGTAAAGCTACGACGACGTAGCATGTTTCTAGCTGCAGAGCAGAGCCGGAAACCGTGACTGTTGAAACAGAGAAGTCAAGGAAGACGACAGTACCTGAGCGGCCGAGAAGAGAGAGCTCAACCACTGCATTGAAGGCAGCGACAAAGACAGGAGGGCTCAGCTACCCTCATAAAGGAAAAGGAGCGACGAGGCTGAGGTATTGAAGACAAAGGACAGAAGAAGGGAAGCGGTGCATAGTACCCATGGTCAGTGCCGGGAAGCATGGAAGACTGCAAAGAGCAGTGGTGTGACGGAAAGTGGCTACCCCAAGTACAGATATGCTGACTGTCACTAATTAGGGTTTGGGTTATTGTTGGGACAGGCCCACAGTGTTGTAATGGCAAGACCTTCGGGCCGCCTATAAAGGGATATATTTTGTATTGTAAAAGGTTGGCATTTTGAGCATTTTAAGCCATCCAACTAGTTAGCCATTGAGTCTGTTA
Organism: Pseudotsuga menziesii; assembly: GCA_001517045.1. NCBI lineage: Eukaryota > Viridiplantae > Streptophyta > Pinopsida > Pinales > Pinaceae > Pseudotsuga > Pseudotsuga menziesii. The sequence continues at coordinate 346,467 of LPNX011072895.1, read as the reverse complement.
GCTCACAGTTACCTTGTATTGTAATAGAGTTGAGCTCTGGTTCTGTTATCAGCGGTAATTATCTTACTGTAACCAGTAGCTAGCTCATTGAGCCTGTATGTAACAATCCGCAGGGATTGAGAGAGAGAGAGTGAGAGTATATTGTAAGAAGGCAATATAGAGAAGAGATCTAAGAGAGAAGGGCTCCAGGCTGTGTGCGGAGTTACCCAGAAGATCTCTAGTTGCATATGCGGTGTAGCAGAACTGTGTACCTCTCTCAATTTATAATATAGAAACACAGTTCTGTGGACGTAGCTTCTACCCTGGAAGTGAACCACGTAAAATCAGAGCGTTATGAGATTGATTCATGTGATTGTATTTTCTTGTTATATCTGTCATTCATTACATGAACTTTGCTTACATTAAATGTATGTGTGTGTTATTCAGTTCACTACATAGTTCGAGGATAAATGTAAGTTAAATTCTTTAAGTATTATGTATAAGAGTTGTCTAAGTTTCACTTAAGAGTCGCAGTAGAAAACAGCCTTGTATGTTGGGTCTTGTAAGTTGAACATGAGTAACGCTTAGTACGCTGAGCTGCGGTGGTAGGATATCACAGGAAGGCGATATTGCACCAGCAGAGGAGTTGTGGTGCGCGATACCGTGGGTTAAGGATCGAGCGTAGGAGAGAGTTACGTGTTTCCCAGGACGTGGTGATGCGATAAAGGTTGGGATCATCGCGAGTAAGAGGAAGCTGTGCATCGCCAAGAGGAAGTTGCGCATCGTAGAGAGGAAAGAGCGATCCCGTGAGCTAAGAAGAGTTGCGAGACGCACACAGGATTCCATAAAGAACCTGGTCGAGACACTTGAGTCCTCGACCAACCCATTAGGATCACTTCGGGTGAGACTTCAGGTCGCTCCACGGTCTGTCGTCGAAAGGGCCAGTGAGCTAGGGGTGTTGTTGGTTCATTATAGTAATCCCAGGTCTGCCCAGCGACCAACAAATCGTTTCGTTGTCGGTTTTGAACAAACTGAGCACTGATGTTCTGTTGGCATCCTACTAGAGACGAACTCAACGAGTGGGTTTGGTCTAACGAGAAAGAGTTTTCCGAACGAGAGAACAAGAGTCCTAGACTGAGTACAGAGGACTGGTTACAAAAACATATCGTTACAGACCTGCACGCGATATTTTTTGCAACCTTTGGAAACGAGCTTTACGACTGGTTATCAAAAATGACTGACAAGAACATATTCAAAAAGAAAAGAAACATTGTCTGGACACCGGAGCTAATTCAGACCGTGAAGAACCTTGATAATCCCATTACGAGGACAGTAGACTTCTGGCTTGCGAGTGTGCTAGAAGGCTTCATCACAGAGTTTGCAGTGGACCAGAGAAAAAGCTTCAGCGAGGCTGAGCGGTACTTCTTCAAAGGATATCGCGTTAAGTACCTAAAATCTTTAAACTTTTCCATTAAGATGCTATTATATGAAAAAGGAAGAATGGATCTAGTTTCAGATGAATAAGTAAAGATAGTAATGTCACAAGAGTTTGAAAGTGATTTTGATGACATTGGACGTACACGTAGTGGAAAGAAATATAAAGTAGATTTTAGATCTCCCATATTTGGAGATAGTTCAGATAGTACTAGACAACAGAGTCATAACCATACAGACAGAACAGAAGGGGGTATCCCTTACCAACCTTATACACCACAGAAACAGATCGGGACTCAGAAAAATCCTGTAGGAACTCCATCTAGTAGCTCGCAGACAGTACATAGTGCCGCTACATCACCTCCACCTACACCACTGAGTAGTAGTAACATAGAAAATAAACATCCACCATGCAGAAATAGAATGGGGGATGATATGAAGCTACCTATCTTTAAGGGTACAGGGTTAGAGGACCCAGAGCAGCATTGGTTTCTATGTGAAGCCGTGTGGACCATTAAAGCAATCAATGATGATAATAGTAAACTTGTACAGTTGGTCACCACACTGAGAGAATGAGCCTTAACATGGTATATGAAGTATACCTCAGCGGTACCTAGAACACTTGTCCAAGTCAGGACCGCCATGATTAAAGAGTTTAAGAAACCTAAGTCTGAGTCACAGTGCATTACAGAGCTTAAAGACATCAAACAATTACCTACAAAGTTAGTGTGGGACTTCGATCAGAAATTTAAAGCCCTTATAGACCAATTCAGCTTTGAGTTTGCACCGGAGCAGCATAAGGAATGGTTTATTGCAGCGCTGCTCCCCCACATCAGACTACCATTAATGCAGTAGAAAATCCAGACGCAGGATGACGCGTTGGAGATGGCGATGAAACTAGAGGCTTCACCTCTAGCTGAAACCAACACAGGTATGACAAACCTGCAAAACCAGTTGGCTAATCTCACGATACAGATGCATGAGCTTAAGAAAGGGAAAGAGGTTGCGCAAGACATATGGTGCGTAAATTGTAAAGCACAAGGCCATACTAAAGATAATTGTCCAGTCTTTATAGAATATCTAGAAACCGGGGCTCCTAACCCCTTACCACAGACCCACGGGCCGTGGTGTGAAATATGCAAAACAAGAGGACATCTACCTCACCAGTGCCCTCTACTTCAGAAGTACGTGTAGACACCTAAGAACTTATACTGCATCTTCTGTAAGTCCGTAAGCCATGATGAACATGATTTCCGAGCCTATGATCTCATGGTTGGGAGCAAGCAAGACTTGTACAGAGTCCAATTAGAAACATAGGGTCCAGCAGCAGGACCACAGCATGATCTGGCTTATGGTGGCCATGGAGGAGGATTCAGAGGACAAGGAGGATTCAGAGGCTTTGGACGTGGTCGCGGACCAGTCACTTGTTACAACTATGGAGTTGTAGGACATTATGCTAGGGACTGTCAGAGCCCTACCACCACATGTAACTATTGCAAATCTTACGATCACGCTATAGAAGACTGTCCTACCTTGATAGCTAAGATCAGAGAACCTAAGCCAGCAGTACACCAGAACATCTAGATTATTATTGCTGAGCCGAAAGAACCAGAGCCAAGAGTCAACATTGTGACTCACAGCGGTGCTTCCACCAATGGAACATCGCACGATACTAAAAAGACCACAGGTCAGGAGTGGGTGCGCAGAGCTACTAACAAAGCAACACCACTTGACCTACAGAAGAATAAACAGACATTTCAGGAAGCTAAGACTTTCTTTGATGACCCTATGCAATCAGGATCGCAGGTACCGCCGTCTAGGGGCGTACCATAGCAAGCACCTTGTGGCGTTATCCCTGTACATATACCACAGGCTACCACATTGGTCACATGCGACGAGGATGAGTTGGCAGGAAGTGTACAATCCTTCCTGCGTAGCTGTTTAAAACTCGTGATAAATGAGCAAGCTATTGGAGAACTTCAGCGTATCATATATTAGTGTCAGCCATCTTCTTCCGTGAGTAGTGCATAGCGTGATGTTCATAGTATTATGGGACACACAAGAACAGGAAGAGAGATGCGACTCACAGCACAGGTTGGAGAATTTGAAACGGACGAGGTCATCCTAGATCTAGGATCAGAGGTAAATGTTCTGACTAAGCAGACATGGGAACAGATGGGTAGCCCTCAGTTAGTCAGATCGCCTATCCATCTCAGATTAGCTAATCAACAGAGGGTATCACCCCTGGGTCGATTATCACAAGTGCCAGTTGACATTGATGGAGTTCGCAGCTCTAGGACTTTGAAGTTATAGAAATCATGGGCGATAGTAAACCATATCCAGCACTACTAGGCATTGATTGGGTGATCAGTAACATGGCTGTTATCGACTTAAAGAGAAGACAAATGACCTTTGAGGACGCGCAGATCCGTGTCATAGCACCGTTGGATCCTCTTCAGGGTCCTAGATACATTGAACCTATCCGAGCAGAGGAAGAGGCACGTAACATGGACAGTCTCTATCAGATGACTGTGAACCAGAGCGACTACATTAATCCAACCGCAGAAGGGAACATTAGTTGGCAATGCGACAGCTCATGCGCATCGGATTCGGATGTTGGTCTAGAGAACTGGCAGAACAGACTTTACGAAGCCTCAGCGCGCAGATGCGCGTACATGACTAAGTCACTGCGATGGATTGGCGCAGAGATCAACGAGATTCCATCATTTCATGGTCTAATAGATATCCAGGACTTTCTCACACAGTTTGAACAACAAATTCCTCACGAGCAGAGGATCGCAGCTATGGACCTTGTAGTACGAGCCACACCTTGGTTTACTATATATTCGCTCCTCCATCCCCGGCAATGGCGCCAGAAGATGTTATCACTAAAGTTGAACCTCGACTGCTAGGGTCAAGCTTAGAGAAATCTTAAATTGATTTAATGGATAACTGGAAAATGAATTTATGGAATTTGGTGGTAGGTAAGACTTACTACATAAATCAAGCTAGATTCAAAAGTAAATACTGAACAGCAGTATATATATCACAATCAAGATTAATAAGACAAAGCTACGAGTATGACTTTATGAAAGACATGAACCAGGTTCTGCATATAGTACTTAAGGATAACTTCACATTAATCATGAGAATCTAGCAATGGATTAATAAGACCATACACCAGACAAAATCACAACACATGAAATTCAATTATTAAAACAGAAATTCGGCTCATATGAACATAACCATTTCAAACCAGCTAATTCCTATTAACAAAAACAGAGTGCATACATGCCCTGCCACTCCAGTATCAAAATATTCAAACCTTGCCTCAGCCCTCTCGGCTGGTACCTCCCCCTTTACATTCGAAAATATTAAATATATAGACCTTACAATAAACCAATTGTTGTAGGTATTAGGAATAAAATTCTAACAATAAACTAAACATAAATTAAATCTAAGATATGTCACAAGAAACAAGAGTTTGCTAAAACTGCCTCCTCAAATCCATATTTTGTCCACCTTCTCAATTCCACCTGTATCATCGAAAACTTGAATACTAAGTTCAAATGCCTTCAAATCTAGAAACAATGCTCTATTCATTGATTTTCATCCTTGAGAGTTTCAAATGCCACTCGAAAATACTCATCAAATCCCTAAAAATATGGATATAGATTGAGAATCGCTTGAAATATGTGAGCATTTAACTTCAAAGCTGGAACTTGTATATCCCATTGCCACCTATTCTTTAGATCTGAGATTTAATACCAAACATTAGATACTCTATCACCTTAATCTACTCTTCCATTTATCAATTTACTATAATGGGTTTCCCTGGATACTTTCCACGCATTGATTCCTCAAAATGTTGGTGAACAATAAACTGATTCTGCGTGTCACTCAGTTGATTGACACATACACCAAAGTTAAAATCCATTATACTCTCTGCCAACTCATTTATCCCGACTCTCTGAGCAAATTCTGACCCCATGTTTTTTCCATCACCCACATTTTTGTTCCATGACCCCAACATTGTGTACATGACCATCAATGCAACTGAATTTGGATCTATCCATGAAGCACCATTGAAAGCTACAACGAATTGTGCCAATGGAACATCATCATCAATCATATGGACCTCAGATCCAGTAAAAATGGTTGGCGCTCTTTCTCTATTAGCTGAGTTGTAGTTACAATATCTGTTGATAGGTTTGTAAACAATTTCTTAGACAACTCCACTATTTCCTCATCTTTAATAGCTCCAGATGCAGATACAACCATTCTCGGGCCTTTATAGTGAGTAGAAATATATTGCTGCAAATGAACCTTTCTAACTGACTTGATGTTTTTTGCAGGTCCTAGAATAGTCCTTCCAAAAGGATTGTACTAAAACGCTGTTACATGTAAATGATCAAATATCAGTTCTTCAGCTTGGCTTTCTACCTCTTCCATTTCCCTGAGAATAACATCACGTTCTCTGGTTATCTAATCCTCCAAAAAGCATGAATTCTATAGAATATCCTCCAGAATATCGAGCACCACGGGCACGTCCTTATTTAAAACCTTGGAATAATATGGAGTCTGCTCCCTGGATGCATAGGCATTCAAATACCTTCCCATATTCTCGATCTCCTCCTCCAAAACCTTGACAGACCATTTTTTGGTACCTTTGAAGAAGAATACAAGGAAGCAAGTGTAGCATTTGTGGTCTCCAAAGGCTAACTGACAAATAACAATTAGAGTTTTGCTTTAACACTTATCTGTCATTTTTTATGCATATGATGAGCTGAATCATGATATCAACACCTGGGCGATCTCTTCCACAATTGTGAATTGAAGAATATTTTTATTGGCAATTTGTCATTTTCATGAATTCTTGGATAGATCATAAGCATTTGAATTTAACCTTTTGGATTTGTGTTAGATAAAACCCTACATGCAATCAAAGCATAATCATTTATGCTATTTTTATTTATTTATTATTAACTATTGTCCATGGCATTCATTGACTGCCAACCTTTGGGATCAATTGAAGGCCACCTTAGATGAAACCATTCTGTGTGCTGACAAAAACTTATAACTTTTGAAGGAAGGTGATTCTAGTGACAACATGAGGGTAGCTTTAAATACCATGTGATAATAGATTCAATGGGGGGTGAGTACCATCATAAAGATGAAATAGCTACTTGTGTAACTTACATGTCCTTAAATATGCAGGGTAGAAAGTATCAGCTCTAAGTACTTCCAAAAATACCAAACTCCCTTTTTCCAACTTCCCATATGCATCTTCCCCAATTTGAGTGATTTTTTTTGTTATATGTTAGCATTTGAATTAATCGAACTCTATGAACTTAAGTTTCTTGTGCTTTCTTTTAGCTAATTTGTTTCAATATTTGGCTGCTCACATTTATTTTGTTGGTAAATGTAAATGTTCTGCATTTGCTTTTTCCCTTGGAAATTGTTTTGTATATTTTATACTACTTCAATAGATGTTCCTAGCACTTCAAATTCTTGTACCAATTGCTTAAAAAACTGCTAAATGTTAAACAATCTTAGAGTAACACAATTAATGGAAGAGACAAAGCTTTGTGGTGATGTCTTGAAATAGAATCTGGATTCTGGAGACACTATTTCTAACATTTTAAAATGGCACGTGCTAAATGAGGTTCTAATGAACAGGATTGCTCAACTAAGATTGAGACCTCACCTCATCAAAGTCCAGGATTGACCTTTTACTATTTAGGACCAAGCTCAGAAAAACTCACTTGATTAATAAGGGTTGACCTCTAAATTAGGACTAATCCTTTGTTCTAAGGGTTGACTGGGACCTTACTGGGTTGTTTGTTGAGGGCCTACTTGTAATAATTTCAATAGTAGAATTTGTTGGTTCTATGGGCAGACCTGGGTTTACTGTAATGTACCAACAACACCCCTAGCTCACTGGCCCTTTCGGTGACAGACCGCGGAGCGGCCTGAAGTCTCACCCGAAGTGATTCTAATGGGTTGGCCAAAGACTCAAGTGTCTTCGACCAGGTTCTGTAGCATCCTGGGGTCTCGCGGCTCTTCTTAGCCAGCGAGGTCTCTCTCCGCGACGCGCAGTCTCTCTTCCTCGCGGGTTCTGATAGGGGAAGGACTCCTATCGCATCGCAACTACTCTGGCGATGCACAACTCTCTCTTCCTCTTAACCTGCGATCTGCACTATCTCACACCGCAGCTCCTCTAATGCTGCGATATCGTCTACTGTCAACGCAGTATCCACTATAGTACGGCCTACTGCGACCCTCACGGTCCAAAGGCTATCGCACTAGGTGGAATGACTTGGCTAACTTTCAACAAGGTATTAAACACTCTGATGGGAACTTCCACTGTTCAATCCTATCTTCCTCAACTATACTTAACTGTTCAAATAAGTATACTTGAAACACTCTAACAGAATGACTTATTACTAGGTGAAGCAGGTACTGATAAAATCATGTGCAGACGCCTGATACATGTAAATCCATCTTTAACCTTCTATAATGCTGTAACTGAGTGAGACATACAGACATTTACTAACTGATATACAACAATCATGTAACAGATAACAGATATCAACTAAGTAAAGCACAATCACATGAAATAATCACATAACACACTGGTTTTACGTGGTTCACTTCCAGGGTAGAAGCTACGTTCACAGAAATGTGTTTATTATATCTTGAGAGAGTACACAGTTCTGCTGCAACATGATGTGCAGCTAGAGATCTTCTGGGTAACTCTGCACTCTCTACCGAGAGCCCTTCTCTCCTAGATCTCTTCTCTTCCTCTATATTTCCTTCTTACAATATTCTCTCTCTCTCTCTCTCTGTCAATCCCTGTGGATTGTTCATACAAGCTCTATGAGCCAGCTGCTGGTTATAGTAAGATACTATAGACTGAATACGGAACCAGAGCTCGACTCTATTACAATACAAGATAACTATGAGCTAACAGACTACTCGCTACAGGTTATCCAACTGGCTAACCTTTTACAATACAGTTTACATCTGACTAGCTAACCTTTTACAATACAAAATACATCCCTTTATAGGCGGCCCGAAGGTCTCGCCATTACAACACTGTGGGCCTATCCCAACAGTAACCCAAAACCCTAACTAGTGGCAATCGATCTATCTGTACTCGATCTGCCACTTTCCGTCACACCACAGCTCTCTGCAGTCTTCCATGCTTCCCGGCGCTAACCATGGGTACTGGGTGCTGCTTCCCTTTCTGTCCTTTGTCTTCAATTCCTTGGCCTCGTTGCCCTTTTTCCTTTATGAGGGTAGCTGAGCCCTCCTGTCTTCCGCCGCTGCCTTGAATGCAGTGGGTGAGCTCTCTCTTCTCGGCCGCTGCCTTGACTACAGTGGGTGAGCTCTCTCTTCTCAGCCGCTTAAGTACTGTCGTCTTCTTTGACTTCTCTGTCCCGATAGTCACAGTTTCTGTCTTTGATCTGCAGCTAGAAACGTGCTACGGCGTCGTATCTTTACCTTATCTCTTATATCTTCGCCAAAACTATCTATCCGCCAAAATGGCAGCTTCTCCTGTAGCTGCGGGACCCTACTCCAACAGAATTAATTGCTGGATCTTGCCACATCACCTTTAATCCCTTTGTAGGTGAGGTCAATAGCCCGAGATATTAAAATTTAAAATTTTTATTGCAATACTTTTGGTTTTGCCTGGATTTGACTGTGACCACATAGGTATCATAGAATGCGCCATTAGAGAGTGGACATACATGTTTTACTCGAACAGTTTATGAATATTTCCACTTTATCTTGATGGATTTTTGTTGTGCAACATCTTTCTAATATAGAGATATTACCAATTTGATGATCTCCAAAATTTTCAAATCTATTAAAAGGATTTGAGATTAATTATTGGCTTTGTAAAAATATAGTAGTAGTGGGCCTGACACCTACATTCATTGGCTTCCTCAATGATGGTCCTAATTATGAGTAAGCCATCATTGTTTTGGTGGATGTGCTTGAAACATGCTTGGTGTTTTGCACAGAGCGTCCCAGTCCAGGTCCGTCTAGAAATAAAAATCCCAGTATCAAAAGCTTTGTAAAAATCTAGGAATAGTAGAATTGACACCTACATACAGTGGCTTCCGTCAACGATGGATCCAAGTCTAATCATGCCATCATTGTTTTAGTGGTTGTGCTTGAAACATGCTTGGCATTCTTTGTGTGTGTTCTTGTTCTATAGCTCCCAAGTGTCAAAAAATTCTTACATCAACGACAATTTTCTTTTCTTTGTATTGTCTTCTGGTGCTAAAACTCTTGCCCCGAGAAAAAATTTATTTTCTTTGTTTCGTTTTCTTGTCCTAAAACTCTGAAAACTCTTACAGCAAGGAAATTGTTCTTTTCTTTGTATTGTTTTCTTGTCCTAAAACTCCCACTGTCAAAAACGTTTTTTTCCTTTCTATACATCCTGGTCCAAAAAATCTTACAACCAAGAAAATGCGTTTTTCTTTGTATTGTCTTCTTGTCCTAAAACTCCCTAGTGTTTATATATGTTTTCACTATTTCGAGCAGTCAAATTTAAACATACACTACAATGTGTGTGAGAGCATTCAGAGAAAGCTATTTGGTAATATCAAAATGCATTTAGAAAAAACTAGAACATCAAAATCTATTTAAAAAATAAAGCCAATGATATTGTTGTTCTACTTCCAAAAAGTCCCAGTTACTAGATGCATCAATACAAAAATATCGAGTGGCTTAAAAGTTTCCCTCTGATTTTAACCAATACAATATTTGAATTTGATACCAGAAACCTTTCTCTAAACTCTTGTTCATTGAGTCTCTTCCTCTAGCTAAAGAGCTTGGTTTATTAACCTGCCTGCCATGACATTGAATTCTCTATCCACATGTGTAAATGGCATATCTTCAAAGCCCACTTTAACCTGCAAGAACTTGCTCATAACATGATCTCCAACAATAGGTTGTTTAATCTGCATATATGATTTTCCCAAACTATTATCAACTTCTTCCCCATATACTTGTAATATTTTTACATCATTGTTTATCATTTTCTTCAATAAAAGCCACATGGCGTCAAGTTTTTCTTGTTTAATCGTGCTTGGCCCTACTACAAACTTTATCTTAATTAAGTGTTGTCGATTCAGATATAAAATTGCTCCAACCCCACACATCCCTAGGACACCTTGGCATGCCCCATCAAAATACCCCCACCCCTATTCAAAATCAATTTCAAGTTCCTTTAATTCTTTGACTGGATCTTCCTTGGAAGAAGACCATTTTTTATTGCAAGCACTCCTAATAATCCGGGTCACTTGTGGTGGAGTAAAATCGAAACCTTGGAAGATTGTTTTATTTCTTGATAACCAAATAAGCCATATCATATAGCAAGATAGGGCCATAAAAAATTTAACCTACTTACTAATGATCCATGAATCAAACAATATAATAGAGTCCACTACTCCCACTTATTTCTCTCCCTAGAAACCTATAAAATCTCTGACCATAAAACATTATCCAAAGGATTGGAAACAAATAAGGCGATTCACATATTCTTCATCATATTATACGCCTTCCTAGGCCCAACTTTATTATCTTTTGGCAATTATCCCAACTTAGGATTTTCTTTTGTAGGGCTTACCAAAGAAAAATAATTGCTTTCAAAAGGCATTATAACTTCTAAACTATGGACCACCACTAAGATCTTTGTCCCACAGAGCCTTCTTCTCTTAATGCCTCCTTGTAACCCAACCTTGCAATTCATTCTCATGCCCCCTAGTTTTTTTACCACTTCAACAAATCTTCTTGATTTGAGAGTTTTAGAGCGCTGGACAATAGGCTTCCCACACAATGGTTCCATTCTTCAGCATTCTCCTCCTACAAACTCAAATCTTCTTCCTTCTTCTAGCCTCGAGGCCACACATTCCCAACATCATATGATGTTGCATCTCCCATGGACAAAATTCCTAAAAGGTGGAGATCTCTTAACAACTCCTTAGATAAACTGAAGTTGCCTTTGCATCCAATCTAAGGGTCTTCCCCTGTCCTCATTCTATTCCCTTATACAATCTTCCACGCTGACCATTTCCTTTCCAAGGGAAATCCTTTCACTAAATATTTTCAAAGCTATGGATCCACCACTTGCGTTCTTCCTTTATTGTTTGAACCACTCTGTTATAAACTATTTTCTCAAGTATCTGGATTCCATGACCTTGCCCCATAGTCTATAGACAAATTCCATAAAAATTTTGCAGCAAGAGACAAACTAAATAAATGAATATATTTTTAGGCCCCGACCTCCCACTTCTTTCAAGTTTGCCACTTCATTCCATTTGAATAATGTAATTCCTTCTTTTCTCCCTCTTTCCTGGCCACAAAATGCTGAAGAGGCGTACATACTCTAATTCCTTCTTCTTCTTTTTTCCAACTATTTGACTGGTATACAGAGGCATACATACTATGTCCCCTTCCCTTCTAAACATGTGGCCTCCAAGCAATAAACACATATTCTTAACAAAATATATATTCTTAACTGTTAGGCCCATTCGAGTTGTAATAATGTCATTGCGACAATAATGTCAGGCTATCAACTATTGGTATTGGTTTGTGAACCCATATTTTCAACTAAGTGCTACAAAGAATGGTGGATGAGGTATCCTTCTGTTCAACTATTTGAGTGCTATACAGAGGTGTACATACTCTATCCCCTTCCTTCCCTTTTAAACCTATGACCTCCAAGCAATAAACACATATTTGTAACTGTTAGGCCCATTCAAGTTGTAATAATGTCATTGTTAACCCGAAAAATTCCTCACTTAGCTCTACATGGCCTACACCACCCAAGGACACCGATTCACGACCCTCCATTAAACCCCCACACCTTAAAAAAGGCTTAAGGATGAAGAAAAGGGCTTTAAAACCCCAAAAAGGATCCTAAATAACTCTCCTAGGGGCTAAAGCCTCCAAAAAGGGGCTAAAACCCCTCAAAGGGGCCTAAGACCCTAAAAGGAGCTAAAGTTATGGCGTAAGGGGCTAAAAGCCCAAAAAAGGGGCTAAATCTTGGACCAAGGGCTTAAAACCCCAAAAAAGCTATAAAAGGAGGGTGGGGGGTTCACTCTCAAAACACTCCTCTCTTGCATACTGTTATGATGCCCGTGGATGCCTTGAGACCTCTTTGCCTCTCAATCCACCCACATCCCCCTCTCTTCCACTCACATTCCCCATTGAGCCACAACTCCTCCTCCATTGCTGAGTGAGATAGAGAGGTGCTTCCTTCTAGCCAGGGCATGGTGGCCCATTTCACCAAAGGAGAGGTATAATATTGTCTTGTTTATGCATTTTTATTTAGTATTTTAGTTGATTTCTGACCCATGTTTGTTTGCAGGTTTGTCTATTGACATGTTTTGCAGGTTTATTTCTATTCATTAGTTGTTTGCAAGTAGCCAAGGCGAAGCCCTAACCTTGTTTGCAAAGGGGCTCACGACCATTCTTTCTTGTTCTTTGCTTTCTGTTAGTTCCGATTTATTTACTGCATTTTCCACACGCAGGAACCTACCCTTTTGTCCTATAGACAGAAGGGAGCCATTCCTACCCCTGTAGTAAGGAGAAATCCCTACTATAGAACTGGCGACCATACCAGGTCGATCCCACAAGATCCCTGGTTCAGATTTCTTTCAAATTTAAAGTTTTTTAGTTTATGCCCTAGTTTTAGAAATTTCTTGTCAAATCTAGCTTAGATCTAGTTTATTTCCAGTTTTTATTGTTACCGAAGCCTCTGCAAGGAAAATCCGAGTTAGTTTGGCCACAGTACAAGTTACTGTCAGCCAAATCTGACTCAGGATCAGAAAAACCCCAAATCTGGGGCAGGTCGCACTTATCGGGCCTGAACAAGGGATGAGGTCACTCTTTTAGACCTCACAAGCACAACCATGTCTCCCTTTTCCCCCTAAAAGGTGCGACTTCACTCAGAACAATAGACCGCTTCTGTCTGTAAAATCTGTGCGACCCCCTCGCCCGTTTCTGGAAAATTTTCGTGACCCCCTCGCTGAAATTGACCCGAAACGTGTAGTCTATCAATCAGAGGTTAAATTTCAGTTTAATAGGGACTGTCAATGTGGCTCATCCACCTCTGTCCAGCACAGTAGTTCAATTTCAGTTTTTGTTACAATTTACTGCAATTTCCTGTATAAACAATGTGTAAATTACAAACAAATTTTAATGGCTTAATGAATGTAGCTTAACTAAAATCAAAAATAAAATTAACAGTCTTTCTCACCCTTCCTCCTCTACCCAGTTATCACCCTCTGGGGTATTCTGGGATGCGATGAAGGGAAAGCTCGTATAGTCCTAGGCCCTTCATTGAATATTGTTCTAAACCATTAAAACCGGATGACCTGGAAGGTAGAGGGGGTAGAGAAGGAGGGATTCTCACAGCGCTAAGCGTCCTCCTTGTTGACCAACCTTGCAACCGGGAGGTGACCTATGGATCTACGGATGGGCTTAGTCCCATTGTGTTGAGAGCCCAGCACCTTCTCTTGGTTGAAGAGGAATATAGATGTAAGGTAGTCATCTAGTTAGGCCATCAACATTCAAGGTTAAAAACTGTATCTGTTTACAAATTTCTGATTATTCACTGCCTACACAACAATGATATGAACTCTGCTACAATATGATGAATTCATAAACCATTTGTAGCCACCTGATACTAGAAAGATAGAAAGAAAAAAAACACCATACCAAGTAATCAACCCAACTCAGTTCATGACGCTAAGACAGCCTTAAAATTTATCAATTTACACTAAGTTCAAACAAATCTGCAGCCTTTGAGGACATAAGTCCCTAACTGCTTCAACCGTGGGAAGTACTTGGGCTCATCCCAAAAAAAAATTGTGAGGAGTACCATGGGAACCCCAAAGTAGCTGGCCACTGAGAGGAATTCCCAAGCAAAACGGGCAACGACCCCCACCGATTGAGTAGAAACGTCGATAAGGAAAAAGCCAAGCACTGTCTTCTAGCAGTATTGGTGGCCGAGTGACCACCTACATCCAATAGGAAGCCATTGAAATCGGGGTCCAAACATCATTCCCATCAGTTTGATAAACATCAAACACAATTGATCCCCCACGCTCTTCCTTAGGCCTAAGAGGCGAACCACCGCCATTCGGGACATTAAACCGACACCGTCCAAACCATTCTCAGTGATCTCCGACACCCTCAGAAGGCCACACAGCCTATGATTCAGATTCATACCCATACCAGTCTGAACCAGACCTCCATACTGCACCATCAAGCCCCACAGCTGGTGCAAATCCGGATCCATTTTCCGGCATAACCATAGCAAGTGGACCCATGTCCACACCACAACCTGTCACCAACAACCCTGCAGGTGGCCCAAGTACAGTCATGCAAACTTTCATCAGTCAACTACCACCACCCATAGTGACTAGCCAAGCTAGCCCACTTGCAACACACGGGGGCAGTGGCCCTTCCACACACACTACCCCTCCTGCCACACAGGGGGGCAGTGGACCATCCACTTACATTGCCCATACTATCATACATGGGGGCAATGTCCCCTCCACCCACACTCTCCCTCCCACCACAATTGGGGGCATTGGCCCATCTATAATGGCACATCCAATACCCCCAGTTATGCAGGTACATTATGCACCTACAAACCCCACCACCATCCCTTCCCCATCTCACATCAACCTGGGGTCCAATCTTCCTTTCATGGCTCATCTTAACTTGCCTGATTTGGCTCAATTGACAAATGACCCCATTCGCCATCAAGCTTTTTGGCCTCCAATGCCAACTAAGCTACCATCAGACATCCCCAAGTTTGAAGGCAAGGCATGGGAATGTCCCCAAAACCATATTATGACATTCCATCTATGGTGCTCGTCCAACAACATCGTAGACAATTCCATCAGGCTGAGGCTATTCCAACATAGCCTTACAGGTGCCGCAGCCAAATGGTACATTGAGCTACCGCAGGCCAAATATCCAGATTTCAACTCCTTAGCTTTCATGTTCCTACAGTATTTCCAACTCCCCGTCAGATATGACGAAGGGGTCGAGATCCTATTATCCTATCGCCAAAGTACTGCGACACATATAACCGACCACATCCATGAGTGGCGGTGACATCGCAGCTTATGTAAAATCCAACTTGACGACAGGATCTTCTTGGATTGGCTCCTCAAGACCTTACTCCCACCCATAGCAAAGGACGTCACATCCGAACGTCCCCAATCCGAAGAGGAGGCTATACTGAAAGACCAACAGTTTGAACTTATCTACGTCTAGTCTAGATATATGTACATTGTCATTCCAGACACCCCCCGTCCAAACGCCTCTTATCGGGATGCACCAAGGGCATCCCATGCTGCGGACGACATCATAGGTTCAATCTCCCAACAGCCACAGCACCGTCCAACACCACCTATCATTACACCACAACTAAGAAACACTGCTAGTGGTGCTTACCAAAACCAAACTCCAAACTATGCCAGAATTATGTCCCAGTCCAGAGAAACAACTTCCTATGCACAATCTACACCACCGCAACAAACTCAGGCCATGGCATGGCCAACACATTAGTACACAGGGAAAATGCCCACATTTGTGGCACCGCAGCCCACCCAAATTTATTATGCACCACCAGTGCAAGCGGTTCAATCCCCTGCCCCTGCTCAACCTGTTCCGTTGGGACAGGTATTTTCACAGCAAAACCGTCCCAACCATCCTACCCCCAACAATCAACAAGGGCAAGCTAGAAATAATCAGTCCCGAAACCAAGCCAATAACCAACCGCAGGGAGGTGGTCAACAACCAAACCCTCCCAACAATGCCGCAGCAAAACGACCCGCCCAAAACTCCCCATGACAAAATGCACCAAGAAGCAACGCCCCTTTGCGCACAAACCAACCATGCACACTTTGTGAGGTCTATGGGCACTACACATTCTAGTGTCCCCTCATAGGTCGAGCTAAGCAGGACATTCAGAACGAGGCCCAACAGGCCGCCAATGCTACGAACCAAACCCAACCCAAACCGACACCACAAGGACCTCCTCCTATGGTGCTCCAGAACCCGCTACCTGTCTAAGGGTTGGTGGCAACCGCACCCCCTCCCCAACCCAATCCCAATGCTCCGGGGGCACCTCCCACAGCAGAAACAAGTGTTCACCACCTGCTAGCCATGATGAATGAAGAGGTCAACTTACAAACTAGACAGAATCAGTACGGTACCACCACCGAACCCGCTGACACATCAGCTACATCTACGTCCAAGTCGGTCAATGCACCTCTTCAATTACCCCCTTTTCCCACCCTTTTCCCTGCCCCCTCATACGTCAAGTGGCCAACAACGCCACAGCTAGAGCTGTTGTCAGCTATAGCATTGTGGATGATTTGGCCCAAACACCAATGGCCATGTCTGCTTTGGAGGTACTCAAAACATGCCTAGCACAGCGAAAAGCGTTACTAGCCGCCCTTGGGGCAGTAGACCCCTCCGACTCCAAGTTGATCATGTTCAACACGAAGAATGGAGAACCATGCATGCCATCGACCATCGCCTTCCAAATCCTAGTATCATTCCAGAATTTGGTTGTGCACCGGTGCATAGTAGATGAGGGGGCATCTACATGCGTTATGTCTACCCTGGTTTGGTAGAAACTGGGATCACCAATTCTGCAGCCATCCTCCACAACTCTACGGGCTTATGATGGCCATCCCACTAAAGCCCAAGGAATCCTCCCCCATGTCCACATCACATTGTTGAAATATTGTAACTTCGAAGAATATTCTATATGTATCTTTTTTTGGTCCCCGATGGTCCTACCGAGAGAATCACTTGTATTACTTTGTACCCCGATGCTTCTAATCGGAAGAACTAATAAGAGTCATGAGGTGGTCCCCTCTAATTGTAAATGTGGGTCATTAGCGCCCTAGTGTGATTACTTGAGCCTACATGTGTAACTCGATCCTACATGATTTAACTCAACCCTACATGTCAGATGAGTTAACTTAAGTGAACAGATGAATATAAATAGAGGTGTAGCGCTCCTCATTTGTAGCACACACTCTCACTTGTGTAGCGCATTAGTGGAGGAGAGAGAAGTAGCTGGAGAAGGAGGAGGATCAGGCTTTGATCTCCTTGTTGGTTTTATATTTTATCTTTTGGGGCATCTATATTGAGGAAGCTTTTACTGGGTTTTTCCCTTTAGGGTTTTCCCAAGATAAATCTTTGTGTTCTCTTTTGTATGGTTGTGCTTGTCTATCTTTTAGTGATCTTGTTTATATGCTTTTGTTATGCAATCAAAATGAAATACTAATGATCTAGCTTAGCATATGAAAATTCAACATGGTATTAGAGCCACCCTGAAAGAAGACATTGTGCAGCTACATAAGCTATGGCTTCTTACTTTTTGGTTCTCTCTCCACAATCGATCAGTAAAAGAAGGCTAGGCTGACTCTCCATTGAAGTGTGCATCTTTTTGTCGAAGCGGAATTTGATTCCGAGCATTTTCAGTTTTCGGTGCGGGAATTTAGGGCTTCTTGCAGAAGAGGAATTTTTTGAGTGAGCCCAACATAGGATTTCTCTCCTCATCAAAATCAAATTTTAGAGACCTGGATCAATATTTTTGGTTGGGTGAAACTCCGGGAAATTCAAACCCTAGTTTGACCCCGAGCTAGAAAAACCCCAAATACTAAAACTGCTAAGTTTTGGTACTTTCACTATATTTTGCGATTGGAAAAGGCTCAGGAGCTGAAAATTGCAAAGGACAAAGATAAAATCCTGATGTACACTTTGTTCAACGTTCAGCCTCTGATTCTCTATATTCTGGGAGATATGATCCCTCAAAGTTAGGGTTCCATCCTCTTCCAGAATTCATCCCTAAATAGGGCACCTGGGGAGAATTGCTATATCTTGGGATACAGCGGTCCAAATGGAATGACTAAAGATGTTCTAGAAATAGAATAGAATATAATTTCCGTGGTCTGAATTTCAGAACCAGAAGATGAAACAGTGACACATAGCATGCCGTACAACTTCATTGTTCTGAACAGTCCTGTAACAGGTCACCTTGGGAAAAGGATCATAAATCCCAATTGGTGAAACCAATTCTGGTGAAACCTGTGGTTTTGGATCAAGGAAATGCGAGGTTAACTCAGTGAAAAATTTCAAACATAGAGGAGTATTAATTTCAAATATATCACAGAAACAGTGATAGGAATTTCTGTATAAGAAATTGGAAAACTAGGGCTTCCTATTCCGGGAGCTTCCCTCCACTGTTTTCAGAAAACGAGTACATTGGACAGCTCCATTTGAAGAGATCTATATTTATATCCAATTATATCTAAAAGATTCCAAGTTTTTAAAATTAGGGATTCTATGACAAACCCTATATCATCCAGCTCCGGAAGCAGGACGGACACCTCAAATCGGTAAGATCTAATCTTTTGCTATTTGCATTTGAGGTTCTCATTTCAAAGTGATCTATCACATCAGATTGATGATAAGCTTGGTGAAGTTGACAACTTTCAAGCATGGAAGTATTTGATCTCTCTGAAGAAAATGAATTGGACACCTACATGAGTAGAGAGGTTCTAGTTCTAGAGGGAGATGAGGCTCAAAGCCTTACACCAGAAGAACTTGATCAAGGCCAAGAAGATCATTGTTGATTCAGTCACGGATCAACTTGTACCACAAGTGTCTTCCCTAAAGACACTGAAAGAGATGTTTGATTCCTTGACCAATATATTTGAAGGAAATAACATACATTGGAAGATGACCATAAGAAACAAATTGAAGAAGTAAAAGAAGAAGTGAAGAATGCAGAAGTGGTGATAGCCACCTTGAATGGCCTCCCAGGATCGTGGGATCCATTCATGCGAAGAATGTATGCCAGAAGAAAGTGATTACTTTCAGCTCGACTCATAAGAGGAGAAGAAAAAGATGGGAGCAATTGAAGATCAAGCTCTCACCATTCAAAGAAGATCCCTCAAGCGATGAGGAATATGAAGAACTCAATTCTTGAAGAACCTCTTATTCATCTTATCATTTGGATAAGAAATGATGATTTCATGAATGAAGAAGATGATAAAGCAGAATGATCAAGATGGAGTCTACCCATGAAACAAATAAAAGATAAGTATTCAATTGTCATTTCATGATATTGTTTTACATTTGATTATATTCAGTTGATGTGTTATGCATGATAGATTGTTTGCATTAATGACTGTATACTACTAATATGCATGTGATGGGTAAGTAGCTCACGGTGCTATACAACTCTCCATTGCTACTTATCAAACCTCTTTGCTGACATATTGGATTAGTGCACAATCTCAATGATGTCATGGTAGAGATGGAAGGCATCTAGAAAATGTTTGTGAGATATCAATGAATGTTGTATTGGCTAAACAGTTGCATGATGCATAAGAATTTGTCGTTATGCATATGTTTTATGAAATAGTTCTAACCATACAACTGGTGCATTTGAGTTGTAGGAAAGGTCCTGTACAACCTCCTACAAGAAAAGAAGGATGAGACTTGTTCCGAAGAACAAGTGATGACAATTCAATAAACATGAATATGAAGCTCCCAGGGTCAGAGACACCATGACGGAAGAAAGAGCTTCAGAGAGCGGTAGATCCACCTTGAAGGATGAAGACCACCATGGGTATGAGAGATAACTCAAGATGAAGAAAATAATGCTATGAAAGAAGCTATGATCAAAGAATAACAGTTGATCATGGAGAATGATGTATACGATATGATTTTGAGACATAAAAGGAAGTACGTAGTATCTTCCATATGGATCTACAAGAACAAGTGTACAAAGCAAGGTTCGTGATTTGCCTCAGAAAGAATACACTATGACATGACATACTCTATTGACCAGTATATATCAAGCATAGAACCACTTGTACAGAATGAAGAAGGAAGATAATACTCCACTTCAGGGGGAGTGACTACAGAAGATATCTGAGTTCGACACGGTACGACATGATGGACAACTTCCTGATGGATCGAGACTTTACCAAGAGTAAAGTGGGTTCCAACCTTCAAAGTTGAATGCAGAAGACTAGGATATGTTGATGATCTGACAAGATGAACTCATGGAAGATGTTATGATGAAAGAATACTAGAATGATGTTTGGGATATAGTACTCAAAACAGAAAGCAAGAATGTGGTATCTTACAAATGGATTTGCAAGATAAAATATGTTGCTGATAGAAGTAAGGAAAGACTTGTGGCTAGAGGTTTATATAAGAAAGAGGGAATTAATTCTGAAGAGACACTTACTCCAGGAAGCAAGGTACACTTCCTTCAAAACTATGATGGTAGTTTCTTCCATGATGAAGTAAAGACAAGCCTTCCTTAATGATATGACTGGGGAAGAGTTTTACATCGAGTAGTCACAAGGATTTGAAGTTGAAGACAGATGGACTCATATAGGTAAGTTGAAGAAGGCCCTCTATGGCATGAAGCAAGCTCCCAGAGCTTGGTATGGAAGGATAGACAGTCTCCTGTCAATTATGGGCTTTACCAAGAGTAAAGTTGATCCTAACCTTTATCTCAAGGTTGTAGAAGATGAACCTGTCATCCTGTTATTATATGTGGATGACTTATTCTTGACATGGAATGAGAAACAGATCATGGAAAGCAAGAAGAAACTAGCAGAAGAATTTGAGATGAAAGACCTTGGGTTGATGCATTATTTCCTAAGTCTGGAAGTATGACAAAGTTCAGAAGGAATCTTTCTCAACCAGGGAAAGTATGCGGTAGAGATATTGAAGATGTTGGAATGCAAAACCATGGCCACACCCATGGACTCCAACATGAAGCTATTAGTTGATGACTCATCAGAGTTAGTAGATGCGACTCATTACAGATAGATCATTGGGCCATTGATGTAATTAACAAATACCAGACCAGACATTTGTTTTGCTGTGAACACCTTAAGTCAATATCTTGTTCAACCAAGACGGGTTCACCTAGTAGCTGCAAAACATGTGATGAGATATCTGAAAGGGACTATAGATCTTGGTCTATACTAGGATGGTAGCCATGACTACATATTGTATGGCTATACAGATGCATATTGGGCTGGAAGTATCTCAGACAAGAAAAGCACATCAGGTATATTCTTTTGTTTGGGGTCTGCTATGAGTTCATGATTTAGCAGGAAATAGTCCAGTGTTTCTCTTAGAATGACAAAAGCAGAATACATAGCAGATTGCTCTGCTAAGTTGTGAATCCATATAACTTCAGAAGCTGATATCAGGTCTCCTTGACCTGAAGATGGATACTACATTGATTCTATGTGATAATGAGAGTTGTGATAACAAAGAACCCTGTGTTCTGTCGTAACACATAGAAATCCGATATTTCTACATATGAGATACAGATGATGGTGATTCAGTATTTCTATACTGAATATAGAGATGATGATGTTTCAGTTTTCCCATACTGAAGATATAGATGATGATGATTTTAGTATTCCCATACTGAAGATATAGATGATGTTTCAATATTTACATACTATAGATGCAGATGATGGTGACTCCGTATTTCTATACTGAATATAGAGGTGATGATGCTTTCAGTATTTCTATACTGAAGATATAGATGATGATGCTTTCAGTATTCACATACTAGAGATACAGATGGTGATAGTTCAGTATTCACATACTAAAGAAGTAGATGAAGATGGTTTAGATGATGATGCGTTGACAAAGCCTATGTCTCGGGTAAAGTTCAAACACTTTCGAGACAAGCTAGGTGTGATTCGGAAAGACCTTCCCTGAAAGGGGGAGTAGTGATGTTGCAGTGGGATTGTATCATCCCTAGGCACTTGCCCTAAAGTGATCCGGTGACCTCGGTCATTGAGAATGAAGAGGGATTGTATCATCCCAGGACATATGTTCATAATGGATCCAGTGACTTCGGTCCCCGAGAATGTGGTGGGATTGTATCATCCCTGGGCACTTTCCCTAAAGTGATCCGGTGATTGTATCATCCCGAGACGTATGTCTAGAATGGATCCGGTGAACTTTGGTCATCGAGAATGTGGTAGGATTGCATCATTCGTGAACTTCGGTTCAGAATGGATCCGGTGAACTTCGGTCATCGAGAATGTGGTAGGATTGTATCATCCGTGAAATTCGGTTCAGAATGGATCCGGTGAACTTTGGTCATCGAGAATGTGGTAGGATTGTATCATCCGGTGAACTTTGGTCATCGAGAAGGTGGTAGGATTGCATCATCCATGAACCTCGATTCAAAATGGATCCAGTGAAATTCGGTCATCGAGAAGGTGGTAGGATTGCATCATCCGTGAACCTCGATTCAGAATGGATCCAGTGAACTTCGGTCATCAAGAAGGTGGTAGGATTGCATCATCCGTGAACCTTGGTTCATAATGGATTCGGTGAATTTCAGTCATCGAGAAGGTGGTTGGATTGCATCATCCATGAACCTTGGTTCAGAATGGATGAACTTCGGTCATCGAGAAGGTGGTAGGATTGCATCATCCGTGAACCTCAGTTCAGAATGGATCCGGTGAACTTCGGTCATCGAGAAGGTGGTAGGATTGTATCATCCTTGAACCTCGGTTTAGAATGGATACGGTGATCTCGGTTGTTGAGAATGTGGTAGGATTACATAATACCTGGACTTTAAGTCCAAAAGAGATCCAAAGACTTCTACGTCTTTGTACTGTGGCTTATAGGCTGTTGTTGATGATGATGATGTTCTCTGATCGTAAGATCAAAGTATGATGATGATGATGTTCTCTGATCGAAAGATCAGAATATGATGATGATGATGTTTTCTGATCGAAAGATCAGAACTTGTTGATGATGATGATGTTTTCTGATCGAAAGATCAGAATTTGATGATGATGATGATGTTTTCTGATCGAAAGATCAAAGTATGATGATGATGATGTTTCCTGATCGAAATATCAAAATTTGTTGATGATGATGATGGTTCCTGATCAAAAGATTAGAAGTATGAGGATGATGATGATGCTGTACTGATCGAAATATCAGAGTACAATGATGATGACGTACTGATCGAAAGATCAGAGTATGAAGATATTTTGATGATGATGTTTCTATTCAGAGTATGACAATGTTTTGATGATGACGGTTCTGAGCAAAAGATCAGAGTATGATGATATTTTGATGATGATGTTTCTGATCAGAGTATGATGATGTTTTGATGATGATGGCTATGATCGAAAGATCAGAGTATGATGATATTTTGATGATGATGTTTCTGATCAGAGTATGATGATGTTTTGACGATGATGGCTATGATTGAAAGATCAGAGTATGGTGATATTTTCATGATGATGTTTCAGATCGAAAAATCAAATTGCTGATGTTGATGTTGCTGATTGAAAGGTCAAAGTGTTGAAGATGTTGATGATCGAAAGATCAAAGTGTTGAAGATGTTTTTGCTGATCGAAAGGTCAAAATGCTGAAGATGTTGTTGCTGATCGAAAGGTCAAAGTGCTGAATATGTTACTACTGATTGAAAGGTCAAGATGCTGAAGATGTTGCTGATTGAAGCGGTCAAAAGTGTTGATGATACTGAAGACTGAAGATTGAAGATGAAGACTACATGATGTTGAAAAACTTCCAATGATTTATAGATGTGTTACCCTGATGATGTTGATGATGTCCTCAATCTCTCTCCTATTATTATTGTTGTTGATGTTGTTGTAGAATACCCTTCTCGTTAAGGGGGAGTGTTGAAATATTGTAACTTCGAAGAATATTCTATATGTATATTTTTGTGGTCCCCAATGGTCCTACCGCGAGAACCACTTGTATTACTTTGTACCCCGATGCTTCTAATCGGAAGAACTAATAAGAGTCATGAGGTAGTCCCCTCTAATTGTAAAGGTGGGTCATTAGCACCCCAGTGTGGTTATTTGAGCCTACATGTGTAACTCGAGCCTACATGATTTAACTCAAGCCTACATGTTAGATGAGTTAACTTAAAACAGATGAATATAAATAGAGGTGTAGTGCTCCTCATTTGTAGCACACACTCTCACTTGTGTAGCGCATTAGTGGAGGAGAGAGAAGTAGTTGGAGAAGGAGGAGGATCAAGCTTTGATCTCCTTGTTGGTTTTATCTTTTATCTTTTGGGGCATCTATATTGAGGAATATTTTGCTGGGTTTTTCCCTTTATGGTTTTCCCAGGATAAATCTTTGTATTCTCTTTTGTATGGTTGTGCTTGTCTATCTTTCAGTGATCCTGTTTATATGCTTTTGTTATGAAATCGAAATGTAATACTAATGATCTATTTTAGCATATGAAAATTCAACATGCATTAGCCGAGAAGATAGTGTTGATTGACATAGAGGTCATCAACACTCAACTGGACTATAACCTCCTCGGAAGAAGAAGTTATATGTACGCCATGCAGTCGCATCAACTGTATTATGTCTCATGATGTTCCCTCACGAAGGGAAGATCGTGATGGTTGATCAACTCACTTATCATGATCCACAAGGGTTAATGGCACCAGCCAACGTTATCCCTACCATCACCACCATTGAGCCATAAGGGACGACCACACACGCCAATGTCATCCCTGTAATCAACACCATGGTTGACAACACACCAGCCTCCCCATTGTTGAATGTGGGTCCTAGGTTGTTTGTTGATACCACCATGATGGCTCATTTCCCCTTAGTGTCACTGCCACCAACAAAAAATGAGACTGCAGACTTGTGCATGGTCTCATCCAGCGCCTCTGCACCCAAACAACAAGCACAGCCGCAGCCCCAACCCCAACCCCAACATCGTTTGCAGCCGCAACACCAACAGTAGCCGCAATGATCATCCACAGCAGCAGCATTTTGTGTAGCCGCAACCACAACCGCATCCCCACATGCAACCACTAGGAAGTTACCTGGGCTCATCGCCAGTCCATACGATTCCCTTCCTCTTTCCCCCACCTGGGGTCATGAGCAAGCCGGTAATGGCCACCTTAAGTCTACCTAACTTCACATTGGGAATTCTGGTATGGTAACTCGATCCACCAGCTCAACCACCAATGCCCCAGGTTTTTTTAACCCCGGTGCAACCCATTACGGTCGAGTCTCACCCTCCACTCGGCCCGCAAAATCCAACCGCCGTACCCGCACCGCCACACCCAAAAAGGGCCAGGGACAAGAATGCGAAACCTACCACAGAGCTGTGACAAGTCCCGCCTTGTGTCGCCTGCAAGCAACAGGGCCATCCAACTCAGAACTGCCTTGAAATCCCAATCATCCGCGCCCATTTTGACGCCATGGATACAACGGAAAACCTCCCCGTGGTTGAACTTCCAAGTGGGCCAATAATGAAAAACAAGTCATTGAGAACAAACCGTGCTTGCGCCCTCTACGGTTTGTATGGACATTATTTTCACCATTGCCAATACTTTCCTGAGTTTCGAATGGCTTTAGCTGACCTTAGACAACATTCCCTTGAATCTCAGATTACCCTGATCGAAGAAGTTCACCCCCCACCTCCTTCTCCAGACACCATGTCCATTTACATGATGTCCAGTTCTACAGACCCTCTTATCTCCACCATCACCGACGGTCCATTAGACCTATCTCTTCCGTTGTTTCCGCAACCGCAGCTCCATTTGCAGCCGCAACCTTAGTCGCAACCTCAACCTCAATTACCAAGGAAATAGTGGGGTTCATTCCCAATCAACATTTTCCTTTTCCTTTTCCTTTTCCTTTTCCTTTTCCTTTTCCCTTTCCTTTTCCTACCCTCTGAGATCGTGAATAAGTCTGTCTTGGCAACCCGCAATCTACAGGATTTCACACTGGGAGATCCTGTGTGGTACCTTGAACCACCTACCCTACCTCTAAGGCCTCAGGATGTGTTGACTCATGTCCATCCAATTGAGATGATGTTGCACCCACCTCCAGGTCCATCAAAGACTCCTCCTGTCTCCAGGCCTACCCCTCTTCCTCCAACAGAGACTGGGGGCAAGGCAACCAAAGCCACAACCAATGCCATTTTCATGATATCTAGCACCAGTTTCCCTTTCGCCTCATCGGCTATGGAAGATCCACCTGATCTATCCCGGCACCATTTACGCGATGAGGGAGATATATGTAAGACCGCCTTCGGTTTTACCACATTCCCTTTAAACCATAGTGTTTTACCCCATTCCCTTTAAACCATAGTGTGGAATCAGTTCTTCCCATAAAAGACCAGATTTCGTCATCCCGCCTTGCCAATGACCTTCGTCTCGGCAAGGGGGCATACCTCTTCACTGACTCAAATGGTCGACTCTTGAAGAAGCCGTGCAACAAGCTCCACCTCCAAAGAGTCTATGTCTGATATAACCACTATGAGTCCCTTATAGCATATTTTTTTCCCTTTCTTGTTTTTCAAACATTTTTTTAGCACAAGTCAAGGGAAGCACCATCAGCTGCTAATCCAAAGTCACCCAGAACCAGTTCGAGACACCTCTCACACCTCTAGGCTCAAATTTCCATCTCCGTATGAGACCATCGTCTCAAGTTTAAACAAACAAATTTTGGGATCGCTCCCCGAAAGTTACCTCGATTTATGAGCCCCATCATGGTGATGCAAGTGTCTACAGACCTATACTTGCATCACACTTGCCTACCGCTACTCATGCGGGTTTTCGGGCCACCACCCGTTAAGGGTCACCATTTTTCTTCTTGTTTTGTATTTTAACACATAGCTGTCTACTTCATCCACTGCACCTTACGCGGACCTTTGGACCATTGTCCACAAAACAATTTATTTTCTTGTACATATTTGGCATATAACTGCCCCCGGACTTGCACTCACATCACATGTAGTCAAGTCCGTTCACCGCAAATCACACACACGCTCTCCTGACCTCTGTTCGAGAGACACCTTGGTTGGCGTGCCTTTGCTGCACCGACTCGCGAGCCTCTGCCACAATCTATCCCGTGCATGTATTGGTATGTTTGAGAGCCTTCTGCTCTGTCCATACTACGCGAATGACCTTTGGACCACTGTCCACCGTCCCGACATGGAGCACCGCCTGTGCCACCGCAATTGGTTGACCATACTGGAGTTTCGTTTAAGCTCTTTTCTGACTCCTAAAAACAACGAAAAGATAGCCGAGTGTAGCTACTTCCTTTCCCGCTCGATAAAGGATAAGAAAGGGCGTCCACATCCTCTTGTTTACCTCCTTTTGTGGACCATGTAGACCATCAAATGAAAAGGACCCCCTTGGCGTATTCAAGCCAAGACCATTCCCTTCTGCATACTTTTATGCTTTCTCGGGTAGAGGAGCCGCACTTTATGAAAAATATCACCACGAGTTGTCGTTAAGCTCTTTTCTAGCCTTCTCATCAAGAAACTATTGCCGAGCAAACTTGGTTTCATTCATGCTCGTAAAAGTATCTGAATGACCATCTAGTCAATATAGGTTTAACCTTTTCCAGCCTGATTGGACTACTAACGGCAAATAAGTCTCTCATCCCCTACAGGATGGGCGAGCTCTCCTATGTGTACTTTTATCCTTTTTCGGGCACAGGAGACTACCAATGAAAAAGAGCCCCCACTGGAGTCTTCTTCGTGCTTTCAGACTCTCTAAAATTGAAAGCACCATCGAGCATTTACTTTCTCTGGCTCGCCAAAAATCCACGAGATTGTACCATAACGGTGTCCCTAGACACCACCCCACAGAAAACTGTTTGGAAGCATTACCCCTTTGGGTCGCCTTTGTTCAAAGTAATCTGCAATGTGTCTTCCTTGGATCCCATCAATATCAAAAATTTCCACCCCCTCCAAGTATTTCCCATCTGCAGTGACATTCCCAGTATTACAGCTATGATCCCATTCCCATGAGTCAATTTCATTTGCTGCCTGGTCCGCCCTGCCATCATACTCTGAACACAGGAAGTTTGAGTCTATCACACTCCCCCTGCCCCTGTTCAATTCTTTCCCTCCCCCCCCCCCCCCCCCCATTTAGTGGGTCAGCTCACAGATTGTCTCACACCTTTTGGTTATTTCTCTCGTGCTTTTGGTTAAGGAAACATCATTGCCTTGACTAGGGGTAGGTCTCCCTCTATCGACGACAACACACATATTCCAGAGGATAGACCCAGAGGTCCTTGTACCTTAGTTTCATTAACATCATTGATGAGTTCCTTGGACCACTTGAGAGGAGTGCTTAGCACCTCTTAGGATGGTTGTTTCTCACGTGCTCGACATCAACTACATCATCGCACCGTTGAGATTTGTACAGGGTTTGGTCCATACAGTATTTGGTCGAAGACCCTGTATGTCACCTAACCCTAGCATATGGATGAGTCTACTCGAGGGGCCTAAACAGGTTATGTCCCTCGCGATTTCCGAGTTGCGTTGGAGACAGTGTTCAGAAGCCCCAGCAGCACTTCTATATAGATTATGATTGATGCAGCATACTTGTACCACAGAGACTCTGACTCTCAATCAACGAGTCCATACAGCTATGTATCATTCCAAATCTAGCAGGCCGTCAGTCATGAAGATATAGCATTCCATGAGAATGCCATGGGTCCAATATACCAGTTCTTCGGATCAATATTGTATTCAACCTCACATTGAGGCAACCATTATTGTATCATCAGTTGTATATGATTGGCTCTTGTATTTTAGAGCATAGATCAAATTATTCTTTTGACATTGTCACGAGCATGGGGATGCCCGCCTCGTCCATATACATGTCACACATTATTTGTATCTCACCCATTGATGGGAACCATATTAATACAAAAACCAAAAGCCACCATGCCCCAGCCCTGGAAGCACCACCTCTACGCAGCAAATCCTATGATGTCTGTTGGCCATACGATGAGCTCCTGCCCTCACACATCAGGGGGCAATCTGTTAACCCAAAAAATCTCTCACTTAGCTCTACATGGCCTACACTACCCAAGGACACCCATTCACGACCCTCCATTAGACCCCCACACCCTCAAAAAGGCTTAAGGATGAAGAAAAGGGCTTTAAAACCCCAAAAAGGAGCCTAAATAACTCTCCCAAGAGCTAAAGCCTCCAAAAAGGGGCTAAAACCCCTCAAAGGAGGCCTAAAACCCTAAAAGGAGCTAAAGTTAGGGTGGAAGGGGCTAAAATCCCAAAAAAGGGGCTAAAGCCTGGACCATGGGCTTAAAACCCCAAAAAAACTATAAAAGGAAGGTGGGGGGTCACTCTCAAAACACTCCTCTCTTGCATACTGTTATGCTGCCCGTGGATGCCTTGAGACCTCTTTGCCTCTCAAGCCACCCACATCCCCCTCTCTTCCACTCACATTCCCCATTGAGCCATAGCTCCTCCTCCATTGCTGAGTGAGATAGAGAGGTGCTTCCTTCCAGCTAGGGCATGGTGGCCCATTTCACCAAAGAAGAGGTATAATATTGTCTTGTTTATGCATTTTTCTTTAGTAGCTTAGTTGATTTCTGACCCATGTTTGTTTGCAGGTTTGTTTATTGACATGTTTTGCGGGTTTATTTCTATTCATTAGTTGTTTGTAGGTAGCCAAGGCGAAGCCCTAACCTTGTTTGCAGAGGGGCTCACGACCATTCTTTCTTGTTCTTTGCTTTCTATTAGTTCCGATTTCTTTACTGCATTTTCCACACGCAGGAACCTACCCTTCTATCCTATAGACATAAGGGAGCCATTTCTGCCCCTATAGCAAGGAGAAATTCTTGCTACAGTCATTGCGACAATAATGGCAAGCTATCAGCCATTGGTATTGGTTTGGGTGTGGACTTGTTGCATTTGTATCAGGCCATATTTCATTTTCTAATCAAGAGAATGAGACTCAACCCACAATACAGCTGGAGTCGGAATGAGATTTACAGTTCGATTATATATTTTATGTGCATTATCACTTAATTGATATGGTATATCTAATGATTGGTCTACCGTTTTCATTTGAAACTAAGCACATGAATAATAATGTGAGGCTATCAACCATTGTTATTGATTTGGGCATGGAATTGTTGCATTTATATTAGGGCAAATTTTATTGTCTAGTCAAGAGAATGAGCCTCATCCTTTCAATATGGCCGGAGTTGGAATGATATTTGCAGTTCAGTTTATATCATTTCCGTGCATTATCACCTAATTTCTATAGTATATCTAATGATTGGATTACCATATTCATTTGAAACTGAGAAGATGAACAATAATGCCAGGCTATCAACGATTGGTAGTGGTTTGGTTTGGGCATGGACTTGTTGCGTTTGTATTGTATTAGGGAATATTCCATTGTCTAATCAAGAGAATGAGACTCTGCCTGCAATACGTCTGGAGTTGGAATGGGATCACTAGGAACTACCAATTATTTTTGTATTCTTTTTTTTTTATAATTGTTTATTTCGAATTTGGAACAACTGCCATAGAATCAATCTTGGCAACACACTTGTCTCATCCTCTTGCAATCTAGGTAAAGCACAGGGGCTAGTCCACCTCAAATTCTAAGCTATAAACACCTACTGATGTAATTACCGTAACCCAAAACTGCAATAACTATGCAAACAAATCACAATTATCCAACAACATAGTATTTGGTTATATTTGCTTGTTACCTACTATCCTTTGTTTGGTTGTAAGCATCCTGGTAAAAAACCATTGGTTTTTGCCATAGTCGTGAGCATTTTTCGTTTCTTCTTCCCCTATTTTAGGTCTCAATCATGGCTTTCTCATAAAATTAGTGACTGGGGTCACTAATTTTCCTCTGAAAGGTGTGAATTGATTGAAAAACTACATTTTCCA
Source organism: Pseudotsuga menziesii (assembly GCA_001517045.1). Classification (NCBI taxonomy): domain Eukaryota; kingdom Viridiplantae; phylum Streptophyta; class Pinopsida; order Pinales; family Pinaceae; genus Pseudotsuga; species Pseudotsuga menziesii. The sequence continues at coordinate 315,248 of LPNX011072895.1, read as the reverse complement.
GTGAATTTCAGCTAGTTCTAGTTTTGTCCTTTTCCTGTTTGGTTTGGTTTTCTGTGTCAGGCTTACATTTGGTTTCAATTTTTCTATTTGTGTCCTATTTCTAGCACACATCCCTCATAACACTACCCACTCCCTCCAACCCAAGGTTTCCCTTGGATGCCCCATTGGAATTTAACTTGAAGTATCTTGTCGATGGAGGGGAGCAACTACTTGGGATCAAGGGAGAGGGGTTTATCGGATTAGGATTCATGGAGAAGGATCATGGAAAATTTTAAGGATCCATAATTTTCATGAACTGTATAAACCTTGGTGAATCTTACCAACTCTTAAAGTTGCAACTATAAAATGTTTGTGAATGTTTTGTAAAAATATGCAAATGTCGAAGGAATTTAAATAGTATTTGGACAATTTTGGAGATTTTTCAGTAATAAAAAAATATCCCATCGTTTTTGGGAGGATCATATATGAAAAAAAGACAAATTGACGATTTTTTTTAAAACTCAAAAAAATAGCCCATGGGCTAAATTACGCCCCTAAATTTTCCAGAAAACGATAATAGTGAGAGCCAAAAATCTACGATAGGTTTGTCAAAATCTAAGGATTGCTTATCTTCTTCTTTACATACTACGACATTGACCGTCTTAATAATATCTTGCCTCATGCCATACCGGACCTAGTGTTTGGAGATTCTAGTATTTAAATGTTCTTCAAATACCATAAATTCTTAAAACACAAAATATTTTCTTAAATACTTACATACTCCACTCCATAGGAGCTAAAAATAGATCCATTCAAACACTCGAAAAACCTAAAATTGCTTCTATAATAAACCTCTCATGCTGAACAATCTTATACTAAAAAACCTACAACCTTTACAAATGTGATCATGCTCTTGATTCTATACTATGTAGTTGTACATAAATGTTTTCCACAGTGTTGAGTCATTATGTATGGTTGAGTCATTATGTATTGACTTATTCTTGATTCCATACTATGCATTTTCTTGCTTTGGCACAATTTGACAACTTGGTACTGTAACACCCCGGTTTTGACCATGTTTGCATTAAATGTATGTGATGTATATATTGTAATGAATCATGGTGTGGAGCTAAAGGCAAAAGGCCCACCATTGATTTGGTTGTGTTATGTTTAGGCGATTGGAATCGTTGCCGATGGTATATTGTGAGATACGACACATATTAATTTTGGCATCATGTAAATATGCATTTATTTATTTATTTATTAAATGAACCCCAACCAGCTATGTCACTGCAACCATATTGAAAAGGACATGATTTTCCTAAGGATAAGGGGGGAAATTGCTAAACCTTGAACCAATGGGAAAAAAGGCCATGTGTCAACCACCCATTTAAAACTGCTGATATTAGTTGAGGGCAGTTATTGTTGGGGAGTGGTGGGTGGCAGGACTGTCAGTCCTTGCCCACACGCCCACTCCACCAGCAGACTTTCCATCTTCACGCAGGTAGGAAAACCACGATGGGTTCACTCCATTCTTGCTCATCCTCACGCGTCGATTGGGATTCACTATCGTTTTCCTCACGCAGGGAGACAACCACCATACTCCATTGTCTTGCTCATTCTCACACACAAGATTCTTCCTAGTTTTTACTCACGTAGCGAGCTGGGAGCCGTGTTACTGTCACCCACGATTTCCCTATGAAGGGCCATTCACGTTTTTTTGCTGTGTGTATGTTTTCCTTACCGATTTGTGGCATGTGTATATGTTTTTCCCCTGCCCAACTGAGAACCTGGCTTTCCTCTTCCATCTTCGGATTGTGTAATTTTCCCCAGTGGCTTCATTGTTGAGAACGGGCCCTTGTTTTCCCACGTTGGTTGGCTGTGTCTTGCCTTTACATTTTGGGGCCGCTGTAGGTTGCTTTGGAGTCGTTTTGGCCACGATAGGGCCAAGAACGGCTCAGGAATTGTTTTCCCTATCCAAGCTGTGAATCGCTTGTTTGATTGCGTGTATGTAGTGGTTGGTCTTCGGACTATGTTGGAGCAGGGATGAGGGCTTGGTTTGCTTGATAAACCTGGTCCGTTTGGGAACCACATAGACAGAGCTAGAGGGTTGGCTTTCTTCTCCACAACCCCTGAATAGCACTGGAAGGGAAGTCAGGGCCTGAGGGACTGTGTAGCAGAGAAGGGACTGATTCCTTGTGTTGGGTGTGTGTGGGTGTCTTAGAAGTTAGGCTAGCTTTGGTGTAGGTGTCCCTAGCTCTGTAATGAGCTCACCAGCTTAGCATTTAGCCTTTCCCAGCTCCTGGATGGCCTGATAAACCCAACTGTATTGGCTTGGCTGTGTTTTGTGTATCATTGGCTATGTGTAAGCCTGCTTGTTCCTTATTCCTTGGGGAATCATGCCCAGCTCAGGGGTGGCAGCATTGCTGAGAGATTAAGGAGCACGCTGGCCTATGGTTGGGTGGAACGTTGCAACGACGTAGCTGGTTGCGAGACGAGTTCTTTAGAAGATAAGTAATCTTGTCTATTTTACTTCTGAAATTATATTTACTGTTAATAAATTATGATGAACATGTGGAATGAATGAATGTATGTTTGCTTCCGCTGTGTATGTGAATGATTATGCATCTTAGCATGTTTTATGTTCAAGCATTTCAATTTTTATGAATGCACATGTTCATGGGGCCGGTTGCCCGAATCGTAAATAGCTTGGTAGCGTCCTCTTCACCGATCGAAAGGTCGAGGACGTTACAGATACACAACGATTTCATCGTTCGTTATTAAGTTCATTTAACTACTTTCCCTTGCATTGAGTTTCCATGGAGGTAACAACCCTCCAAACAACGATTGGCATAGTACAAAACATGTGAAAGGTAGCTTGTATTCCATGGAAGCTTCCACAACATATTACATGTTACATCAATGTACGATAGAAATCAACCCGTTTAGAAGAAAATATTACACGTCACACCTTATGCAACATAATCTGAATTAACTCTTTTTATACTACTTGAGAAAAACAATACTGAAATTATATATCTGCCCGTCTAGCTCAGTTGGTAGAGCGCAAGGCTCTTAACCTTGTGGTCGTGGGTTCGAGCCCCAGGGTGGGCGCATTTTTTCGATTTTCTTGTGCGAAAAATGAAATCGATAACTAGCTTTTTGATTTTGAGATTTTAACTTGCTTTGCAAGCATATAAATTTTGTTAACCTGAATCTCAAAAAACATAAAACTGTCCCCTCCCTTGCTGCACATCCTGAAAAGTAAATGTAAATAATTGCATATCAAATTTGAGGGCATACATCTTTAATTCATATTTGATATGCATATCAAGAAAAGGCTCCCTGCAGTTTTGAAATGCCTTTAAATTCATCAACCACGTGTCTTGTTATTAAAGTATGTCAAAACTTTCAGTAGTATTACTATGGCCCATTAGCTCAGTTGGTTAGAGCGTCGTGCTAATAACGCGGAGGTCGCAGGTTCGAGACCTACATGGGCCATGTGTGTTTTGCTTTAAGAGATGTTTGTCAACCATGCCAAGATATTGCAATACATGGCTGTGGTTTTTCATGTTATCTAAAGTGAAGTGGTTACGCAATTCACTCGGTATCGAAAGATTTGAAAATGTCGTGGTTTTGCTTTAAGAGATGTTTGTCAACCATGCCAAGATATTGCAATACATGGCTGTGGTTTTTCATGTTATCTAAAGTGAAGTGGTTACGCAATTCACTCGGTATCGAAAGATTTGAAAATGTCGTGGTTTGTAATAACCTCGAAAACCACTTCCCAACATTGAGGCAATGGAAAAACTTAGAATTTAAAATGGAATCATATTTTATGTAATTTAATTCTTATAGTTAAAAAATTACATGATTTTATTATTACAATTGAAAAGCAAATATAATATATTTTCATTTTTATACCTTCTATGTCATATTTATTTTCACTTTTATAATTACAGTGTCATATGATAAATGATGTTGCATTTTTTAATAAATTATGGTAATGGAGTGGTTATTTTTGGTTTTATAATTACAGTGTCATATGATAAATGATATAAAGAGTTGTATGAGTATTTTTTGAAAGGTTTTTGTTGCATCCTTATAAAAAATAAAGATTACAAAGTTGGTAACAAAATAATTTGTTTAAATAATTTAAAGTTGGTAAAACTCACACTTAATTTTGTTACCAACTTTGTTTAAATAATTTGCATCCTTATTTGTTTAAATTATTAAATATAAAATATAAAATAAATTATATTTAATTATCATGATTAGAAGAATAAAAGTGTTTTCAAAAACTTGAATTTCTCATAAAGAAAAACATTGCTTAGAGGAACATATGAATTACCCGATAGATCCTTAGAATTCAACGATGGTTATTAATGTCTACTATGAAGGTTAGTATTGTAGCAAATCTTTTACAAATTCTTTCATCCCACTACTTCTTAGGAATTGTCCAGCACTCTCTTTCACTATGGATCTCGTGATCAATCTTGTTCCTACTTGAACAATGTTGATATTTTTCTTTATCCTGGTCAAAACAAAGAGATGATTTTAATCGTTTAAAATATGTTTTTTTTTAATAGAAACTGGAAACTAGTATATATTACAGGGGCTGTGCACAACCATTCAGTACAAAAATGTAGCAGCTGAAAGATGAAGACTGGAAGAGAGTATCTACAACTATAGCAGGGCAAAAAGAGAGCCTTATAATGCTGTTATAATAATTCCTACTATGGATTATAACAAAAGTAGTAGAAATTCGAACAAACTGTTGATTTTAAGACTACGCAAAAACATCTACAAGGGAGGAGGTCATTTGAGTTTGCCTCGGAACCCCACAGGTTGGGTGACAGAAAGTTCATCCATTTTCTGAACAACTTCTCCTTGATTGTCTTGACAGTGGCTACACTAATTCATCTGCACTAATTTCTCAAGGTCTTCTTGAATGCGGTCCATTGTACCCATCAAATCTCTGAGTTCCCTATCGTGGTCGTCAATTCGAGAATCATGGAAACTGGTTTGATAAGAGACGTGGCGCACATCTGCAACCAGTTGCTTGACATCGAACACCATTTCCTTATTGTCCATAATTCCCACGACCACGAAATTTGCCAGTCGTTGAATGTTCTTTTCCAAGTCATCAAGGCCTTCCTTTACATTGCGTTGAACTGAGCCCACGCCTCTATGCTCCATGCCAACGAACTGGAAGGAGATGGTACTGTGGAGGTCTCTTTGTATCCCCTCAATAGGGTAGGCACAAGGCCTATCAACAAAATATACGAGAAACAACAACGAGAGGGACCCTTCTGCTAAACCCACAAAGGAAATAACTATGACCTCAGAGCGTGCTAACAGGGTGGAGAAGCAACTGACAAGCTCCTCTATGACGCCCGGAGGTTCCAAAAGTAAACGCAAAGACAGAGGGGGGGGATGTGAGAAAAAACAAACCAACAGAGAGACCCGACAGAAGAGACTGAGAAGCAACACCCGGATGGGGAAGCTCTGAACCAGCGAAGGAAAAATGAAAATGCAATGGAGGGAGGAGGAAGGTATTTGAAGCCCATTGGGAACCCATATCTCATGTGGAGGGGATGGCGAAGGAGTGGGAGAAGGACAAGCATTGGAGGGTAGAGAGGATAGGAGTAATGAAGGAGGAAGGGTAGATAAGTAGGGAGAGAGTGGGTGGACACACATCCAGGAGGATGCAACACGGGTTTCCAAGGAGGGGCACTATGGCCAACGTGATGGGACAAGTGAGCAGCAGCGAGGTGAGGCCAAATGAGAGTAGGGGGAGAGGGCTTAGAAAGAGTTTAGGGGATGGATTTAAGAACAACATCAAGACTATTGAAAGAGATGGAGCCTTGGGGGAGAGAGGCACCTTTGTTTGCCAAGTTGTCATCCATCGTGTTATTCTCTCTTAGAATGTGGTAGTATGAGGTGATAGGGGGGAGGTAAATGAGTAATCCTGTTGTAGTAGTTCCTGCAGTTTATGGAACCAGCTGAATAACCTATATGCATCTTCAGGATGACATGACGAGAGTCCCCGAAGACTAGAAGGCTTGACGTGGTTCCCCTATCTATCATTTCCGGGCCTTGAAGAAGCGACATCCACTCGGCCTCATTGTTGGTCTTATGTCCCAAGCCCTAAGCAAAGGTCTTTACTGTTTGTCCTCTAGGGTCAAGGATGACCCCTCCCGCACCTGCCTCCCCTAAAATATTATTTTATGATCTTGCTCTCTCATAAAGCTTTTATGTGTTACGTTCCATACATATTCCCATAAAGCTTTGAAGTTATGAGCTACGGTATTTGTCCCATCCTTAGCATTATGCCAATGTCAAACTACCGTTAAATTAAATGCCCAAGTTTCTATCCAGGAGAGCCAATTAGTAAGACATTAATGCACAACGCGTCATTTTAAATTATGGTTGATCATCTCCTTATAATATCTTAATTGTTCTTATCTATTAGTTTTTTATCAACTTTCTAATGATTGGCCAAGACATGGTGTCTTTATGCCAACTTTGATTAAGCCTCAATTTTTTTATAACAAAGTATGAAGCAATTTTAGGAAGCCTCTTGTCTCCCATGTTGTTTGTCTTGTTTTTGTACATGTTGAGTACCCAGTGATAGACACCCTTTTAATGAGGTGAAGGAACTTTTTTCTGAAGATAATATAATATGGTGTATTGCCTTTAATTATGGGATTATATGCTATAAAGTGTTTTGGATTTTCTTTATCCTTCTTCATGATTCTCTAGAAATGTTAAAACCCAAACCTTCACATCCATATAAGATAACATGAGTGATTCTCTAGAAATGTTAAAACACCAACCTTCACATCCATATAAGATAACACAGGTGAAAAGAATTTCAAATAATGTTTTGTTTTCAAAATTGTGTGATGCCAACAATAAAATTGTTAATACATATTTATAAAAGAACAAAAAAAATTTATAAAATCGTGAACGCAAAATAAAACATAATTAAATTATAATCCATGCATTAAAAGATACATGTATGTTACAATAACAAAGTCTATTCCATATGTTTATTTTGCAAGTGCGACCCCTAGGGAGACCATCATAAAACAAGTGCTGCATGGCAGTGGATACCTGCTGATTGGTAGATACGCTACCACATTTTCAATTTGTTCATGTAAGTCATGCAACATGCCTTTGTTAACTCGAAACTGGTGCTATGGAGGAAGCCTATATAGAGGTAGTCAATCAACTCAAACTTCAATGAAAGATGCCCTTTAGTCGTTGAAAAATTGTTTGCAATGCTGAAAAAAGTTGCATCAGCCAAGCACAAGAAGTAGAGACAAAGTTAAATAGTTGGCTTATGGCATATCCTCATACATTGCTCAGAAAAATGTTCAACTCCCAAAAGGAGGTAAGTTTTTTCATAAATTATATTGTCTATCGTTGTAAATTGTAATATGTTAATAGTTTGCTTTCTTATTCCAAATCAGAGAGAAAGAATATCCCCTCAACATCATCGAGATAGCCTGTACAGTTCTGCGTTTGCAATGCTGAACAACAATTCCAGTTGTGGGATTGCCATTGGTTTTTTGAAATTGTAAACAGCTGGCTGTATACTCTTAATTCATAAATCTTGAATAATATATCTGACTGGTAAGAAATAATGCCCCTGCAATTTGTAACGTCAAGAGCCCAACAAGATATCGTGGACTCATGCCCAATCAATAACATGGATCTAGGAGGGAATTTACAAATCGTGGGTCAGTAATAGTGAACCATGATTCCCACACTTCAAAAGTAAAAATAATTTATAATACGAACAATATTGTCACTCATAAAAATTGTACAAAATATTCGTATAATTAAAATAGTGAATGGGATTATGGATTAATATGAATAACTATTATATGATAATAATAATAAAAATGTTTATTAATAATCATTTTAAGAGAGAAAATTACACGAATGATTATTTTTAGAGGGAAAACCAAAGATCCTCAAGGGCAGGCTCCAAATTTGAAGCCTTCAGGGCCCGTTAAGGACCCTTTTACCCGTCATAGAAGACCGATTTTTTTTTAACATGCAAAATAAATTCAATTACTGAATATGCCCGTCAATCAGGAAATAGTAAAAGGTTTTTAAAAATTTCACTGGAAGGGCTGATCCAAAATCTGCCCGTCAATAGTTTTTTAGTGGGCTGACTCTGGAGCAGCTGGGGGCCGGGGCTTGTGCCATGTGGACAGTGGGACCCGTCACCCGTGACACCGGTCACCCCGAAATTGAAATACATAATATTAAATTATTAATACATTATACAGTGATTCGAAAAATACATAATATTAAATTATTAATACATTATACAGTGATTCGAATTTCGGACCTCGCCGCCTCGGTGAATCAGGATAATTTAAATCAGTGTAATCACTAAATTGGAATTTGGTAATCTATCATTTCATATTAACTCCTCCCCTGAGTGACGAGTCCGCTCACAGCTTCCACTATTTTGGTTTTAAATGGATCCTGCAGGCTGCAGTGTTGTGATATCAATGTAGTAGTGGCCGTGGGTACCGTCCGACGAACTCTTATTTCTACTGGGTCACGAGGGAGCAAGGATCCTTCGACTGGTTCAAGGGAGTTATGAATGAAATAGCCGAGATGGACAGGAAGGTAAATCCCATTTCATCGCGCAGTTTGCAAATACCAAATTTTTTTCAATTGAAAACGGATTAACCAATAACCGATATTGGATGTCTGTGAATCCAGGCCACCATAGAAATGCACAACTACCTGACGAGCGTTTATGAAGAAGGCGATGCCAGGTCGGCTTTAATTACAATGGTGCAAGCTCTGAATCATGTCAAGAATGGCGTCGATATTCTCTCAGGAACCAGGGTACATATTTTATTTATTTATTTTTGCTCTAGTTTTATATTACCCGAGGGCCGTAGAAATCCATTGTTTGAGCTTTGAAATGTCCACTGGTCTGCAGGTCAAAACTCACTTTGCCAAGCCAAATTGGAAAAAGGTTTTTTCAAAAGTTGCTTCTTCTAATAGAGATGCTAGAATTGGTAAGTCCAGCCTTTAAAATTTCAGAAAAATGTAAGCAAATTATAGATCTTCTGAAATCGGCCCTTTCTGATATTAGTGTTAGCTTGAATGCAGGGGTGTTCTATTGCGGGCCTCTCATTTTGGCCAAGGAGCTGAGAGCCTTAGCCAAAGAATACAACCACAGATTGAACACTAAATTCGAATTCCACAAAGAAAATTTCTAACACAGGCAAGGCTCGGCTTACATTATTTTAACTCGGGATCATATTTCTACATTATTAACTAGTGTTGTTGTATCCTAATCATTGGAAAAAGAAAAGATAAAATTTAATTTCATAGGTAGCCATCTCATAGCTAGACAATAATGGAAACTTGCAGCTCACACCTTCTTGGCTTTTCCCTTAGGATAGTAAGGGAAACAGTGATGTAACTTTGGCTGCATAGGCTCCAGCATTAGAGACACGCCCCTATTTCCACCATTAGCAATTGTCTGGAACAAGAAATAATATATATATTTATTATAGGTAGGCATTAGCAATTGTCTGGAACAAGAAATAATAGATATATTTATTATAGATAGGCGCTGGAAATGGTATTGTAAAATATATTGCTCCTACAATTTGCACTGCATGAGCAAGGGTGGTAGACTTCATTCAATTAGTTATTTTTTGTATTCGTATCCTCATTTGAGAGGTCTCGTAACTGGGTACAATTTCGATTTTTCGATGGAATTGGAATTTGGAATGGATAATATGGATTGCAAATTTGCAATTTGCATAGGATTAGAATTTAGGGTTTTCATTTGGCTTTTATTTGATCCTTGTTCACGGGTTTATTCTTTTGTGTCGTGACATTTCTCACTGGAATTGTTGGACTAGAGGAGTTGCAATCTGGTCCATGGAAGGAAATTGGGGTTCAATTTTGCATTTACGACCAGGAGCTCTCGGTTTCCTGTGGATGGGAATTGCAGTCTAAGTTTCCACTGTTGAGAGTTCCTGTTTGGTGGGGTTTCTTGTCTGAATTTTTGAACTAGAGAGGTTGTGTAACGTGTTGTTCTGGCTGGTCAAGGGAGATTGGAGTCTGTTGTTGAAAAGTTGCATTTTGGACCTGGGGTTTCGAGTTGCTGGTGCAGGGGAGTTCCAGGTTTGTGTTTTGGTCTGGCTGTTTGAAGATCAAGGAGTCAGCCCACCCACTATCCATCCATTTCAATTTGCAGTTGGCAGCTCTAAACAGCCCAGAATAAACCAATTTGCAGGGACTCTGGGAGCCTGGGATCACTCGAAATCGAAATAAGTGAAGCAAGAATTGGTGAATGTGATTCGGCTAAGCAGAAAAATGAAGTTACAGGTATGTATACTATTTTATCCATCTTATTCTGGATTTCAAATTTGTTTTTTAGGGCTTCCCACGGCTTCATTTAAAGTTTATAGATGGATTGCTTAATATGAACTTAGCGGTTGACGGGTGGTTGTCTTGGGCTCTGCACTGTGGTTTCTCCGTGGAGGGTTATAGTGTAATGTCAAGTAATGAGTTTTACCAGGCGTCCTTTTAAATCTATTTTATCAGGCGTGCCTTGCAATTTCGTCCCACGCTCTTGAGTCCTGAGTCCTAAGTTGTTTGCAGACTTGAGTTATGGCCACGAATCGGAGGGTCCCCACTGGCGTCTGTGGCCATGGTTAGTGTTACATGTGTACTGTGGCCATTTCTGTTTAAATGGTTGGTGTTACGTATTAATGTAATATGTCCATTCTGTAATATGCCATATTAGTTTACTGGTTGTTGTATTCTTCCCTGTTTATATACAGTTTCCCACAAATGTATCCTTCCCTTCCGTCCAGTTTCCAGTATCTAAATGCTATTTATGACCATATATTGTTGCAATATATTTATACAAAACATATGTCAAATACTGAGCCTCTGATGGCTACCATTGCCGGCTTCCTTCTCTCTGTATATTCTAAATTGTGACATCCATAACAAACTCTGAGCGATTTGTAGCCAAGGATTTGTGTATTTGTGAATTGAAATCAATAAGGATTATGATAATTTTTTAGCCATGGAATGAACATGTGAATAGAATTCAATAGGATTGTGATAACTTTTCACTGTTTTGTACTGGTCTTGAAAACGATGATGAAATTGCATGTGGAAAATAGTACAGACGGACATAAGGTAAAATATTTCGCTTTTGTAATTTCTACTAACAAACCATAGTGGGAGACTCCCAAAACTCTAGGCCCCATCATCCAAGCCCACAACAGTTTAGTGGACTCAAGCTTCTCAAATTTACATTGACTCTTTTAAGTGCTTTTTTAATTGAATTTACAAGTCTCTCTCTTTATTTTGCGTAAGGCCATCGCTTCCAAGCCCACTAGATACTAGTCCAGTACTGGACTCAATCTTCTTAGATTTACAGACTCTACCAGTCCCTTCTATGAACCCTGCTTGTATTAAACCAGTCTTTGCTCTAATCATAAATCTAGAAGTGCTTTCCAAATTTATTCTGACTTTTTGGTACTTTTCCATGGATATATTCTGAATTTTTGGTACTTTGAATGACCTGTAACAATCAGGTTGGTAATTTCATGAACGATCTCTTTTAATCATGGCTTCATATATATTCATGGCAAGTTAGTGACCCTGACTTCACACAGAGAGGACAATTCAAGGGAAGAGAACTTCAGCTTTTGAACTATTCTATGAACAACAGAGTCTTTTCTGCTTTTCCATACTAGTATAAATCCATGCTAAATTAAGATTTCTTCTGCATACAGAACTTGTTTTTTATAATTGATTTTTTCTATGGGTTCTTATCTAAGTGAAATTTTGTTTCAAGAAGAAGAGAGTGGATTTATATTTTAATTTTTTCTTTTAAGCTTCTAATTGAAACATCAAATATTTAAGATTTCATCAATTAAAAATGATGCTAATAAAATCTTAAACTAAAACTGGTTTCCTTCTTATTAGTTTAACTTGGTAAAAAAACACTAATTCACATTCCATTTCTCCACTTATTATTTTGAGTAAATAGAAAAACACCATTTCCCCTTTTGGTATCTAAACTAGTAGAAAAATACCATTTTACAACTAATTCAGACTACTCCTAGATTTAACCAAGATAAATCAATTTTAATGTTTTTTTTTTGTTAGTTCTCTCTTTTAAAATTTTGATTTATATATAGATAACTAGAAATCCAAATACAAAAATGGATTTAGCATTTTGATTCTATTTCTATTATAAATTTGTTAGAAATATAACTAAGATAAATCAACTTTATTATTTTTTGTTTTTTCAGATCTCTCTTTTAAAAATTTGATAGAAATATAAATAATTAGAAATCCAAATACAAAAATGGATTTTGCACTTTGATTCTATCTCAGTTATAAATTTGTTTGAAATATAGATTGATAAAATTCAAAATACAATACTAAAAATGTATAGATAATTAAAAATATTTTATTTCAACGAAAGAAACCTGTGTTTGTCTGTAATGTCGATCTCTAGGTATGTTTTGGATTCTATAGCTGAGTCCAGAGTCCATCTTCAGGAGAAAGGATATCTCACTAGAATGTGATGCTATGTTCATTCTATAAATAGTGAATTAAGGCAAAATATTTTATTTGATATTCATCAAATGCTTATTATTTTTGCTTAGTTTATGTATTATCAGGAGAAAGGATATCTCACTAGAATGTGATGCTATGTTCATTCTATAAATAGTGAATTAAGGCAAAATATTTTATTTGATATTCATCAAATGCTTATTATTTTTGCTTAGTTTATGTATTATCAGGAGAAAGGATATCTCACTAGAATGTGATGCTATGTTCATTCTATAAATAGTGAATTAAGGCAACATATTTTATTTGATATTCATCAAGTGCTTATTATTTTTGCTTAGTTTATGTATTATAGGTTTCCAAGTTTGAGTCAATATCAACCCGTCATTCTAATACATAAGTAATTAGAAATCCACTTTAACACTTTGAATCTACCTCAATTTTAAATTTGTTAGAAATATAGATTAATAAAATTCAAAATACATATCTTGGAGATTGAAAACACAACATTTAACCTACTGTCTTAGCCATTGGAAAGACACCATTTGACCTCAGATTTAAGCTACTGCCATGAATTATAGAATGAGTATAAATGAAGAATTAAGTCAAATTCATATACTAAATGAAGAAGTAAGTCAAATTGATATAAATGAATAGTGATTATGATACTTTAAAAAGGATCTCAGGTCTCTTTTCTGATCCATCTCTGTTATAAATTTGAGGTCTTTTTTTTTATCCATCTCTGTTATTAATGTGATGGTTGCAATTTTACTATTAAGTTCCTCCAATTAAAAAAAAAACATCTATCTTAAACTGCAAAGTTACCATTTTTCAATTCAACATTGTCAAAAGTAAAAGATTTCATCATCAAATGTAGACAAGATTAGAAAGAGCAAAGAGCTCCTTTGGGAGTCTTATCACCCTCAATGTTGAATCTTATCAGCCATCCAGACTAGATGGTTTGTTGAAAATGAAAGTACATTGAAAAATTTGTACATAAAATTGACGTTCAGTCACTGTTAGTTCAATGGCATCTCTCTGTAAGTTTCCTATGCGTGGGGAATGTGATTATTTCGCAGACCAATGACGTAGAAACGGTTCTGCAGTTACTTGGTAGCTTCGTCTTTCCAGTCTCACACGCCAAACATGAAGCGCATTCATGAATTCATTCAATGTTCTCGTTAATGTCAAGGCCGTCTAGACAACTTTCTGTCAATTATTTATGTAAGCGATAGCTTGACTTTAATTAACTTTAATGTGATGGCACGCCGCCCTAATTTCTCTGTATTATTTTATGCAAGCGATCGCTGACTTAATTACTATTCTTTGAACTTGTCTCGAATTCTGGGGCCTGCCCATGCACGGCTTCCATTATGGCAACCTTGAAGTTTTCCTCGTATTCTCATCATCTCATGTAATAATTATTGTCCAAGAAACTCGTCTCGAGCTTCAGATTTGTACTAGTTGTCACTGATGCTGATTAACAATATAGCTCATGAATGTACACGATGCATTGGTCTTCTTCTGATATAAAATAAGCAGCTGATACTAAATGGCTTAAAGATTTTCTAAGAGATAAATTGCTCTCTTCTTCAGCCATTGTAAGAGACGAGTGATTTTCTCTGGTACAATGTCAGTAGTTTTTCTCCTACAATTACTATAAAGTCTGTAGTGATTTTCTCTGGAGCCCTAGCCTTAGTCTGCAGCCCTAGCCTTATTCTGCAGCCCTAGCCAAATTTTTTAGTCTGCAGCAGTGATCCCTTGTCACCATGGGAGGATTGTGCACTTATTATAATGATAGTAAGTTTGAACATAAAAGCATATGGGAGACCGAGTTTCAAACTTGAGCCCTTCAGCAGGTCAGGCATAGTATCTGAAGCTTTGTTTTCGCTGGAATTTTGTGAAGTAAAAAAACCATTAGCGGTATGGTTTTGGGTTATGTGAGGGTTTTTTTAATTCAGGGCATCTTAATGGCAGAAGACTCAGAGGTGTTGTCTTCGCTATTGTTTAATTCGTTTATTTCAATTCTGATTTGAGTTATTATGAGATGCTAGTTTAAGGTTTTTCAAAGTTTTGGGTTATGTGAGGGTTTTCCTTTATTCCAATTCTGATTTTCTGATTTTAGGTATTATAAGATGTTAGTTTAAGATTTTTTCAAAGTTTTGGGTTATGTGAGGGTTTTTTAATTTAGGGCATCTTAATAGCAGAAGACGTGTTGTCCTTGCTATTGTTCAATTCGTTCATTCCAATTCTGATTTTCTGATTTGAGGTATTATAAGATGAAAGCGGTCAAGATGTTGTATGTTGCAACTTGCATGAAAGCAGTTCATGAATATCAACGAGCCACCAATTCAATGCTCTCGGCTTAAGCACGTAGCAGTTCACTGCTGGCTCAGCAACAACACCCCAAACATTTCATTCAATAACTTCCAACGTGGAAGTTAGGTTTTCACAAATTTAAGATAGGTCCACTACATAAAATATTATGTACCTTTCTTCTTGTAATGTTATGTACCTTTCTGAAACTACTTGCATAGACCAGGCCTTGACAAGAGGTTACCCCACTTGGTGTTACCACAGTGCTTCAAGTCAGAGAACTCTTTGAACTCTGTTTGGTGTTTAAAGGCACTGAAATTTTGATGTACTTTTACATTTTCAAATGAAAAGAAGGATTTATTTTTACATGTCAACTATGAAGGGTTCAATATCTCACAGCCCTTCAAATTTGATCCCTGCTCAAGGGTATGATGGTGAGAAACATGGAAATATGGAATGAAAAAATGCGGAAGCTTCCCACTGGTGATTGGCAATAATGTGTATTTCGTATTTTTGCGCCTTTGGTACATGTACGACCACATATCATGGAAAAAAAATATCATACTTGAATTTAGAATTTTTAAATATCATAGTGAATTTAGAATGCCTATGGTATTCCACTCAACCTCCGACCAATCATAAACACGCCGAGAAGGATGATCCAAACAAGGTTAAAAGGTTAAAATTGAATAGGAACTATATATTTGTATTTGTATTTATCTTTATCCTATAATACCGCTTTTCTATCATAGCTCTTCAGCTATATTAGTCAGCGGGGAATGGATAGTGTCAAGGAACAAAGTGATCCCCGATATTTTGGAATGTTATGTAACTAATATATGATATAATATAAGCATCTCATATATTTTGTGCCCCTGGATCTCCTTTATTTTTCCAAAGGTAAGGTTTTTTATTTTCATTTATGCAAGTGCGCAAGCCCTGATCTCATCATTTTCAAATTCTTTGTCTACGCGTAAGTAATAAATATGTAATAAGTCCTCACATTATTACGTATATATGCCAATAATATCATAGATACACTTTTTAGATATTTTCATTTCACCGACTCCATCAGTAACTAAATTTAACTTTTTACTATTAAGGCACTTGTACGCCTTAATAATGCACGAATACTTAAACAAGCTCACCCTGAACCGAATCAATCACTAGCTATAGGAAATCCATGACCTACCTACTTAGGAAAGCCATTGCAGTTGTATACTAGTAAACAAATCGTGTCAGCCTCTCAGAGCCAATGCATACATGCAAGGTCGTAAAGCTAACAGAACCCCTACACCGCGTTGTTCCACGCTGAATAAGGGACTAGTCCCGTCAAGCTTTTAAAGCCTCGTCAAAGTTACCTTGCATGCACGCAAGGTGGTAAGAAATCATGTAGCTCACTGAAACGTAGTAAAGTGATGCATCCAGCTGCAAATCTTTCTCAGCTTGTCAATTCAGACTCCAATTACAGTTGCTGTGATCCAGGAGGATATTGGTGGCCACCCACCTATTCCACTTGGACCCCCACCATTGTTCCTTTCAGTTTTCCAGTTTCCTTAATTGTAGCACAATTTACTATTTTTGGTAGTTTTCGGGTCCTAAACTTTTGGAGCTGTTTTGAGGCCCTAAACGACATTTTTTTGGCATCAAATGGTTGGGAAAATATTATGTCCATTCCAAACTCAATATTTATTATTAAAGGATGTAGTCCTTGAAGAGATCTTTCTAACGATGTATCATGCGCGTCAAACGGAGGTAATATGCCAAAGTTACGACCCTGGGAAATTGATGTACCAAGTTACCCAATGGGGCCCACATTCTGGCGTTTCACCTCCTAGGTTAGGTTTTTGGATGTGTAGGGTTTCCATTGTTTATCAATAATATATATGCCTTCGAGACTCATTGTAACATAGAGTTCAGAGGCATGTATCCGCCACATCTCTTCTCAGAGATAAGCTACCAACACTCTAGCTAGTTTATTTCGATTCTGTATGTAAACAAGTTTCAGTTCTTTGATTAATTAAATTAATGAAGTGTTATTTCCGTTGCATATTTGCTTCTATGGTTATTTGTGTATTCTGTTGCGTTCCTGCATAAATCCATATCAGTGGTATCAGAGCAATCTGCGCTTTCTCGATCCTTCTTTGCATGTCCCCAACGAGGGCGAGGTATTAAGAGTTAGGGCTTGATCTGGTTGAACCTTTGCAAGATCAGCCTCGCAAATCCCAATGGCCTCCCATGGGGGACAAAAAGAAAGACGAGGGTGCAGAAGATCCTATCAAAATGTTGCTCAAGGAGGCCCTTGAAAAATAAAGGAACGCGATGATGGATAACTTCGCCCAGATCCTTCAACGACTTCCCACTAGCGGCGCATCTGCATCTAGCAACCACTCTGGAGGCGCAACCCCTTTTAAGGTATAAGTAAACTTCGATATTCCCATATTTGATGGTCGAATAGATGCAGACGTCATAGATAGATGGTTGAATCTATTAGAAGGATATTTCTCGGTTCAAGACTTTTTCGACAGGGAAAAGATTACTTTTTCACTACTCAAAGCCAACCCCCATGTCAAGGACTGGTGGGAAACCTACTGTGAGAGAAAGGATGAGGAGGAACCCTCTCTGTTCTTGACTATGCCCATTTGGAATTCATTCCGAGATGCCATAAAGGGACAATATTATCCTGTGGGGAGCTATGAGGACAAGTACATACAATGGACTACGCTACGGCAACAAAGAGATCAAGATGTGCATGAGATGACGAATCTGTTCCATCCCCTGTGCACTAAGTTGGGTATCAAAGATTCAGAGAAAAATTTGGTGTTGAAGTACCACAGTTGTTTACATAGATACATTCAGGAGGAAATGGAGTTCCTCGACATCTCCTTGCTTGGTACGACATACCAGTATGTTGCCAAAATTGAGCAAAAATTCAAACAAAAAAGGTGAGACTTTGGATCTGTGAATCAAAAGCAAGCGAAAGGTGCCCCAAAACCACAGAACCAAGGACACAGCTAAGGCATGACGACTCAAGACAACTTGCTAAGCCGAAAGCAAAGAACAACACTGCGAAGCCGAAGAAGGAAGTAGAAAAGTGGTGCGAATTCCATAAGAGCCCCACTCACAACACCAGTGAGTGTCAGGCCAAGTAGTCACTAGTGGATGAGATAAAGGCTTCCGAATTAGATGCATACTCTGACACTGAATCAGAACCCGAGAAGGGGAATGAAAGAGGGAAGAATATTATCGATGTAGAGCCCAACTCCACTATTGCCACCACAAAGATCCAAAAGGAAGAACCAAAAGATTCAGAGGAGGAGGAGCGTCTTTTCCACTCCCAGATGTGGGTAAAGGGTTCCCCGCTACAGTTCATTGTCGACAGTGGGAGCCAAAAGAACCTCATTTCAGTAGAGGTCATGAAGCGGTTGGGCTTGCTGACCATAGCACAGCTGCAGCCGTACACCATCGAGTGGCTTCACCAAGGACGGGATCTCCACGTCAACCAGCAATGTCGCCTTCCCTATAGCATCAAGCCCTTCACCGATGAGGTATTATGTGATATTGCTCCTATTGATGTTTGTGATGTATTATTGGGTCAACCATACTTATGGAAGCGACATGTTATGTATGAGTCTCGGCCTCATGCTGTTATTATTACGTTGGGAAATAAGTTGTACAGGATACCAGAGGTACCAACTCTTGCCGCTGTCTCTTTGGTTACTGCAAAACAATGCAATAAGCTCTTTTCCAAAATAGGGAGATTTGTTTTCTTGATGATCCGCCCTCATGGAAAGAAGAATATCGTGGCCACGACCTCTAGACAGGGCCCATCTGCACAACAATAAAAAATGGACAAGGTCGTGGAGGAGTATCAGGATATATTCACCTCACCCACAAGGGTTCCTCTGCACTGTCAGGTCAAGCACCCCATCGATCTAACCCCAGGTGCACCGCTGCCCAATGGACTGATCTATCGATGCTCTGTTCTGGAGAATGATGAAATCAAGAGGCAAATTCAGGAGCTACTGTAGAAGGGTCACATCCGGCCAAGTTCATCACCTCGTGGGGGCCCGATCGTGTTGGTACAGAAGAAGGATGGGACTTGGAGACTCTATATTGACTATCGGGCGCTGAAAAATATCATTGTCCGGAATAGGTACTCGATCCCACGGATTGATGACCTCCTGGACCAACTTAAAGGGGTGAAATATTTTAGCAAGATCGACTTAAAGTCCTGGTATCACCAGGTACCGATCGAACCGACCGATGTGTGGAAGACTGCCTTCAAAGCCAAGGAGGGCCTTTTTGAATGGTTGGTCATGCCTTTCGGGCTGATGAATGCTCCTGCAACCTTCATGAGACTAATGAACGACATATTGTGGCCATTCACCAACTCATTTGTAGTAGTGTACTTGGATAACATCCTGATATTCAGCCAGACTTGGGAAGAGCACCTCCACCACATCCGACAGGTCCTCCAAACATTGCAGAAACACAAGTTGTGTGCCAATTTGGACAAGTGCAATTTTGGCATGACCCAGGTTCAGTATCTGGGATACATTATTGATGAGTATGGGGTACATGTGGATCCAACCAAGATCCAAGTCATTCGATATTGGCCAGCCCCAACTACTCTAACAGAGCTTCGTAGCTTTCTGGGTCTTGTTAATTTCTATCGCAAGTTCGTGTTGGGATTCTCTCATATCACTTGGCCCTTGAGTCAAGTCACCAAGGGAGGAGCAAAAGAAAAATTCTTCTGGAAACTCAACTAAAGGCATTTGCAGAATTAAAACAACGCCTCTGCTATGCTCCAGTGCTCACATTACCAGACTTGCAACAACCATTTGAGATTGAGACATACGCCTTTGACTATGCTATTGGGGTAGTCCTTATTCTGGATCTTGTTAATTTCTACCGCAAGTTCATGTTGGGATTCTCTCATATCACTTGGCCCTTGAGTCAAGTCACCAAGGGAGGAGCAAAAGAAAAATTCTTCTGGAAACTCAACTGAAGGCGTTTGCAGAATTAAAACAACGCCTCTGCTGTGCTCCAATGCTCACATTACCAGACTTGCAACAACCATTTGAGATTGAGACATACGCCTTTGACTATGCTATTGGGGTAGTCCTTATTCAACAAGGGCATCCAGTGGCATATCATAGTGAGACAATGTCTGACACAGTCCGCAAATATCCCATTTATGACAAAGAGATGTATTCCAGTGTACAGGCTTGCCGACAATGGAAGCATTACATTTTGGGGAAGGAAACAATCATCCACATAGACCATTGACCCCTGCAGTTCATACAGACACAAGGGAAGTTATAGAACGATCGCCATCAGAAGTGGTCCACATATCTACAACAGTTTCATTTGAATATTAAGTATAAGAAGGGAAGCACCAATAATGTTGCAGACTGCCTCAGCCGACCACCGATCGTGGCAATAACCACCGTGCTCAACTCTTGTGGGCATGAGACCTCTAATTGGCCGATTCTCCACAAGGGTGATCCAGAATTTAGCCACACATACAGGACGCTCTTGGAGGGAAACCAAGTTCCAAATTTTCACCTCTAGGATGCACTATTATGTCACATGGGACACCTTTGTGCTCCTTCAAGCGAGCGTGCCAAGATGATTTGGGAAGCGCACTATAGTCGGGTCGCTGGGCATTTCGGGGTCGAGAAAATAGTGGTAGTACTGCAAAAGTATTTCTATTGGCCGAACCTTTGACATGATGTCGGGAAGTACATCCGATCCTGCACTGCCTGCGCCATTGCCAAACCATCCATCAAGAAGTAAGGCCTCTATACTCCGTTGCCTACCCCTAGTCGACCTTGGGAATCCATCTCCATGGATTACATGTCGAGCCTTCCTTCTACTAAGCATGACAACAACTGTGTGTTCATGGTCGTCGACAGATTCTCAAAGATGGCCATAATGGCGGCCTGCAAGAAGAATATCACAACAAAATCCATTGCTAAACTCTTCTTTGAACGAGTGTGGGTACACTTTGGGATCCCACAGTCTATAATCTCATATCAGTATAGTAGGTTCCTTAGTACATTTTGGTCTATCCTATGGTCAATCCTGGACACCAAGCTCACAAAGTCCACATCTTTCCATCCCCAGACTAATGGCTAGACAGAGGTCGTCAACCGGATGATCGTACACATTTTGCGCATGTACAACTCAAAGCATCCACGCACATGGGATGAGAGCCTCCCCTATGTACAACATAGCTATAACCGGGCCCTCCATAGCTCCACCGACCACAGCCCCTTTCGGTGGGCTTGGGATTCCAGCCAATATGTCCCATTGATGTAGCCATGCCATTTGCAGCTACTCAGGTCGATTCAGCTCATGTTCAGTCTGAAGTTTCTAAGATGAACAACTTCATTGAGCGCATTCAAAACATTCACCAATAGGTTCATGACATATTGGACAGATCCAATGCTAAGTACAAGCAGTGACATGATCAACATCGGGTGCAACACAAATTCCAGGTGGGTGACAAAATGTGGCTACATTTGCAGAAGGAGCGCCTCACTGGACCCCATCGGAAGCTTTTCCCGCTCCAATATGGGCCATACACCATCACCAAGGCTGTCAGGGATAATGTCTTTGAGCTCAGTATTCCACCATTCTTTGGTCTACACCCAGTGTTCAATGTGGACCGCCTTCGACCCTACTTTCCACCTCTACTGGACACATCAGATGTGGCAGAACAACTCACACCAACAGAGTTAATCCCCGACTGCATGGAATAAGCCAAAACTGATTGAATTATGGACACACAGATCAAGAACACCCACCAGCAGAAGATCCAGCTATATCAAGTTGTCAAAGCAGGCCAACTCCTTCACCAGGGAAAGTGGCTCACCAGAGACCAAGTTCAACAGAAGTTTCCTCATCTCTTGGAGGAACTCAACGCAATGGGGACCATTGCTTCCTAAGGGGGGAGGAATGATCCAGGAGGATATTGGTGGCCACCCACCTATTTCACTTGGACCCCCACCATTGTTTCTTTCAGTTTTCCAGTTTCCTTAATTGTAGCACAATTTACTATTTTTGGCAGTTTTCGGGTCCTAAACTTCCGGAGCCGTTTTGAGTCCCTAAACAACGTTTTTTCGGCATCGAATTTTTGGGTGAATATGAGTCTATTTTAGACTCAATATTTGTTGTTTATGGATGTAGTCCTTGAAGAGATCTTTCTAACGATGTATCATGTGTGTAAAACGGAGGTAGTATGCCAAAGTTATGTATTCTGTTGCGTTCCTCCATAAATCTGGATCATGCTGCTAATGTCATTGCCACAATGGACTTATGTTTATGTTGTTTCCCATTCAATTTTAATCCAAATGCTTCGATCAGCTACAAGGAATCAAGGTCATGTTTCATTGCAATATGAAAATCAAAGGTAAGTAACCATTTTGATGATGTGCGTTGCACAATGTTTTGGGTTGTTACGGGAATTTGAATTGCGAGTTGACCTTTTCTACATGCTATTTTAAAATCATTTGTTTCTTAGAACAATTTCTAGTTTTTTTTGTTCTAATCTAGATCAGGTTCTTTCATTTTGTGGATTTTCTGTGTTAAGGATGTGCAGTTTTAGTTTTTTCAATGTGCACCTATTCTAAACGATTGAATTTTCTCACCATGTCTTTCTAAGCTCTTGACCGTCCATCAATTGATTCAAAAGTAATAGGTAAGGAGATCTACGAGAAAAAAGAGTCCACAATTGTTCATCTTCTTCTCTAAGACGAGAAAGCCATAAATGCTATTTAATAGTCAAATGCAAATAATTGACATTGCTCTTATGTAATCTCTATGAAGTGATTATGGGAACAAAATTAAGCCTCTTGTTTCCTTTTGTCTCTTTATCTATTGTAGCAGACATCCTTCAACTAGGAAATATAAGCATACCTATATCTAGAGCTCAACCAATATTGATTTGTTTCTAGATTTGGTATTCATCTCTAGTTCGTTTGGACTTGCACATCTTGTTAAATGTGCTAGTCTTAATTGTTGTCTACATAGGTTTTGTTTGTTGTTGTGTAAATGAATTTGTGGTGTAATGTGTTGTGTAGAGGTCGTGACTTTAGTCTTAGCGTATATATAAGATGAACGCTATAACTTGTGCCCCACTAGATTTTTTGTAGTGAAACTGTGTGGTTCTCTCGATTGTATGCTGGATGGTACAGGAACAGATGTATTTGTGTATTAACCCCGGTGACGTATGCAATCTCAGGTTGCACCTGTCGACTAACAAAGCATTGGGATTTGAGTTCTGAAATGATTAAACAAATATTTTGAAGAGTCCTTTAGCAAGGAGGAGGTAGGAGCTATTTATCAAGGAGGAGGTAGGAGCTGTTGTCGGTGAATACCATCCAAATGCCGAAGAACAAATAGTTCCAAAGGTTTTCTATGGGTGAGTTATCATGGTTTGAATTTGAACTCATAGTGTTGTTTGCTCAAATTTAAGAAGAACTGAATGACAAATTTATCGCTCAATAGTTTAATTAAAAAGAACATGAATATGTTGTATGTAAACGTCAGGAAGTTTTTGGGTTATTTTTTCGTCTGTTGTCGGGATGCCTATCTTCGGTGTCTTCGGTGTGCAGAAGAGAGCTGGGGAATTTCATCTATTCAACAGCGTCACTAGACAACGCAGGGTCAAAAGCTACTATTGGCCGCACTGTGATAACTTATTTGTTATTTGGGTTTGCTGCTACCACTTTGGGGTACCCTCCTTCCCTACCTAGAATTCTAGTGTTCTCTCAATGGTGGACTACCTCTTCTAGGTAGCAGCACAACGACGTTTAGACCTTCCACTAGTTAGAGATTTTGAATAAGGAATAGTGGCATGCGGGCTTGGTTTCTATAGGATTTCAGACTTCTAGGATGATCATTAGCAAAGGCTAAAACTACAATGTAGCTCAAATTTAACTTAAATAATGTCATCATCATCGAGTTTTAATTATGATTTAACATAATTATTGATATTTCTATTCTATGCATACAAGCAGATATACAAGATTGAAATTAGAGATGAGAAGGAAAACCAGAGTTGTGCATGGCTGCATGTAGGTCAATAATGCATGCGCACACGGTCTTGGTCTCCTTGGAACACATATGGTATGTGCTTTGGAAGTTTGTTTGTTGATTACGCATCTTTCTGGGCCTGTGTTTTTTTTCTCTATTGTTGTTTGATTTTGCAATTGTTGACTGGCAATAATCAATAGTGGCAATATTTGCATGATTTTTTTTCAACGTTTAGTTCTTGTCCAGATCAAAACTACATATAATGCAAAAGCAAATTAGAATACTACATATAATGCACAAACAAATTAGAAAGCAAATTAGAATGGACATGTGTCGTTCTCGCTTAGTTTCAGGTATGTTAAATTTCAATCTCATACAACTATCTTTCTATGGATTTTTCAGGTTTATAATTAAAATTCAATCAGATGATGGGTTGCAGCCATGAGGGAAGATGCCTAAATTTCCTATGCTTGGTGTTTAAATAAAAACCCCAGTGTTTGGACATTTAAAAATCAACAAGAATTATTTTTCAGTTTATATACAAACCTAGGCAAAACCTGCTTCAAAAAAGTTTCAAAAAACCTGAGCGTTTGGACATTTAAAACTCACGAAAATTATTTTTCAGTTTATATACAAACCTAGGAAAAACCTTCTAAAAAAAAGATTCAAGATTTAATTCAGATTGCAGTCATTTGGACTTTTAAAACTGAGGCTTGAACAAAAAATAGTGATATAATTCCTTCTTACTTATTAATTGAATACAGAGCTGACATGTTGATGTTCTAATGTAATAGTGATTACTGACGAATACATAACTGACCTGCTGATGTTCTAATGTCATAGTAAATACTGATGCCCCAATAGATCTGATGAATTTGATCTCCATCTATGCAAGGTAATATCCCAGACTAGTTCTAGTTTTTCATGCTCACTGCGACAACAAATCTGATTTTCTACAACGACTAATTGATTTATGGAAATAACCCAACATTTATGCTCTATTATGCTTTGTCAATGGCGGCGGACTTGAGGTAGTGAGGTGCACGTTAATTCAATATATAATCTGCTTGTTGCAACGAACAGTTGTGGCGCAGTAACATCTCAAGCTTTTGCAAGGCAGACGGGTAGTGACAAAGGCGGTGGAGGTGGTGCAGTTCCAGTTCAAGGTGTCATTGCAAGGCAAGAGGCAGTGGTAGGCAAGAGGCAGTGATAAAGGCGGTGGCGGCCACTATCAATGCATTGGTAGAAGCCAATACATTAAATACCAAATTCTACTCTAAACCAAGCTATCCAAAAACTAAAACTAAAAACTTAGGATATAACGGTTTGAAATGAGAACCAATAGTATCTTAGATAAATCAATTTTAAGATTTTAATAAAATAAAAAAAATAAGCCCACAACATAAAACTATAAGAAAAAGTAAGAAATTTATGTTCAAAAAATAAAATTAATATGCAGTTGATATCGAATACAATATGCTCGTTCGGTTTGGTACTCTGGATCACTCTGGGGAGCTATACATTTGGTGATGCGGACTATGGGCGTCGCTCTGAGATGAGAGTGATCATTGGTGTCTTGTAGCAGGGATATATCCTGGTGTGGTATTATGATACATTGTAGTGTAGGGTGTTGATCGGATGGTATATTGATGGGGTATACTTCTGGCATTTATGGTGCGGTAGACCACAGGCTATCATTGTAATGGGTATTCACGGGACCTTGAGATGTGGTTATTGGATTTCCATTATAGCTGAGAATGATCTCTGGCATGTTACAGGTGGTAATTTGATATATCTGGTCGCGATTTACATTGCAGTGTGGATATTTTGCCATTAATGACTGCCATTCCTGGCTCTACGTCTCTCTGATCTGTGCATGCATCTGGAGTTTCTATGTGTGGTTGTTATCGGTCCGAAGAGTGCGACTGGTTTTCCTCTGGTTATGTGGTGGTAATCTTACATTGCTGTATAACGTGGTTTATAATACTACCTGGTATTACCATTTGAATTTTGCATTTAATGGTTGGCTCTTTAGATGGTGGTAGGTCTTAAATTGACTGGGAGAGTGATGATCTGACATCGATGATCATTAAGGGCGTATGATATTTTATTACACTAGACGTCCTATCTATTAAAGATTCATACCCTGCTGGCTGGTGGGTGGTTATTTCGCCCGATAACTTTGTTAGGTGGCACACTTGACATTAGGGAAACTCTGGGGCCGTGATTATATCCTTTATTGTGGTGGTTGGATATTATCGGGAATTCACTAATTTATTAATGATGGGGACAGGTGGTGCTCATTCGGGACAACTAGATCCGGATGACGACATACTATGGAAGGAAGCTGGGCTTTTCATCCCAGATGAGGAACTTCGCAGTAAATTCGGTACTGGGGGTAATAATGTGTCTGGGTCTTCGAACCAAGGTACATATCAGATGCGGGACAATGTTACACCTGATATGCATGCGCCATTGGAGTCTCATTTCGAGAGGGAGATATTGGCCATTGTCGATGAATGTCAATCTGCAGAACTGGAATGCCCCCGTGGTGACTACATATCTGTTTCCCGTAAGCGTCCCGAACCTAAGAAGCCGGCTGGTATACGGGACGTTGTGAAACCCTGGAAGCCACGGAAGAGAAGCCCTCAGATGGTTTTAGGGGACGATATTGGCTTGGACGCAGTGACCAGGATGTCATTGGCGGCTTTAGTTGGCAAATTCAGTTACTGGTCGTGCTCTAGCCGTGATATTGAGTCCTTCGTTAAGGAACAATGGTTTCCTTTGCTCACTTATATGCCGGAGGTGTATATATTATCCAGGGGTTGGTATTGTTTCCTGTTTAAGAGTTTAGAGGATTCGGAGGCTATATTATCTAAGACCTGGCTCCGGGGCAAGGGTAGTTTGATGCTTAAGCGCCGGTGTCACCAATTCAATCCGGTGAAGGAGATTCTACATATTCGACATCTATGGGTACATATTTTGGACTGCCCTCTATTCTTGTGGAATCTGGCCGCCTTTACTGCTATTGGCAATCATCTGGGTCGATTTATCCATGTGGAGCAGTCGCTATTGGAGGGACTGGACCGGCGCATCGGCAAGATCTATGTGGCAATTGATATTACACAGGGCCTGGTGGCGGATATTGACATCGTTTGGCGTGGGGAGCATTATGTAATAGAGCTGGATTACTGGGGACTTCCATTTCGCTGTACGACGTGCAATGAGGTGGGTCACTTAAGAGCCCAATGCTCTGGGCGTCCGATATCTCAGCAAGATTGCCCTGGTCTTATTACTACTCCACTGTCTATTGATGAGGTGCCTGAGGGGGATTTCGCGGAGGTGGCGGAAATGGCAATGGACCTCTCCAACCTCTCACTCGAAGACACTACCCTGATTGGTAAGTTACAATTGATCTCCCCATCTCTTGTTACGTCATTATCACTGGAGGAATTTCATAGGTTGAAGTCAAATGTCCTCAATGATAGGCATATTTTACGGGATTGTTTATTTCGGGAAGGACATTCAGCTGTACCCATTGACACTGGGGGGATGGGGGGGGATTACCCTGCGGATCCTGTCACATTACATACTGTGGGTAATTTCCCGGTCACTCGGGTCTTCGTTGATAAGTGTCCTCAGACTACTTCTGGTGATTCATGCTCCCGGATGGGACATGGGGAGTCTAGTGGGGGTTTATCCATGTCACCTTTGGGTATAATGGGGGAATTTGCCCAACCATATGAATCTGAGTCTTTATCTGAGGTGGTTCCATCCTCTGACGATTCACTCCAGCATACAGAGCTTCCTATTTATATGGGGGGCCACATCTTGATTGATGAACCTTCATCGGGGGATCTGACACTTTCGGGGTCATTGAGTATGCCATTGTGTGATCCTATTGGCAGTATTCGTGGGGGATTGGACCCGGAATTCTCGCCCCTGAAGACTCGGAGCACCCGTAAACTTAAGGGGGTCATGGAGTCTACTCGACTATCTGCTACATCTACCATTGTTCCTCGGGCCCTTAGAGAGCAGAAGGCCCTTGCGCGGGGTTTGAAATGATTATCCTCTCTATGAATATCAGAGGGGTGGGGGGTGCCCCTAAAATATTAGCCCTCCGTAGAGTTTGTGAAACGGTTCGACCGGATATAATTATGTTACAGGAGACAATGGTGTCCGCTAATAAGGCTATAGAAGTTTTTTCAAAGGTGATGGGGAATTGGTACATGACTGCTGTGGATGCTATGGGACATTCGGGGGATTGCTTACAGCATGGAATCCTAATTTGGCACTTTTTCATGTTTTTAAAACAACTGCAGGTATTTTGATGCATGGGAGACCTAAAAATACTGACATGGAGATCAACATACTGAATTGTTATGGTTCATATCAGAATCGGATTCCATTTTGGAACAACCTTCGTGATGGAGGTTTATTATGTAAACCTGGGTTAATTATAGGTGGTGATCTAAATTTTACCATGTCTGCACTTGAGACATGGGGAAATACTCGTATGGATCAGGATGCAGATTTCTTCTTTGATATGTTTCGGGGAGCTGGTATGTTGGATGTGGAGCCAACTGTACTCCGGCCTACTTGGCAGAATGGTAGGAGGGGTACTGCTGGAATTGGCAAGCGATTGGATAGATACATTGTGGATGGGGATCTATTGGACCAGGCTCATTCCTACCGTTCTTGGGTTGTCCTGACTAAGATTTCTGACCATTTCCCGATAGTATTTCAGTGGGAAATGGAGGGGGATCGCATACTGTATCCTTTTAAATTCAATGCGTCTTGGCTGACTATGGGTGATTTTGACCATTTTGTGCGTCAAAAGTGGCGGTCTATGGTGATGGATGTGGACCTTTCTCCTATGCGATCATTTGTACACAAACTTAGACTCCTTAAGGCAGAGGTGAAGTCTTGGGAAAGGTTACAACAGAGACGTGACTCGGAGGAGTTGATTTCTATTGAAACTAACATTTCACAGATTTTGATTGACTATCCTGCCGGTATTGCTGATGAGGGGGTCCTTTCACAGATGAAAAATATTACACAGAAGCAGTCCTACATTCTGAAGAGGAGAGAGGAGTCGGCTCATCAGAAGAGTCGAATACAATGGATTGAGAGTGGTGATAGCAATACTAGATATTATCACAAATTTGCCAATGCTCGGAGACTCCACAACCATATATGGGACATACATGGGGTGGATGGTACTGTTATTTACAAACAAGATGATCTGGCAAATGAGGCAGTTGCATATTTCAAATCAGTTTATATGAGACAGGAAA
Source organism: Pseudotsuga menziesii (assembly GCA_001517045.1). Classification (NCBI taxonomy): domain Eukaryota; kingdom Viridiplantae; phylum Streptophyta; class Pinopsida; order Pinales; family Pinaceae; genus Pseudotsuga; species Pseudotsuga menziesii. The sequence continues at coordinate 286,014 of LPNX011072895.1, read as the reverse complement.
ACCTGCCTATCGGTTCACAGATGGAACTTATAAGGAAGTATCCCAAGATGTTTGGGGATCTGGAAGGGGAGAGGCTCTTTTTACCTGTAACATTAAATGAGATACATTCCACTCTGAAAGTATTTGAACACTCTAAAAGTCCTGGGCCTGATGGATGGACTGTGGAATTTTTCCTTCACTTCTTTGATATGTTGGGACCTGAGATTCTTGCTATGGTGGAGGATTCTCGGCTTAGTGGTAATGTATGTGGTTCATTAAATTCCACTTTTATCGCCTTGATACCAAAATCGGATAAGCCTACTGGATTTGCAGGTTTTCGGCCGATCTCACTTTGCAATTTGATATATAAGATTATCACTAAAATTATTGCCACCCGATTGAAGAAAGGTTTATCCTTGGGGATTTCTGAGGAACGGTTTGGATTTCTTGAAGGCCGCCAGATTACAGATGCCATCGCCATCGCTCAAGAAACTATACACAGTATTAAGATTAAACATAAGAAAGCGATGGTATTGAAGCTGGATCTTATTAAGGCATATGATCGGGTGGATTGGGGGTTTATCCGGCTGGTTCTACTGCAGATTGGTATTCCGTTACACACCACAAATTGGATTATGGGGTGTATTAGCTCAGCAAACTTTTCTGTTCTGGTCAATGGTCAACCCACAACATTTTTCACGGCATATAGGGGTTTACGTCAGGGATGTCCGATGTCACCTATACTGTTTCTCCTTATTGCGGAAGGATTGAGCAGGATGATCAAAGAACTTTCTGAGCATGGAGACATTGGGGGTATTGAGGTGGCATCTCATATATATATCACACATCTGTTGTTTGTGGATGATATCTTATTATTTGGAGGGGGCACATTGGATGAATGGCGAACCTTAAAAAATGCTCTTGATGTATTTTGCGATGCCACGGGCATGCGCATTAGTCCGGAAAAATCACAGTTCTATCAATCATATTGGACACCTGCTGATATGGAGGCAATCCACCAGCTTTATTCGTATGAAATACTACCTCTTGATCAAGGTTTTAGATATCTGGGATATTTACTTAAGCCCAATGACTACCTGATTAGAGACTGGCTATGGCTGTTAAAGCGTATTGAGTCCCGCATTGGTAGGTGGGGACATCAATTTTTATCTATTGGTGGGAGACTTATCCTGATTAAATCTGTTCTGGAGAGTTTACCTGTTTATTGGTTTTCTCTAGCATGGATCCCGAGGGCCATTCTTAAACTGATACAAAGCAGAATGACTAGATTCTTATGGTCTGGTTGTAATGATAAGCCTTCTATATGTCTGGCTAGATGGGGATTACTTACGAAGCCTAAAGGGTGGGGTGGATGGGGCTTAAAGGACCTTGGTGAATTTGGCAAAGCACTTAATGCAAAGAACTTGTGGCGGTGCTTATTTGTTCCATGTTTGTGGCAGCGGGTGATATTGGCAAAATACATACGGGGATGGCCGATCTCGGAGTGGATCAGGTTGACAACATATGGAAAGCAGAACATATCAAATATTTGGCGGGCACTGATGAATGCGTTGCCCATCCTTAAACAGTGGCTGCTGTGGAAGCCGGGAGATGGATGGAGCATACGGGTGGGTAGAGACCCAATATTGGGTTTGGATGGTTCTTATCGACTATCGGATCCTCTGTTGAACCATCTTCTTGAACACAGAATTTATTATTTGGCTCAAGCGGCGTCTAACGTGGATGATCCGTATTTCACAAGGTGGATTGAGGCACGGTCGATACAGCTAGATGGACCATTGGCCATGGAATGGAATGAATATACATACAGGCTACGTAATTCTGGATGCCGAATACAACCTGGTAGAGATACACTTTACTGGAGCAGGAATTTGAGATCCGGTACTATAACTGCGGCATTGGCATATCAATCATCTGTTCCCTCAATATTCTCGGAATGTGTTCCATATTGGTATAAGGAGGTCTGGCATTGGAAAATTCCATTAAAGATGGTATTATTTACCTGGTTATTAATGGCCGGTCGAAAACTTACATGGAATTTGTTACAGAGGAAAGGTTTTGTGGGACCTGGCATTTGTTCATTTTGCAAGAATGCGGAGGAGGATATCACTCATATGATGATTGAATGTCCATTTACTGTTCGGGTGTGGACACATATTGGTCTTTGTTTTGGATCTGATTATCACTGGCATGGAGCACATATCATACAGGCCTTTGAAAACTGGATAGTTGGTGGTCGGGAGCTGAAAACTATACCCTTTTATGTTTGTAGATACATTTGGCTGGCCCGAAACTCTTATATATTTCGGCATACTATTACTACTCCTCTACAGATTGTCAACAAGGTTCGGATTGCTTGGAATGAGAGGCCTAGGACCTATCGGCATCTACAGTCTCGTATTATACAACAACCTGTATTTATTCCTGATATGGCGATTGGCTTTTTTGATGGGGCCTCACAGGGGGGTGGCACCAAGTGTGGAGTAGGGGCTATTCTCATTGCACCTCAACTGGGCAGATATAATATCAAATGGAACTGTGGATCTGGCACTAACACGAGGTCAGAATTACTGGCTTTATGGAGTATTCTTCACTTGGCTCGGACATTGGGTATAGTTACTATTCAACTTGCTGGTGACTCCCGGATAATCGTGGAATGGTTTCAGAATAACATTCATTTGGAGGTGATCCATCTGACCAATTGGATGGATCGTATATTACAGCTGAAGAGTCTTTTCCAGGAGATACACATTCAGCATATATACAGGGAGGTCAATGGAGATGCTGATCTATTGTCGAAGATGGCAATATTGGGGCCGATTGGTCATTTTTTGGTGGCCTGGGGGGAGGGAAGGGACCCATCTACTTTTTCCTTTTTTGGCTCGTATTAGTATATGATTATCTGTATGAATGCATAAGATTGATATATCTTATGATCCAAAATGGTCTTATTTATCTGGTGTGGATTATGTAAAGGATAATTACATAATACACATGGGTAGATACTTGAGGGGTAATATTTATATTATATGGGGAAATTAGTATGGATGGAAATAGTAATTGATGGGATGATGCAGAAAATACTATATTTGGACAGGTGGAGACAAGGTACCTTTTTGTAAATTACTGGTAATACCTTTTTATATTATATATATAAGATCTTTTTCTATGAAAAAAAAAAAAAATATGCTATAAGAAATTTGTGGTCAAAAAATAATATTAATATAGTTGATATAGAATACAATATACTAGAATATGCCTTCCAAGAATTGAGCTCGTGTACTCTGAAACTTTTGTCAAACAGACAGCGTTTTAAATGAGTAAAAACCATTTATAGCATTGTGGCTGCTGGGATTCGAGCCCAGGTCTCCACGGCCACAACGTGGAATTCTCACCACTAAACTACAGCCACCTGATGATATTATTTGTTGGCCGAGAGATTGTTGAAAGCAAATTTTCCGTGGTCGTGGGTTCGAACCTCACGGTGAGTGGTCGATGTTCATTTACTCAAAAATATTTGCTGAGAGCAAAAGGTGTCATTCGCGACCATTCAAAATAAGATTCTTTAAATGCTACCCAACGCGTGATGGGAATATGACATGATTTGGGTGTAAATAAATTTGGGTAACATAAATCTCAAACTATTAGCTCAGTTCTCTAGAGCGTCGTGCTAATAAAAGGACGTAGGTTCGAGAATTGCCCAGATCAACAATTTAGTTTGCACACATTTAGCAAGGGAAGATAACAATGTAACTAATATAATAAAGGGTAAAGGAAATGTTTGAGGTTTTCTTCATAACCATCAATTCAAGGTTGTAAGAAGAATATTGAACATTTTGGGCTTCTAAATTGCTCAAACCTCTTCATGGCTTAGTTCTCTTCAAAATATCTAGGATTCCCTTTATTAAATTTTAGGCACACAATCAAGGAGTGGGCTTTATCATTGTTTAATGAACCCTTTAGTTTGACACCTCAAACATCTAATATTATCCCTCCAATCTCGAGTGCATCAACTACCATACTTGCTACATAGAATTAGAATCATACCTCTAGCATCTATGGAGTAGGAGATTTTTTGTTTGGAATGCCTCCTCTTTTAGGGGCATCTTCACCTTTAGGGAGTAGTTTGGTATCTAGGGCAACAAAACCTCCCTTCCAAGCATTTTCATTTGGGGAAGTCATGTTCCCCTATAAAATCCATCTCTCATAGGGTCATCCTTCTAACTGATAATCCTTCTAACTAACTAGTCAATCAGGGGTACCCAATCCTTTTCAAGGGTTTGGTGGTGCATTAGGCGGGTTCTCCACTCCTTTGATTGTGATGTTGCCAAGTAGTGGCTCTTTTTATATGGATACCATGTGAGTAATAATTTCCCCTGTTATGGGATGCCAGTTGGGAGTACTATCTATCCTTTTAAAGGAGTCTCCCATATAAAGATACATATTAACTCTTGGATTGATAGATTTATGTCCTTAACCAAAAGATTGGTCCTTATATATTTGTATTGCCATCCATTCATTTATTCCTAAGCTCTCTTATGACAGCATCAAAACCCATCTTGCAAGTTATAAAGGGTATTCTTTTGAGATTCTTTTGGAGAGGAGTGAGAAATGAGAAAAAAGTGGCATTTATGATCATGGAATGATTGCTATTCTCGTTGAATGGGTAGGTGGGTTTGTATAAAAAAAATTGAATAGGTCCATAAATCCTCATAGCAAAGCATTATTGGAGAACATTGAAGAAGCTTAACTTGTTATGGGGCCTACTTGTTATGGGGATGTTGAGGCCTGGAAAATCGCAGGCAACAACAGCAAGGTATTCTCCCCAGTCAACGTTCCCAATTAGCCCGTGACTGTTTGGTGTAGGGAATCCGTCCGGTTTGTGAGATTGTTAGAACGACAATTTGACAACATAACATACATACATGTTCCAAGAATTTATAATCAAGTTGCTGACTCATATGATAACTATGTGTTAGATTGGCATTTGTTTCACAGACAATAAGCTCATCACAAACATACATTTTTACACATGTAAATAAATAAATCGATCATCATAAAAGTTTTTCATTAAACATCCAAAATGTGATAATACATAAGTCATAATACAAAAATGGGTCTTCTGAGCTACCAAAATATAAATACACGGTAGTACAAAATGTATCACTCCCAGGTATCTAAGCTTGCGAAGGAGGAGGGGGGTTTTGATCATGGAATGTCACCACGGCTCTAGCTAGTTGTCGAAACAACCACACCCACCACTTGATGCTGCATGGCCTCAGGCAGGTCCTCGACCTGCGCCATGGGTACCCTATGTCTCAGTCGCATGAAGTTGGTATGAATGCTTTGGAGCGTCCACTTTGCATCCACACCCATAATGTCATCTCCTCTTCCCCTTCGTCTATGATGAGGGAATCCTTCAGGCCACCATGGTCCTACATCTGCATACATATGACAGGATGTCACTATGTGTTGTCATGCAAAAACATGTATTTTTGAGTCTATATATATCAAAAAACACAAAAATATTAAATAATTCACAAAAATTAAAAAGAGGGTTGGGATTTGTTACCAATGTCACCGTATGCTGATCCTGGTGGTAGAGGCATGTCGGGATCTCCCCGAAAATCTATCTCCGCATAGGCGTAATTATCGATGGAAACTATTTACCGCCGCCACCATGGAAAGAAATCAACTCGATAGGGGTTGGACACCCTGCCTCCACCCAATCTGTGCATCGCATCTACCCAACATCGTTGGACCGGATCTCAAACCCCGTGAAGAGGAACCTCAACTCTAGGGCTCAATCCCAGAATACGCTCAAAGAAGAACATGCTCAGTATACTGCTTAAACTAAAGTTTCGTACCTTTCCCATCTTGCACTCGCTGAACTGGTGCTTCATGTTGCTCAACAACGCAGTGCTCCAATCGTAAACCATGGGTCTCATGCACTCCACTGCATAGAACATCAGGGGCCGCGAGGCCTGGTGGAGTGAGGTTAGCCCTGCTATCCTGCTGAGTGTCAGTAGTATGGCCTTTAGGCCTAGCACCTGTATGGAGTTAGTTGGGATCTGACTCCCGACCTTCTCCGTGTTCGAATAATAGTATACAACTATATACTCATCTATGGTGAGGCCACCTCCGAGCCCACAAGAACGTAAGTTCACCACTTCCCCCCGTCAGGAAAATCCAGTAATGAAGTATATGTACTCCACTTCTATGGTGAGGGACATCTCGTCGATCTGGAATGAATCTGAGTCAGGATCCCAGTAGTCTACTAACATCTGCAGCAGTGTTGGTTTGGCCCTTAAGCCACCAAGACACCAAAATTTGTAGAGACCGCATGCACGAAGAGCCTGTTATGCGATTAGATCACCCCGTACTGCTTCTTCTACATCCCCATGCTCTCGTTCCCTCCATTCTAGAACCATCCTGTACATTTAATTCAAGTTTGGGTTATTATATGTCTTAGAAAATCTTGAACGTGGCTGCATACATGACTGTTTGCTAAACAACTACGTATGTACGCGCTTTGAGGCATTTTTATGTGTATAGCCAGCCCTATACACGAAAAAATCCTCAATTTCCACGTGGGCAAAGGCGCATAATTTAGGATGGCCTAGAAATCAAATTGGACCATGGAAAAGTGAAAAATTTACATATAAATGAAAGAGCAGGGCATGGGAAGTTACCTGGAAAAAAAGGTGTCGGATTCCGCCGCTAGATCTCCCGGAATTCGCGTTTGAAGTTCTGAGCTCAATTGGGTAAAAATAGGGTGATGAAGAACTAGCAAGGGCCTGAAAAGATGATAATGTTGACTATAGCCTCATGCATAGGAAAATTAATATTATTGATAATACAATGGGGATTCATCTTCCCCCCCTTGTGTTAGTGGTAGCGGGTGGTGGTCCATCGGTGTAGCAGTCGGTGAAGATGGCAGGATCATTTGCAAGGATGTAAGTTGTGGGCACGGTGCATGGTCAAGTTCCGACATCCAACCCCTAGGTGCAAGATTGATTCTATATTCAATGTTTCTTTCCTCAAATTGGTTTTGTAGACAATATGATGGTGGATATCAAAGGTCGAATCTATATTTGGTTAAGTTATCAAGTTCTAATGGTTAGTTTGTTGATAGGTATGGGTCTGTATTATGGTCATTTTATGGGTATAAAGGATCAGAAACTGAATTGTAATGGGTGTACGAGTCTGTGGGAGAAAAAGCTCAGTCTGTTGAGACCATTTTGGGGTTTTTTTGTCGGTTTTATAGGCCACAGAAGGTGTTGGCAGTGAAAGTTGGTAGTGAAAGTCTATATTTTTTGTTTATGTGGTTCGATGGGTCGACTTAGTTTTGGATGTTTGTTATTCTAGGCCTGTTGAGGAAGCTACTCTTGGATGATGTAACTCTATTTTTTTATGTTAATATAATTCTGACTTGCTTAGAAAATAAACTATTTATATGAACCAAATCTTATTGACCAACTATTTAGTGTCATCAAATCTAGTCATTGAAGTTTTACATAATCAAAAAATATTAAATATGATTTAACTTAACAAAAATATTATTGAATTGAAAATACAAAAGCATACTATATGGAAAAAGAAAGTGTTAATAAGTAGAATTGAACAAAATGTGTCAATAGATTTTTTAATTAAAACAAGAGTCAGTAGGTGTCAATGTCCCTGACACTTGATACCAAGAAACAGAGATAGCACGAAGCATAAAACAAAAATCCAAAAATCAGATAACTATTCACCTAGGTGTAGGGGGGGATGTTTAAATTATGGGGTCCTCTTTTGAGTTATGACATCTCTTCCTATATGGATTGCAATCATTTGAATTTCCCTTACATAGATTATTTGTTTTCATGTTCTGTGTCTATTAGCAGTGATCCTTCCCTTTTCCTAGAGAAAGATATATTTACCTTATTTTGCTAAGGTTGGTCCTATTTTATCTCAATTTGAATGAAATCCTTCATCTCAAATTGCATTTAAATGGGCCATTCATCAAGGTCTTTCCAAGAAATGGATTTAAGTTTGCCTATAGATCCTTTTTTTGAATATTCAATTCAATAATCTTTGGCCCTTATCTAATTTAAATGATTCATTCCTCTAAGCATTGGCTCCCATGAAGGGTTATCACTTAATAGGGTATGGCCAATGCAAACATCATCCCAAATTGAGCAATACATCCATAGAAGATATCTTATTTAAGACAAGTTCAATTATCAAAGGTCTATTTTGTGACATGTTATTCAATCCTTTGGGAGAATTATAGGCTCTTATTATATTTTCTATAGGATTTCTAGTTAAACAGTTTGAATTTCAACAAATTCCCATGTTGTAGCCGCAACTGTTTTCCCCAATTTTTTTCAAATTTTGGACCCCCTTATGATTTTTAACGTCGTCTTAAATCGTTTGGATCCATGAACTCCTTTGTCGTGCTTTAGTCTTGGGCTATTTTTGAGGTTAACTCTCTTCCTGTTGTAAAAAATTGCTTATGTTTGAAGCTGCTGTGGGTCGCGGAGTTTAGAGTTTTTTTTGTTACCCTCCGAGCTGCATTTTCTTCTCGAGAACTTAGTTCCCGTGCTAACCACGGTTTTGGAAGTTGTTTAAACAACTTATCGGCAACATGTTTCTTTAGGGAGCCTCCGTTGCGGAAATCGAACGATGACCTTAACTTTTTTGTTGTCGCGTCATGTTTTTGGCTTGTTCACATTATCGGAGGAGTTAGTCTATCTATCTTCTGCCCTTGCGGATTTCAAACAAACTAAATGTCTGGCATACCACTACTCCGCCCACCGATGATGTATCGAATCTTCATCACTTTGTGTTGGATCGGAGGTCGTAGCCTTTCTTCTTCCGCCCTTGCGGCTGTTTAACGCACTTATCAATCATAACTATCTTCCCATTAAATGGAAAGCATACAACTCGAAATAGAGAAGAAGCTACGGCTTGCATACTGTACATCCAATTCCTACTGAGTAACAGATTGTAGTCAAGGGGTGCATCAACCACCTCAACCTCGTTCGCGACGGTCTTCCCTCCCAAACGAACCTTAAGAGAAGGAAGAATGCCATGCAGCCAAAACGATCTACCATCAAAAGCAGTCAACATGGTAGCAGATTTAGACAACTCAGAGGAACCCAAACCCTTCCAACACGCCAAAGACATCATGGAAGTAGCAGCGCCTTCGTCAATCACAGTGCATTTGACGATCATGTTAAGACATTCTACATGAATCAAGCAAGACACGTAGTAAGGCAAGCGAGGCTGTAGTCCCACGGTTTCAAATTTGATGACAGAGGAAGAGTGATCATAATTAACACCAAGAGCAGAAAGCAAAGCCTTCCTTTGCAAAGGACAACTCTGAAGTACTTCGAGTGCAGACATGGCACAAGGAGTGTGGCCCAAATCCTCGACAATAGAATAGTTCTGGGTGACTCAGGCATTAGGATTGTGCCCTTAACGCTTAAGGACTCCCTTAGGAATGTGAGGTGCAACTTTAAGTTTATCCACAAGGTTTTCAATACGCAAAGGACTCCCAGGTGGAGCAGGTTCCTTTCTAAGGTCTGGTTATGATGAACCATAGTCCTTTGCACGAGTCACAACCTTAGCAGCACACACCATGTTGATGCAACCATGACCACTACAAGCTTCCTACGGATCTTGATCCCCACCAGACTGATCATGGGTCCTCAAGTTCATATTTTGATTATGAGGTAAAGGGTTAGTCAGCACATCTAGGCCCTACGCTATGAACCTCGAGGATTCTTCTATCCGAGGGCACAAGTGAGTGAGGTGGTCATCCTTACACAACTTGCAAGGAAACTTAACCTTACGTTTAGGCTGCTTGTCCCCCCTAGAATTTTGGGCGTTCTTGTCATTAGAATTGGCATTTTCATTCCTATTCCCACCCTTACGATTGTTTTTACCCTTCTTCTTATTCCTTCTGGGTTGTTGGTTACCCTTCTAGTCCGACGATTGCACCAAAAGCACACTCACCGTTTGGGTGGGTTGAGATGAAACCGTGGCTTGTCCCGAGGTAGATTGGTTGATAGACAGTTGACTCACCTATTTCACAACTGAATCCATAGGTTTGACACTCGTACAACCAACAATGCCATCGGCATGTGGTCCTGGTTTGATCTTACTGTCAAAACTAGAACACAGAGCGTTAGGAAGGATCTCATATAACAAACCGGATTGAGCATAAATCAAATCCAATTCCTGTGCCCCAAAAATTGCTTGTTCCTCATTCTAAACTCCGGATGTAGAAACATCCTTCGCTATATAAGGAAGTAATGATTTAAGGAACCATTCGAGAAGAAACTCCGGCGATATGAAGGCTTTAATCAATCTCTTTCGTCTACGCCACTCTTGGATATGGTCTGAGATATGAGTGACTTTATCTTGTCGAAATGTCAACAAGAGTTACGTACCAATGTCGTAATGCACTGGTAGCTGGAAGTGGTTGAGAAAAGTCATATCTAGGTCATCAAACAAAACGAATTCCCCCCTAGGTAACTCTATGTACCATTTCACTATAGGCCCTGTAAGGGTGCATTGAAACAGCCTTAAATGGATCGAATCTTCGTGTAAGGAATTAGAAGAGCACCAAAGGTGAAATGTAGTAACATGTTCACTATAATATTCTCCTAGTTTTCCCTCAAATTTGGGAATGTCCGAGGGAAGCTTATTAGGGACAGCCATCCAAGTCGGGTCATGAGAGACTGGATCATTCGTTAGTCTCGACAAGTCAGGAAAATTTAACGTTGCAAGGAAAGGGAGTCTAGGTTGAGCAGGTCCGATGAGACACTCCCTAATAATTTTGGTTCACATAGGACTGATGACCATAAACACCATGGCCATGGCCATAGTATCCTCCTCCCATTTGACCCATGTAGGGTGGCATGGAAGCACCATAATGTGTTGTACCTTGACTATTTGGGGCTACAAAGCCGTAATTCGGGGAGTAAGCGGGTTGTTGATACCCATACCCATAAGGTGAATAACTTTGTGCATACTGTGGTCCATAATATGGTCCATAAAAAGTCCCATGAGAAACTCCATAGGTAGGAATAAACATTCCGAAAGTAGGAATATGACCTCCAAAAGTATGAATACGACCTCCCGAGACAATAGGAGGTACTTGACTCTGAGACACAACTACGCAAGTAGCAACAATACACACATGACTCATAGCTACATTTCAGCTCGAAGGACCACGTGAATGATAGGGAGGAATAGCATTCGAAGAACTAGGAATAGAGGACGAGGGGACATGTGAAACTATGTAAGTGGTATTCCCTATAGTCACTCGTCTTGGTTCTGGTATCCGAATAAGACTACTAACACCAGGTCTAGGACGAACGTGAGATGTAGCCTCCACCACCAGGATGGACGGTGCAATGTGACTCGTGCTCCCAAATATATTCGCATGGAAAGGAATGGGAATGCCGCCAGGAATAGTGCTAGGATCAAATTCCGACTCGGCATGATATGTTGAATCATGTGCAGGGATACTAGACATGCCATAACTAACATAACTAGTGCTCGTAGGTTCATGATGAGTCTCGTCGCCCGACATCCAATACTGGCTACTTGTGAATGAGGGATCATACCTAGAGTGTGTAGGTATATCATGTGAAGGATCAAACCTAGAGTGTGTAGGTATATCAGGTGAAGGATCATATACAGAAATACAATCTTCTTCCCCAACCTCCTGAGGTGGAGAAGACAACTCAGGAATTTCATCTTCATGTTCTCCCATCGTGTGTGAATCAATGTGAGAAGTAGTCCACTTAGGAGGAGGATATGTAGAAGGCGAAAGTCCTGCTAAACGACGAGAACGGATGGGTGCCGCACCCGAATCCACAATGACTCAAAAAATGAAAAAGACTCTCTAATTACACAAACCCTAAGCAAGCTAACGTGCACAGAGTATACACCAATATAATCTAAAGCCAATCACAAGCAAACAAGGGTAGGATATGTGAGCTCCCGAATGAAGCAGGTATGTCTCACCTAGGAGAGGCTTGAGACTCCCATACACAACAAGAGGAGGTTTGTAACCAATAATTGTGGCCGTAAGCTTCAACGCATATATTGACTGTGCTATCTGACCCCAACCTAGCTGGGACTCCTGCAGAATAACCCCTGCAAAGTACCCCCTCGATAACCTAGGTAAGGAAACTAAGGTCATCTCTATAATCAATGCTTAGGCGGACAGTTGCAGGCGGGATTGACCGTATGCGTAGGGTAGAAAATCCCGACACTCTCGAAAGAGCCCCCAGATATGAATACAATCCTAGAAATATCTCCGGTGCTACTCAAATATGACTAGGGGTCATCCCAATCAATAACTGCTCACACTGCCTCATGCTTAACTCCCTTGTAAGAGGAGGATCCTGAGAAACACTAATTATACCAAGGAATTTCACACTGTCACCTGGATAGACACATACATGTTGTTGTTTAGTGGTCTTGGAGAATTTACTCACAATGAACTATTCCAAGACCCTAAAACCTAATCTTGTTGGTGTACCCTATCAAAGAAAATAGTGTAATCCATTTTAATTAAGTGTTGATTTTTTTTGGCTTTATTACTCAAAAAGGTAGATGACCGTGCAACCTATGGTGTTATGATGCAACATAAAGTAAAATGCACACCTAACAATCAATGCAAATGCATTTGTCAAATGAAAAACAGGACATGCTACTACGTGAAATGCAAAATTTTCTTCAAATGACAAATGCAATCATTCCTATATGAAATACTGACTAATACTTCTCTAAGCAAACCTAGTGCAAGTACCATGCAAAGTGCAAAGTGCAATGCATAATGATGCAAAGAAGCAAATATTTTTGGATTTTTTGAATAAAAATGAGATAGAAAAGCACAAAAATGATTCTACCACCCCCAGACTCTGCAAGCATAGTCAAATAGCACTCACGCAAAGTACTAAGGTAAAAGAAATCTAATGCACTAATCCCAAAACAAAAAATCAAAAATGCAATGACAAGAACTTTATTAAAAAAAATTTACCCTAAAAAAGGTGTCTCTGGTCAGAAACAGAGGTTTATACAGACTCTAGCAGTATCAAAGGAGACTCAGCAATCATCAAAATTCACCTAGCAACAATCAGTCTTCCTCTAAAAGGAAAAACTCAGGGCATACGCGATTGTATGTAGAAAACCCATGTATGTATGCGGATATAGCAGTCGAAACCGCGTGTATACACGACTGTGAGTTAAAAACTTGTGTACATGAAGAAAAATGTATAAAAATGAAGGAAAACAGATAAGCTAAGACAAAATTCACACCAATCAGACACTACCAGGAAAACATGCCCCTAGAACCGACTCAAAAACAAAGAAAACAGAGCAATTCAAGAACATTGAATGCCGATAAAAACCCCCAAAGGACAATTACTAGGAACTCCCCAGCGGAGTCACCAATTCTATTACAGAGAGAAATTCCTATGGCTTGGGGTACCACAACAGACAGCTTGACTCCAGAAATCAATCCTTTCCTATATGCAAGAGAAACCAAATATCTAACACTAAAGGATCTCGATTCGTACCTTATTCCGGACGGTTGATGTAGATCCCCATTGAGCTTTCCAACTCCAACTTGAATTGATAAATTGCTTCCTCAACATTCAATAAACAAGACAAGCATGCTATATATAATTGTGTTATACCTACTCTATCATATATAATCAATAACATATAAGCATTTGAAATCATCCATGGATCAAATATTCATTCAAATACACATTATTGGACAAGAAAATATATTTCTATTAATATAAAACAGAGATTACAATAGAGACAACCTATGTTGGCACGTCTACGAATCAGAGAAACTGAGTCACCCGCTTGGGCCTCCACCACTTCAATGCTCCATCTCTCGATAGCAAGCTCACAAGTAAAAGGAAAGCTTGGGAAGAACACAAAAGTGCTCCAAGGGACAAAGGGATGCAAACTCAAGTATAAGCTCCGGCAACAATGGAATATAGTTTTCTTGCCCTCAATTCCTCATGCCTTCAATGTATCCAAAGGGTTCCTTATATAGCTCATCAATGGGGTAATGAAAGGTCGAATCCGAGCAATCTCAAGGCATATGGAAGGCCAAGAGACAAGTGAGTCAGATCCACATCAAGGAAAACTCCAAAAGAATTTGTCCTTTTGCACACATCCCAATGTACATGGTTTTAGGGTTCAAACCTGGGTATATACGCGATAAAGGGTTTAAAAGTCACGTATGGCAATTTTTGCATGTTTTTAGGGATGATCTTGGAAACATCAAAAGTACAAAAATCATCCATGGGGTGTAAGGAGTCTGTAGAGGGACAGAGAAGGCCATAAAAATTTGATTCACCATGTGTGGTGAAATCAGTTGTAACACATGGAGAGCAAATGGAGACAAAACGAGAGAGGAAGGAGCCCAGGAAATCATGGCAAGTCTAAAAAGGGAAGATCCAAGTCCAGATTCGGAAAAATAGAGTGTTGGAACTGTGGTAAGAGAGGACAGCTGAAGAAAGACTATAGAGCACTAAAGAAGAAAGGTGAGAGGCAGCAAGAGGCTACCCAGGAAGCTAATGTAGCAGGTGATGTGTTACAAGATGCTTTGATTCTTGCATTAGATAATACTAGTGATTACTAGGTAGTAGATTCAGGGACTTCATGTCATGCTAAACCCCATAGGAAATTCTTTCATGATTATGTTCAAGGTGATTTTGGTCATGTGCTATTGGGGGATGATTAACCATGTAAAATTGTTGGAAAGGGTAAGGTACGGATTAAGTTAAATAATGGAAATGACTGGCTGCTAAAGGATGTAAGGCACATTCCTACTATTAAAATAAATTTGATCTCAACAGGGCAGTTGGGAGATGGAGGCTATTTGTATACGTTTGGATAAACATGGTGGAAGGTCACTAAAGGATCAATGGTAATTGCAAAAGGAGATAGGATAGGTATGTTATATTTATGTCCCCATAATACTGATTATTATATCTTTGTATCTTCCACAGAAAGAGGTGCAGCATTGTGGCCACATGAGTGAGAAGGGGATGTTGATTCTCCACTCAAGGAAACTGCTTCCAGATCTGAAGCAGGTAAGTTTGGATCTGTGAGAACTGTGTTTATGGAAAACATAAGAGAGTTAGATTTCTCAGGGTTGGGAAACAAAAGAAGAGTGAAAAGTTATAGCTTCTCCATACAGATGTATGGGGACCAGCTCAGGTACAATCTCTTGGTGGCTCTCATTATTATGTTACTTTTATTGATGATGCAACTAGAAAAACTTAGGTTTATTGCATTAGACAAAAATCCGATGTGTTTGATAATTTTAAGAAGTGGAAAGATTTGGCTGAGAATGAGACAGGAAAAAGGTTGAAATGTCTTAGATCTGATAATGGAGGTGAGTACTACAGTAAGGAGTTTGACAGTTACTTTTCACACAATGGGATTCACAGAGAGAAGACAGTCCTTGGAACACCACAAGAAAATGGTGTGTCAGAAAGGATGAACATAACGATCATGGAGCGTGCAAGGTGTATGAAATTGCATGCAGGGTTTCCCTTACAGTTTTGGGCTGATGCTGTAAACACTGTTGGCTATTTAATAAACAGAGGTCCTTCAAGCACTTTGGATGGTGGCATTCTAGAGGAGGCATGGACAGGTAAACAGGTAAAATACTCATTTCTAAGAACTTTTGGTTGTGAAGAATTTGTCCATATTGATAAAGATGATAGAACAAATCTTGAGGCTAAATCCAAGAAATGTACCTTTATTGGATACGGGGTTAATGATTTTGGTTATTGCTTATGGGATCTTAAAAATTGCAAAATCATTAGAAGTAGAGATGTAGTATTCAATGAAAAGGTCATGTACAAAGATCGAATGCAGGGAAAGAAAGAAGAAAAGGAAAACACAGAGTACACATTGCTTGATGAAATCAAAGAAAATGAAGTTCCAAAGGCACTGAAAAATCAATAGCAGCAGCAGGTACCTAAAACTCCTGCAAACGTAAGAAAATATACCAGGTTAAGTAGACCGCCTGAACGATTCTCTCCTTCATTGTATTATTTATTGATGACTGATTCTTGTGAACCAGAATGTTTTGAAGAAGCAATGCAGGTAGAAACTAGAAAGAAGTAGGAGCAAGGCATGGATGAGGAGATGGACTCATTGGTAAGAAACCAGACTTGTAATCTGGTTAAGTTGCCTGTAGAAAAAAGGGCACTGAAGAATAAATGGGTTTACAGGTTGAAGGAAGAAGATGGAGGAAAGAAGTGGTACAAGGCTAGATGTGTTGTAAAGGGGTTTGCACAAAAGAAAGGTATAGACTTTGATGAAATATTTTCTCTTGTTGTTAAAATGACTTCAATTAGAACTATTTTAATTCTAGTGGCGGTAGAAGATTTGCATTTTGAACAGTTAGATGTATAAACAACCTTTCTCCATGGGGATTTTGAGGAAGAGATTTATATGCAGCAGCCACAAGGGTATGAGGTCAAAGGGAAGGAGAATTTGGTTTGCAGGTTGAAGAAGAGCTTGTATGGCCTGAAGCAAGATCCAAGGCAGTGGTATTTGAAATTCGATAAGTTTATGACAGAACAAGGTTATGATAGATGTCATACTGACCACTGTGTTTCTTTCAAGAGGTTAGATAACGGAAGATATATTATCTTGTTATTGTATGTGGATGACATGCTTGTTGCAGGGTCTAACACGCAGGATATAAATGTGCTCAAAAGAAAACTAGCTAAATCATTTGCGATGAAGGATTTGGGTGCTGCAAAGAAAATCCTTGGTATGAGAATAACAAGAGAGAGGGAAAATCGCAAATTGACGTTGTCTCAAGGTGAGTATATAGAAAAGGTGTTGCAGAGGTTTAAAATGCAGAATGCAAAACCAGTCAGTACACCTTTGGCTAGCCATTTAAAACTAAGCAAGGATATGTGTCCAGAGACACAGGAAGAGATATATTACATGTCCAATATAACTCCCTTTTCATCAGCAGTTGGAAGATTGATGTATGCCATGGTGTGCACAAGACCAAATATTGCACATGCAGTGGGAGTTATGAGAAGGGATATGAATAATCTAGGTAAAGAGCATTGGAAAGCAGTACAATGGATTCTCAGGTATTTGAGAGGTACCACTTCTCATGCATTATGTTTTGGAGGTTCAGGCACTGTTCTACAGGGATATGTTGATGCAGATATGGATGGTAATAAAGATAGCAGGAGGAGCACCACAGGGTATGTGTTTACTGTGGGTGGAATAGCAGTAAGTTGGATTTCAAAATTGCAACAGGTTGTTGCACTTTCAACAATGGAAGCATAGTATGTTGTTTCTACAGAGGCTAGTAAGTAGATGATTTGGTTGTAGAGGTTCATGGAAGAATTGGGTAAGAAGTAGGAGAATAGTAGGATGTGTAGTGACAGCCAAAGTGCCATTCATCTTACAAAGAACTCAGCCTTTCATTTGAGGACTAAACATATACAATTCATGTACCACTTCATAAGATCTGTTCTAGATGAAGAACTCTTAAAACTGTTAAAATACATATTGGCCAGAATCCTGCAGACATGTTGACAAAGGGAGTAACCAAAGAAAAACTGAGTTCCTGCTCGGTTTCTATTGGCCTTCAAGCATGAAGGTGAAAATAATAAATTTTCCAAGTCCAAGGTCCAGAGCATAGTCCAGCAAGTACAGCAGTGGTGGAGCTCCTGTGATCAGTCTCCAAGTGGGAGATTATTGGTTGTGGAGCCTAATCTTCCAGATCCAGAGATATTATTCAGTGGTGTTTGTAACCCAGGTGTATTGTATACTCATTCCCCCTGCCTAGGGGACATTTTTTGGGGATGTGTGTTGGCCAACAGTTATGCGGACCCATGGTATTGGGTTAACCATAGTATTTTCCCATGGTATTTTTCCCCTATAAAAGAAAGCATTGTAACACGACTGTGAATGGTGTTATTGCATTATAAACAATCTCAGTGATTGTGTGAGAGGGACTAAGAGAGCATGAAGAAGAAGTGCAGCGATTTTGCTACAGGTTCTATCCCTTCATCTTTCTGGACTGTAATAAAAGGACTAGCAATTTCTTTGTGGATGTATTCCATCGTTTGGGTGAACCACGTTATATTTGTGTCTCTTTGTAATGTGTTTAATGTGTTTTGCATTTTTTTTAATGATTTAACTGTATATCTGTTATTGCTCCGTGGTCCTATTTTCTAACATTATCAGTTCAAGGTAAGATTATGGCTCAACAAGGGGCATAAAGCAACATAGTTACGGCTCATACAAGGAGTTTAATATTTGCTCCGTCATAAATGTAAAATTGTCTTTAAAAAGTTTACTTAATTTAAGGTAATTCAGAATTTTAAAATGGATACTTAAACACAAAATTTAATGTCATTACTAAATGTTCTAGTAAATGTATGCCAAAAAAATACCATAAAAACATAACTACTTTAATTTAATTGTTTTTCAGATGTACAATTAAATGTGAACATGTAATTATATTTGATTAAACGATAGAAAGCAAGTTTATAAAGCACATGAAAAAGGCATGTATTAGCAGCCTAGGAACATGAGTCAAAAGCAGTTTGTATTAATCATCTTTTATCTCCTCTCATTTTCATTTACTCCGCTACATTAAAAAATTATTTTCTTGGAGGTGGAGTTATTTACTTTGGCCATGTAAATATATTGAAATCGATCAAAAAAATTAAAAATGGCAGTGGTAATGGAATTGGCTATGGCACATCCCACAGGTTATGAGCCTTTCTACTAGTGGATGACCGAGCCAAATTTGGGTAGGCTATGGCTATTATTAATGCACGCATTAATATTTTGTCGACTTTAATTAATTTTAAAAAATAATAACCAAATTGTTATTAAGTATGCAAAATCATAAAAATTAATTTCAAAGTAAATAGAGTATTTACATGGAAGTCATAATCTAGGTTTGTCCTATCTAAATAGGAAGCAATCCCCAAACAGACTACATGAATCATTTATCAGTTCAAGGCAAGGTCAAGAAATGTAGAAAGGAGTGAAGCACAACTTATGAATGTTTTGACCTTTATATACTGGAGAGTGGTTGTGTATGCCCTCGAGGGATGGGGTGTGGCATGACCTAGCTCAACAAGTTAAAAAACAAATTCAAACAGTCCAAGAAGGCCATGTTTCAAGTCTGGCAACCAACAAGAGGTAAAAACTCTGTATGGGCAGCTAAAGGAGGGCACAGCCTTAGCCCAAGGCCAACAAAATAAGATCACAACAACCATGTATCAATCCTTGGAGGGATCACATAGGTAAGGGCCCAGGCCTAGAGGGCCAGCCACAAAGAGGGCACAAAGGAAGTTTGACAGGCCCAGGAAAATCCATGTATAAGAAGCCTACAAACAAGAGTCAAAATCGATTGCCTGCTAATCATATTTTATCTCCTCTCAACAAGTTAAAAAACAAATTCAAACATTCCAAGAAGGCCATGTTTCAAGTCTGGCAACCAACAAGAGGTAACAACTCTGTATGGGCAGCTAAAGGAGGGCACAGCCTTAACCCAAGGCCAACAAAATAAGATCACAACAACCATGTATCAATCCTTGGAGGGATCACATAGGTAAGGGCCCAGGCCTAGAGGGCCAGCCACAAAGAGGGCACAAATGAAGTTTGACAGGCCCAGGAAAATCCATGTATAAGAAGCCTACAAACAAGAGTCAAAATCGATTGCCTGCTAATCATATTTTATCTCCTCTCAATTTAACGTACTCCACTACATACATAAATTTATTTTCTTGGAGGTGGAGATATCCATTTTGTTGTTGTAATTATAACGAAATCGATCTCCAAACCTATTTTTTTATTACAGGGTGCAAATGGTTTGCTTTGCTTTGCTTCTCCTAGGGTGGAAATAAAAATGACAGTGGATGAAAATTGCTATTTCTACCAAGGCAGTTTTATTTGAGAAGGCAGGATACCACCATTGGTAACACAATATCCACCTGTCCTCGATGTGTTGGATCCCACTCCTACTACACCAAATCCTCCATTTGGGAAGCTAGGTAACAAGTAATTGTGACAAAGATATGACAAAAAATATTAGCATTCAATCCTTACTTTCCTATTTATCATTCCAAATATTAGTATACCATCCAGTTAAAAGTTATGACCTTGAATTCATCAAGTAATTTCTTCAACCGTATATTAATGAGGCTGAAGAGTAGAGATACCACACTTTATAACAACAGTAATAAGACTCGTGAACCTTGCAATTATACTCGCAAAACAGTCTCAATTATTGTGTGGCGATAACTTGGTTTGAATGAGATAGTAATGCATTTATACTCCCCCCAAATTATAACTAAAGGACTGTTGTACATAGATCAGATCTTCCCCTTTGATAAAATATATTGAGCTACAATAATGATGTATTAGAAATCATAAAATACACCAATCATATATGGCCTTAAACAATAAAGTGAGTAAGGAAAAAAGCAAGAGTTTTCAACATATGGAAAGCATATCCAAATAAAATTCCATGACCGGAATTTTGGGTCATTTATGGAAACACATGTGACTACAGAATGCCATTCCCAACCACATTTAAATTTCCTCAATGATATTTACAAAATAGTGACATGTTAACAAATGCTATCGAGCCTTAACTCTCAAATGCATTGTTAATTTTCACTTTAAGCACGGGGAAACTACATAAGTTTGCAACTTCCAAGTATGCAAATATGACATGCAATGCCATGGCTTATGCACAAAATATATAGAATAAAAACATCCTACAAATTTGGGAAACAAATAACATGCTACAGCCATTGAACCCATTTAATATTACCAATTGCAACCCAATACAACTCCCAAATATAGCATTAACTCTTCATTTGAATTCTATGTTACAAGAATCTACTTCTCAAACATTTAATTTGGAGTTACATGATTATCATTCTGATAGTCCATTTAAAACATAAGCTAGATAAAAATACAATATCCACACTTGTTCCTGTAGCTACAAAATTCACATTCAATCAATAAAAAATACATAAGACTACATAACTGTTTTCTTAGCCTTAACCAATTTCTTCTCTACAATTTATAAATTCCATAACAACATATGAATTCAACATCATAATTGCAATATAGTCAATTGCGTTTCATTCATGAGAATTGTACAGGAAACTAAATAATTGTCATGAAATTTATTAAAAACTAATAAACGTAACAATAAGAAAATTCCAGCCAGGAAAAACTAACGTTTCCCTAGATTGGAGAGTGGTTGTGTATTCCATCTAGGGTTGGGGCATGACATGACCATGTTCAACAAGTGAAAACATCAAGTTCGAATAAGGAAAGAAGGCAATAGCTCTGTATGGGCATCTAAAGGAAACCACAACCTCAACCCATGGCCAACAAAAGAAGGTCATAACAACCATGTCTCAGGCCTTTTAAGGGCTAAAACAAGTCAAGTCCCAGCCCTGCATGGAATACATAGTCACTCGCCAGTCACGAAGATGATAGAAATCAAGTTTAGCAGGCATAGGAAAAGGCATGTATAAGTAGCCTAGAAACAAGATTCAAAAGCGATTGTGTACTAATAATCTTTTATCTCCTCTCAATTTCACGTACTCCACTACATTAAAAAAATTATTTTCTTGGAGTTGGATTTATCTACTTTGGCCATGTAAATATAATGAAATCGACCTAAAAAATAAAAAATGGTAGTGGCAATGGCTTTAGCTATGGCACATCCCGTAGGTTACAAGCCTTTCTACGAGTGGTTGACCGATCCCAACTTGGGGTAGGCTATGGCTATTATTAGTGCATGCATTAATGGTTTATCGACTTTAATTAATTTAAAAAAATAATAACCAATTTTTTATTAAGTACGCAAAATCATAAAAAGTAATTTCAAAGAACATAGAGTATTTACATGGAAGTCGTAGTCTAGGTTTGTCCTATACAAATAGGAAGAAACCCCCAAACATACTCCATGCAACCTTTATTAGTTCAAGACAAGGTCAAGAAATGTGGAAAGGAGTGAAGCGCAACTTATGAATGTTCTGACCTCGCTAGACTGGAGAGTGGTTGTGTATGACCTCAAGGGATGGGGCATGGCATGACCTAGCTCAAGAAGTTTGAAAAAAAAATTCAAATAGGCCAAGAACACAATGTTTCAAGTCTGACAACTAGCAAGAGGTAACAACTCTATATGGGCAGCTAAAGGAGGGTACAACCTCGGCCCAAGGCTAGCAAAAGAAGGTCAAAACAACCATATATCAGCCCTTGGAGAGCTCACATAAGTCAGGGACCAGGCCTAGAGGGCATACATAGTCACTGACCAGTCACAAAGAGGGAACAAAGGAAGTTTAGTAGTCCCAGGAAAAACCATGTATAAGTAGCCTACAAGCAGTAGTCAGAAGCAATGACCTACTAATCATCTTTTATCTCCTCTCAATTTCACGTACTCCACTACATACATAAATTTATTTTCTTGGAGGTGGAGCTATCTATTTTGTTGTTGTAATTATAACGAAATCGATTTCCAAAACCGATTTATTTTATTATAGGGTGCATATGGTTTGCTTTTCTTTCCTTCTCCTAGGGTGGAAATAAAAATGGCAGTGAATGACAATTGTTATTTGTACCAAGGGGATTTTATTTGAAGAAGTAGGATACCACCATTGGTAACATAGTATCCACATGTCCTCAATGTGTTGGATCCCACTCCTACTGCACCAAATCCTCCATTTTGGAAGCTAGGTAACAGGTACTTATGACAAAGATATGACACGAAAATATTAGCATTCAATCCTTAATTTCGTATTTATCATTCCAAAGATTAGTATACCATCTAGTTAAAAGTTATGACCTTGAATTCATTAAGTAATTTCTTCAACCGTATATCAATGAGGCTGAAGAGTAGAGATACCACAATTCATAACAGCAGTAATAAGACTTGTGAACCTTACAATTATACTCACAAAATAGTCCCAATTATTGTGTGGTTATAACACAATTTGAATGAGATAATAATGTGTTTATAACCCCCCCAACACATGACTAAAGAAGGACTGTTGTACATAGATCATATCTTCCCCTTTGATAAAAGATATTGAGCTATAGTAATGATGTATAGGGCAACATAAAAGACATCAATCAGATATGGCCTTAAACAGTAGAGTGAGTAAGGACAAAAGACAGAGTTTTCAACAAATAACATGCTACAATGAAGCGGAGGTGGCGACTAGGGTTTTCCAGGTGTACCAGGGCGAGGGGTGGCCAGGACGCGCGGTTTTGCCTATGGGCGACGGTCCTAGGCCTCCTGCTATGTGCCATGGCAGTATCGGGGTAGGGGGATATTGCCCCGGAAGGAAGGGATCCCGTGCTTGGACGGGAGAAGTTAGCCGAGGACGGAAAGGGAGATGGGAGTCATCCAGGCCCCAGGTCAGGTAAGAAGGCTAGATTGGGGGGTTGCTTTTCGAAGACTGCCTCTATCCCAGTGATTCAAATTAGATTTGAAGCAATCAGAGGCAAGATCGAGTCATGGAATGAAAAATACCTAATAGGGAAATTTGTGGGGATATGGCCAAAGGAGAAAGACCTGATTAAATGGATAAATGGTGTGTGGAACCCTAAGGGTCATTACGACCTTCAGTTAGGCTCAAATGGTTTCTTCACTATTATCTTTTTTAACCAGGAAGATAGAGATAGATTCATGGAGGGAGGCCCATACTTCTTCTTTTCGGCTGGGTTATAACTTCACCCATGGAAGGAGCGTTTTAACCTAGAGACGGAGGACATGACGGTCGCCCCGGTCTGGATTTGCCTCTTCTCTCTTTCGGGTGAGTACTGGGATATGGAGACTCTGAGGGACATAGGAAACACTCTAGGGGAATTCATAAAAATAGCAGAACAAACCAAGATCCAAAGGTATACCTCCTTTGCGTGGATCTGTGTCTATATGGATCTCTCCAAAGAGCTCCCAAAAGCAATCAGTCTAAACTGGGAAGATGAAGAATGGATTCAGCCCATCGACTATGAGAAACTCACATTTAGATGTCGTCACTATCATGACTATGGTCATCTTGGAAGGAACTTCCCCAAACTTAGACCTAGGGCTGAACTGTATGCACCCCGTCCGGATAAGGACGTTGAATCGGATGGGTTCACTCAGGTCAAGAACAAAAGGAGAAGCAATGGGGGAGGGAAACCCAATACAAGAAAGGATTCGGTGACAAAGGAGCATAGACCCAAAAATCCCTTTAAGGCTTTAGGGTCAATTAATGAGGACGAAGGAGTCTCAGCCGAGAAACAGGCAGCTGACCAGCAGGAAAATATCAACAAAACCCCAGAGGAAGAAGATGTCTAGCACATGGAAGGGACAGAGGAGGAGGAAGGCGACGACATGGAACTAGGCGAGCTAGACCTGGACACGATTGAGGAAGAATGTGGGAAGAAGGGCCAAGTTTATGTCTCACGATGCCAGATAGAACTCCTACAGGAGGCAATCATTCGAACGAGCGCCCATGAGAGTCTTGGGATCGATTCAGATGCTCAGAAAGGTAGTAAGAGGAAATCCCCGGCAGAAGACCTACGAAGAGGAAGGAAGACGAATAAATAGCGCATAACAGCAGTGGGAGTTCGACTGATTGAATCCGGCCAATACCCCACAATCAGGGCGGCCTTTTCCAAAGTTAAAAAGAGTTGTCAATGAAGATTATATCATGGAATATAAGGGGGTGTGGCAGCCCCAGGAAGTGGAAAACACTAAACAGTGAAATTAGGCAAGAAACCCCATATATTATTTTCCTTCAAGAAACAAAGTGCAGCCTTGGGGGTTTAGAGAATATTAAGGACAAAATTTGGAAAGGTAGTCATATCATGGCTTTGGATGCTACTGGACAATCTGAAGGTGTGGCAATATTTTGGCAGCCTTGGACTGTGGAGCTCACTGATTGGCGAGCCAACAAGTTTCCTCTCATGGCAGACTTATGTTTTTTGGATTCGAGGGTGAAGGGATCCCTGGGGAACGTTTATGGCCCCAGTAGTTTCCCCAAAAAGCAGTCTTTCATGGATCTCCTCAACTGGTTCAAAGAGAAAACTGAGGGGGGAACATGGGTGATTGGTGGGGATTTCAACTTGATTTCCAATCTGGGGGATAAAGAAGGGAGGAAGATGATTCCTGGAAAAATACCAGGAATCTTTCTATGAGTTTCCATCCCAGAGCTCGCTCATTAATGTAGAGACAGGGAATGGTTGGTACACTTGGAACAATAAGAGAGGGGGCGAGCATCTGGTGGCCTCACGCCTGGATCATTTCCTAGTGTCTAAAAATAGCATGCACAGCATGGGGAAGATTATGGTTGACTTTCTCCCAGTAGCTGGCTCGGACCGCTGGCCCATCAACCTTTCTTGGGATTGTTCTTTCTCTCCCATGGGAAAACCTTTTTGCTTTGAACACTTCTGGATGGAACACAGAGACTTCAAGGACCTTGTCAGTCAGTGGTGGCAGGAGTTGGTTTCCCCCCCAGGGACCGTTATGTATCACTTTCAACAGAAACTCAAGGCTCTGAAGGCCAAAATCCGCACGTGGAACAGGGAGGAATTTGGAAACATCTTTAAGGACAAAAAAAATCTGCTAAACGAGTTGGACCTCATTAATAAACAAGGTATAGAAGTAGGTTGGGATGAGGGCATGAAAGTCAAAGAAAAGGACTTAATGCGTCAGCTTGAGGCTAGGGAAAGGCAGGAGGGAATATACTGGCAACAGAAGGCGAGGGTTAAATGGTTACAGGAGGGAGAAAGAAATACCAAATTATTTCATAACTCGGTGATCCAGAATAGGAACAGTTCTAGAATCCAGAAACTTAAGAAAAAGGATGGTAGTAGGGTGGAAACCAGATGGGAGATTGAAGTTGAACTTACTCATCACTTCTCTAAGATTCTCATTGAATATGGTGGGGATAGAAGTTGAGACATTGGGCGAATCACCAGCTTAGTTCCCAGGGCAGTCGCTACTGAAAAAAATGAAATACTACACAAGCCAATAGGGATGTAGGAGGTGGAGGAAGCTGTCAACCAAATGGCTCTAGGAAAAGCCCCTGGACTTGATGATTTCACAACCAACTTCTTTCACCACTTATGGGACCTTGTCAAGGAGGATGTGTTGGATATTGTGGAGGAATCTAGGAACAAGAGGGGAGTCCTTAAATCCTTCAATGCTACCTTCCTCACTATAATTCCCAAAGAAGCAGGGGCGGACACTCCTGACAAATTCAGACCGATAACATTATGCAATGTCATTTACAAAATTATCTCCAAGGTCATTGCAAATCGGCTCAAACCCCTTCTTCCGAAGCTTATTAGCCCAGAGCAGTCGGGTTTTGTGGAAGGAAGACAAATCCTGGATGGGGTTATTCTAGTCCACGAGGTGCTGCACTCACTCAGAATCACGAGGATTCCAGGTATGATGATCAAGCTTGACATAGCAAAGGTGTATGATAAACTAAACTAGAAATTCATGGAAAAGATGCTAGAGGCCTATGTTTCTCTCAAGGTTGGGTGGAGTGGGTCATGGGTTTAGTCACAACACCCTTCTTCAACATCCTCCTTAATAGATCCCCGAATAACACTTTCCAGCCCTCTCGTGGTATTAGACAAGGTGACCCTCTATCTCTATTCCTCTTCATTCTTATGGCTGAGGGTCTAAGTCGTCTCATCGCGGCCCAGGCTGGCCGGGGGGAAATAAGGGGGGTAAAGGCTCATGAGGGAGCGTCACCTCAGACACACCAACAATTCATTGATGACACTATGCTCATGGGGCACCCTTTAGTCCAAGAAGCGCTCAGCTTCAAGAATAGCCTGGATCTCTTCGAAAGAGTCTCAGGCTTGGCGATCAACCCAAGTAAGTCTCAGGTATTCTTTGTTAACACTCCTTCGGCCACTCAGAGGAACATATTAAGGATCCTATGGTTTTCAAGAGGTGCTTTTCCGTCCAAATACCTTGGGATTCCCCTAGGGTTGGGAAGGCCGCAAAAGGAGTCCTAGAAGGAGCTTTTGGATAGATTGAAACAAAAATTTTCAAGCTGGGTGTTGCGTCCCTTAAATTTCCCCAATAGATTGATCTTGGTCAAATCAATGTAGGCTATGTTGGCTTACCTCTTCTTAATATTGGCCGCCCCCAAGTCTATCCTCAAGGAAATTTGAAGATTACAACGCAATTTTTTATGGGGGGGATGTGAGGAGAAAGCTAAATTCTCTTTGGTATGTTGGGAGGATGTTTGCAGGCCAAAGGAGCAAGGAGGTTTAGGCCTCAGAGATCCTGAAGTGATGTCAGAGATCCAAGGAGCCAAAGTATGGTGGAGATGGGATAATCACACCTCAGAGCCCTGGGCCAAACTATGGCACATTAAATATGCTCGTGACAGGCCTATACAGCATCTGATTAGATTCAATGAGTCCCCAAGCAGTTCTCCCATATGGTCGAAAGCTTTGGCAGGTAAGAATATTGTTCAGGAACATATTTTTTGGGAGATCAAGGACGGTAGCAGGGCAAAATTTTGGGAGGATTCGTGGAACCAGCTTCCCATCCTTGGTCGTGATCCGAGATGGTCACACATTAAGGATCAGGCGATTGAGGGGGGAAATATCCAGGTGAATCATTCTGGATGATTGGAGCTCATATGGAGCAACACCAATGGGATTTTCAGGAGAAACTCGAGCTCACTAGTGAGGCGGATTGGGCGGCCTTTCAGGAAGAACTGAGCAAACGCTTCATCAAGGCTCAGGATGGTCCAGACATCTTAAGATGGGTATACACCACTAGAGGATCCTTTAACATTAAGGAGGCCTATAACATCAGGATCACTTATCACACTGCAGAGGATGACATTTGGAAGAAAATTTGGGCAATCAACCTCTGGCCCAAGGTTGCCCTCTTTGTGTGGTTGGCTGCCCGGGGGAGGATCCTCACCAGTGAAAACTTAAGAAAGCGAGGGGTGCAAGGACCTTCTCAATGTTGTGTATGCTACCAAGAGGAGGAATCCATGAGCCATCTTCTGGATAGTTGCACTTATGCAGCAGCAGTGTGGGACAAAGGAGTGATGGGATTCCGATGGAGTGACAAAAAGCGGGGCCAACCATCTCAAACTCTTCGCAAATGGCATCCAAAAGATTACAAGAACCCTATCATCAGAACAATCTGGGACGCCTTCCAAGGTATGGCTATGTGGTGCTTATGGAAGTAACGGAATGCCTGGATTTTCAGGGACTAGCGTAAAGATATGGAGATGGTGTGGAAAATGGTGAAGGACAACCTGTTATCTTCCATCCAAAGCATGCAGTGGCACGATCAGGACAAGATTATCCCTCGCGAAGAAGCTCAGATTGCTGTGAATTGGGGTCTTGATAGAACCATGATGGAAGGTCTGCAACAACAGGATAAGATCTGTCAACCTTCTAGCCCAAACATCTAGTATGTCCCTCCCCCCCAAGTCTTCAAGCTAAATTTCGATGGTGCATCTAGGGGCAACCCGGGCCCAGCCGGCTTTGGGGGTGTTTGTCGCAACCACGATGGAAGGATTACGATGGTGTTCCTAGGATCAATAAGGGTAGATACAAATAACTCTGCCGAATTGGAAGGCACAATTCGTGGTATCGAGGTGTTGATCAAGGGTGGCCATTTTCCTGCGATCATCGAAGGCGACTCCAACATCCTCATCCAGATGGCCAAACGAATGATGAATGGGAAAACGTCTGAAAAGGTTTCTCCCAGCTAGAGCCTAGCTTATCAGCTGGACCACCTTCACGCTCTCCTTCAATCCTACCCAACGATTTCCTTCTGCCATGTCAGACAGGAGGCCAACAAAGCTACCGACCTATTGGCAAACGCTGGAGTGGAAGGTGGACCGGGCTTCCGATGCGATAGACTGGAGGATTTCGGAGAGGAGGAATGGGCCCAACATTGTCGACATCTGGCCTCAAGGGATGTGAACAAAGAGGCACAGA
Organism: Pseudotsuga menziesii; assembly: GCA_001517045.1. NCBI lineage: Eukaryota > Viridiplantae > Streptophyta > Pinopsida > Pinales > Pinaceae > Pseudotsuga > Pseudotsuga menziesii. The sequence continues at coordinate 256,974 of LPNX011072895.1, read as the reverse complement.
TGGCATGTCCGGAAGATGGCAAGACAGGTGGGGATAGGAGGCGTGAGCATGCCTACACAAGGCCAACCTAATGCTGTGTGGATGCTCTGATTTAAATGATCGTCAGTACTGGTGGTTGTACTGCACCATCATTTAGGTTCATGCCATTGGGACTGATAAGATAGGAAATATGCGACGAGATCATCTGCAGGATTGGGTTCTTAATTGCCACAGGAGGGATAGTGCAGACTCTGGTGCGAGGGCTATCGTTCTCATGATATGCCTGACACACGCTAAGGTCAGGGATGGGATCCCTCCCACACATGCCCCTCTTTCTCATTCTACGAAGGTCGGGCCTCCCACCACTGAGTATCGAAGCAAAGGGTTCAGGCTCCCGACTCCTATTTCCAAACCAGTTTTCTCCCTGGTGTTTGCCTCTGTGGGCACCTCCTAGCGCCGCTTCCTGTTGCTCTCCCTCCACCTGCAGCTCTGTATTATGGCCCCCAAACGGCAATTCAGGAGGGATGCTTTCCCTGGAGAAGCGCCTGTCCACCCTGCTGAAAAAGGGAAGGCCATTATGCGTCGGACCCATCAAACCACTAGGGATCAGTTCTAGGCTCAAGAGGAGGCCGAACACTTCAAAGAGCACGTTCTGCTCGAAATTCGCAAGGAGGTGGTAAGGGTGGTCGAAGAGTTATAGGTTGAGGTGAAAAGTATGCCGCGGGAACGTCTGCATGCAGAGGTGGCAGATTGGGTCCTGGATCCTGGAAACACTGCAGGATGCGCCTCCTCCTATGACTGCATGTTGATGACTTATTGGGTGACTATGCACATGGTGGGTCATTCGTCGACGATGCAAGAAGCCAAGGGAGAAGGGGATGCGGAACCAGTGCCTTTCTGGAAAGAGCACAATAGCGAGTGCCACACTATGCACTAGAAAATTGACATCCTTGCGGCTAGGTTGGGATTTCCTTTTCATCTGGTTGATCGACGAGCTCTGGAGTATGCTCGGCTTCAGGCAAGGGACATCAGAAGCGGTCCAGCGAAAGTGGGAGTTCCAATGGGCTTCCCGAACTCGGCAGTGCCCCAGCATGTCGTTGCGACGTCCTCCCCGTCTGTGGCACCCTATTGGGGACCATCTCCTCCTGGTCGGGTCTGGTCTTCTTTTATGTTTGAGTATTTTCAGGATTTAGTTTATGCTAGTAGTTGCTTAGGTAGTCGTTGTAGTAGAAGTAGTGGTAAATGTATGGCCCATGGGGATTTACGATTTTATAGGCATTATAGCAATTTTGTTTTGATAAGGGAAGGACAGCTCTGTAATTTTGATAAGAATTATGATAAGACTGAATGTAATAGGGGTGACTGGAAGACATGGAAAACTTCTGTATATTTTTTGCAAAACAGACCAAGTCTAAATCCGGATAGGGTCAAGCCAGATTGGGTCAAGGACACCCCGGTTTTGGGACTGTTCTAGATGAATATCTGCTCTATAATTTTGATTCTGTAAAGTAATACAAGTTTTATTTACAAAAAAAAAAAAAACATGCTACAACCATTGAACCCATTTAATATTACCAATTGCAACCCAATACAACTCCCAAACAGAGCATTAAATCTTCATTTGAATTATATGTTACAAGAATACATATCTCAAACATTTAATTTGCAGCTATAGGATTATCATTTACATTGTCCATTTAAAACATAAGCTACAGAAAAATACAATTTCCAAACTTGTTTTTGCAGCTACATAACTCACATTCAATCAATCAAAAATACATAAGACTTAATTTAGTCATGAACATTGAACAATAAGTTTCAAGACCAGGATCAACCATTGTGGTGGAAAGTATATGTATTTTTCAACTGTCAAATTCATGAGAAAAATGTAGAATGTCTGAGTGAGGGCCCACGAGAGGGACACCACAAAAAGTACAAGTTTTTTCTTTCAATGTTTAACCCTCCAATGTTTTGTTATAACCGTGATTGAATTTAACAAAAAAATCATTCCTATAAAATAAAATCAAAACAATGAGAGTGCTAAAAGGAAAGCATCATCAGATCTAGACAAACATACAGTGGAAAGCATGCCTTAGGAACACCAACAAGAAGAAAGACTTCTATAGAAGAAACATACCCAAAATCACCAGGAAAAACATTGACATTATTCTCAAAACAATTTGTTTTCTCAAAACTTTAGTGTTCTTTGAATCCATTGTACTCAAAGACTGCATAGTAAACACCGCAACATCAATATCCAAAGAAAAATCTATGACCAAAAACAAAAACATCAATTGTAATTTGTCTTTCTATCAGGAAATGCATGACGTGCATTGTGTCTGCTTAAAAAATGTAGTGTTCAAAGAGGAAAAGAGAAGAATTTAAGTAAAGGCCTCAGGATCTCTATGAGCTTAAATGAAATAATCAATGTTGACGATAATGGAAATTCACATGGAAAAAGATTGAAAATAAATATAAAACCTAACCCATACATACAGCAGGAGCAAAAATAGTTAGTGTCCAAATATTTCCAAAACTAATTTTGGATGTAGGTTGTGTGACTCTCTATATATCAAGGTGTTTGTTTTGTCCAATGATCCAAACAACTGGGTAGTATGCAAATCAAACTTCTTTCCGAGTACATTACCAGATCTATCGTTATGGGTCAAGACATGGATTCTTGCTAGACATCTATGGAAAGTAGACTGACTGAATGTTTTCCCCATTGGATGCCAAAAATTATCTAATTGTTAATTCAACGTGTGTTTCTCCATCTCTATCGGAGAAGTCATATCAAACCTCTTTCTGAGTACACTACTAGATCTGTCATTATGGGTAATTTCATTATGTTTCTTCTTTACAATTTATAAATTCCATAACAACACATGAATTCAACAACATAATTGCAATATAGTCAAGCACGTTTCATTCATGTGAATTGTACAGGAAACCAAATAATTATCATGAACTCCATGATAATACTATGTGATCACGGGTTGGTGTAATTGCTATAGCCCATGGCCTGTGGGGTTCATAATTGAAAATGAAAGGAGCAAACTAAATAAACAAAATCAAATTTGACAAACAATTGAAAAGACCATAAAGTATCATCACTTTATAGATTATTACTTCACCCCAACTAAGTATATGCTTACCATATCAATTAAAGAAAATAATGTCTGTGTAAATGTTAATATACAAGGGCTGAATTTTCTGTATAGTGAAAATTAATGTATTGGAAAACTGTGCAAAAACAAGTGATAATATACTCAAAGAAAAAACATTTATTACATCATGTGTGGAAAAAAGAAGGCATGGCAACACCATAAAAAGGTAAAATTCAATTAGTATGGAAAAAAATATGCTAAGATTTATCTTCTATTTGTGCCTCATCCTCATATTTACTCTAAATATCACCTAGCCAAGCCCTCTCAACCCATGCATTCCCAGAGGTCATTTTTCTGGTGTTGTCATAGAGATGGCTATGTTCCATCCTCAACATCTACCTCAAGTAGCGCTATATAAGGTCTACATTCTTGGTTTATCCTTTCATACTTACTTTTGTTTCACTCTCACGTGTATCTCTTTATCTACTTACTTTTAGAAGTAGCATCGGCATTCCCACATTTTGTATTTTATAGTTTCATTGACCTCTTTTATTCACATGTGGAAATGAATAGAATTATCTTATATATATATATGTCCTTTTTTTCATCCATGTTGTCTTCTTAATGCTTCATCCTTCTCTATGTGTGCTTTTTCTATGCTTAGCTTGTTTCTATATGAAACTACGGTACATTTTTAAACTTTTTCATAGCAAGGTTAAGACAGGTAAACCAAAGATAGTCTTTAGCTGCATCTAATTTTACAAATGGCTGCTCAATATTTGGATCATATTTTTTAATTTGGTCTTTGGGGTGTATCTATTCACACTACTGATAGTTTTTCAAAGATATCATAGATTTATTTTGGAGCATTACCTTCATATGGAAGTTTTAAATTATCATCTACAGTTAGTAATTTTGATTGGAGAACGCTTTCTGCTCTCTTTTTATGCACGATTGATCAACCAGTTTTTATCTTATTTTTGGCCATGTACCTAATATCTCTCTATTGACGCTAAGAGGGTTGATGCTTGATGCTTTGCATTCCAACTTGTGTTGGAGAGTGTAAATGAAAAGCATGTCCAAAATGCTTTTCTTATGGAGAAATAAGATATAACAAAGTAATTGCGGCAAGCTGGTGTTTATTCTGAGATGTATAAACATAAGACTTTGTGCCTTTAAGAACAGGTGAAATTACGAATTATATGCAACTATATCTGGATGATAACCAAGTTATTTATATTCTCATCTTTTTCACCTCGCCCTTGTTTATTTTGTAGGTGAGGGTTTACTTGGATCAAATTAGAAAGGTTACTAAGTTTTAATGCTGGGATAGTTCATTTACTACTCATAGGAAATAAGAAGAGACACCCAAGATGGGAGAGACACAAATTTATTCGTTACCATCTAAATGTATTCAATTTGAAATTGTGAACAACTCATAGTGATTTACCCTACCTTAAAATACAACAGAGTTCTCCTTGAAGTCTTCTCCTTGGCAGCTTGGAAGTTTTTTTTTTTAACCATGGGAACAGCAACCTCCCAAGAGTATATCCAACAGCCTGCAAGCCAGATATACCAATAACTTGTGACTTAGCAGGGGTCGAGACGTCCCGAATCCCACCGGGGTGAGCCTCTATCCCAGGGATCGCCTACCCTTCAAGCCTTGTCACAATAAACCAATGAGCAACCTTACCCCTTGCCGATTTTGAACCTGTGACCTCCAAAGAGATAACACATGTTCTTAACCATTAGGCTCACTTAAGTGCTCCCAAATACTCTCAGCTTGGAGGTTGACATCAGTCATAACAACGAGGCTTGAGGCTCTCTTTGTCTTCCATGACCCAACCTTTCCACCTCACGGCTTAATCAAAGACATTACATGGCACTCACCACTCGGGCCCATTCCTCGAGATTCAGTATCTGTCGCTCAAGTCTCCCACACGGTTGTATAGTGAAATGGCACCCAAAGTCCACACCAACCTCTTGTTCTCAACCACCCGCAGCTGCAACTTTAGTTCATGGGTCGACTGCAATTTAAGTTCTCACCCACGGGACATGGCTACTAGTCTCACTCCCACAACAACTTCACTCTCACTCTACACACACAACACCTGAATCAGAGCTCTTAATAGCACACGTAGATGCATCACACATGGCCCATAGAAATTCACCCCTGCCTCTGTGATCTCCAGACCCATTCCTCCTTTCCTTTGCATCCCCATGGACATTGGAGCCCCAATCTTATCAATCCCATGTGGGTCATCCTCCTCAGGTGATTGAATATGTTCCTTCACACACTCTATCTCCCTCCTCAAGCAATTTTTTGGTCAACAACATGTTTTGATTGAGCAATATGAATCCTTCTGAGTTCGTGAAAGATAGAATATAAGGGAAAAGGCTACAAAAGCCAAACTCTGTTACTCTCACTCTCACGGGGTATGCAAATGCCAAACTTTGTCACTGGGGATTCACTTTCATACTTCGCGGCTATAATTGCCAAGAACACCCACTGCAACAATCAATAATGTTCTTCACTCTCACTCTCACATGGTTGCAAATGTGAAACTCTGTTACTGGACTTCAATCTTAGATTTCAGTCTCACTGCGGCTGTAAATGACAAGAATACCCTAGCAACAATTAGGTGGCTAGACACAAGTGGAGCCCTAACAGATGTCCATGTCTGGCTTTCATCAGATGTTCATGTCTGGCTTCAATGCAGGAGAACTTAAAGGTCCAAGTCAACAAACGAGAAGCAATGCAAGAGGACATGCGCTTGAGTCCGATTGACGAAAGAGACCATGATTCCATACTTAGACTCACTACAACGAAAAAGACCAAAAACGCAGTTGTTGTCCCCGCACGTCGACATTTTTGTGTTCCATGGAAGCTAAGTTATCAAGTTTCCACAATATATTACAGGTTACATCAATGTACGATGAAATCAAATCAATCGTTACAAGAAAATATTACACGTCACACCTTAAGCAATAGAATCTAAATGAACTTTTTAGATAGTACTTGTAACTCAAATTACAAAGGATTTACATCGGCCCGTCTAGCTCAGTTGGTAGAGCGCAAGGCTCTTAACCTTGTGGTCGTGGGTTCGAGCCCCACGGTGGGCGTAATCTGTTTTCTTTGTCTTCTATATTTTGACAACATGCTTTGCAAGAATATATATTTTTGTTAACCTGAATCTCAAAAATGCAAAACTGTCCACTCCCTTGCTGCACATCCTGAAAAGTAAATGTAAATAATTGCAAATCAAATTTTAGGGCATAAATCTTTAATCGATATTCGATATGCATATCAAGAAAAGTATCCCTGCAGTTTTGAAATGAAATGCCTTTATTCCATCAATCACATATTGTATTAATGAAATCATAAAAAAATACTGCCATGTCAATATGGCCTATTAGCTCAGTTGGTTAGAGCGTCGTGCTAATAACGCGAAGGTCGCAGGTTCGAGACCTGCATAGGCCAAAAATTTGGTCTTAAAAGGGTGTTCGTCAACCATACCAAGATATTGCATGGTTATATTTGTTTCGTGGAAATCCAAAGTGAAGAAGTGGTTAGGCAAATGACTCGATCTAAATCTTTGATTAATCTTTTTATTGACATGAAAGATTTGACACAACATTGAGGCAATGGAAACACTTATAATTTAAATTGGAATCATATTAATTAAAAAAATTAAATGGAAAAACTCATAATTTAAATTGGAATCATATTAATTAAAAAAATTAGATAATTTTAAGAGTGAGGCAATGGAAAATCTTATAATTTAAATTGGAATCAAATTAATCAAAAAAATTATATGATTTTAACAGTGAGACAATGGAAAAACTTATATTAATTAAAAAAATTAAATGATTTTAAGAGTGAGGCAATGGAAAAACTTATAATTTAAATTGGAATCAAATTAATAAAAAAAAATTAAATGATTTTAACAGTGAGACAATGGAAATACTTCTAATTTAAATTGGAATCAAATTAATAAAAAAAAATTAAATGATTTTAACATTGAGACAATGGAAAAACTTATAATTTAAATTGGAACCATATTAATTCAAAAAATTAAATAATTTTATTGTTGTAATTGAAAAGCTAATATAATATGTTTTCATTTTTATAACTTTTTTTTTTGTCATATTTATAATTCTAGTGTCATATGATAAACAAGAGCCACGAGGTGGCAATGTCCCGACATTGAATCCGTGATAGCTAGTGGTTTGCAATTACCTATGGAAAAGATTAAAACTCAATAAAAATAGATTAAATTTTGTTATAGCCTACTTAAAACTCAATAAAAATAGAATAAATGTTGTTATAGCCTACTTAGGCATCCTTTTGAGGATGGTAGAGATTTGACTACTTAGAAGACTCTAGACTCAAGTTCTATTTCAATGGATCCAAAGTGAGGATGAGCTTTACTAGCTATGCAAGAACGACTACTACATCTCAAATAGGCCATGAAGGAAATAAAGACAAGCCTAAATACAAAGTGGGGATGAACCATTTTTTATTAGCTAAATGATAAATTGTTGATGCTTGTTGGGTGGTTAAGCTAATTCCTTCAGTATCAAAGTATCAGAATTCGAAACTAACTTCTCCTTCTAAAATGGTACCCACCTCTCTCTTGGAGTTGCACATTTGAGCTTGAAAAGTAAGTTATCCTCTAAAGGAAGGGTAGAAAGGCAAAAGAAAGGCAATGAAAGTGAGGGCAGTACTCCATATTTGAATATTGCTAAGCCAATATAAGAAAAAGAAGAAATTGAAAGAAAGCAAAACCTTCCTCATTGAAGGAAAACTCACCACGTACCCTTCAATCAAATAGAAAAGTTTTAGTAAAGTAAGACAACAATTTCCATTATTACATATATCATAATAACAACTTATGTAAGTATACACCTATCTTAAAAAAACCTATTAATAAAAATTAATAACATTTTGAAAATAAGTTCCACCTAATTATTTGCCCCTTCTTTGAAACGGGTTCTTAAGATTTTCAATAGTATTTTGAGGGGAGGCATATGCTCGTCAAATTCCAAGCCTTCCTCAATAACTTGAGTTAAAATGAAAAATTCATTACATGAAATAGACCTTACATAGATTATTTTAACACACTTATCAAATATTAAAACCATATGGACTTTATGTAACAATTCTATACATATACATTTTAAAAAAACACACATGTATAATAAAAATATGTAAATTAAAAATTATTTTACCTCCTACTCAAATATACTATGATATGATAAAAATATTTATATTATGAAATTTCAAATTAAAAATAAATATCATTCTAATATATTTAGACATTGCAAGATGTTTTATCATTTCCTAAAATTTTGTTAAACATTTTACTATACCATTAAGTAATCAAAATAAACATAAAACTATAAAATTTTCAAAAAAATTTAGTGGTTGTTTTTGATGTGTCATTCATGACAGTTGAAGGTAGATGGCCAATCTCAAAGCATAAACCGATGAAAATGAAATCGTCATTAGGACAGAAGTGACCCCATCTCACTCAACCTAATCAATTTGGAAAAATAAAAAAAATATAAATGAAGGCTTTACAAACAATGCGAGTGTTGACCCCATTTCACTCAACCTAATGACATTAAAACAAATGGCATGACAATGCCAATGTTACACTTTTTTTTGTATGAAATCAATTTCGCGTATATTTTATATTTTATAGTAAGACAATAAATTCCATTATCCTAGGGGATAAATTTCATTATCCTTAGTCAACTAAACCAGGCCAAAACGAATTCTATATGCCATAACGAATTCTATAGTAAAGCTAATCACATTAAGAATTTAAAGATTAATTCTTCAAACCCTAAAATAAACTTTATCAATATAAATACCATAATACCATGAATTAACCAATACCATATGCCTATAAACCACTAAAAGATAAACTCATGACTACTAAAATCTAATTATGTTTTTAAGTATCTTTTGGTGGCCTTTATTGACGAGATAAAAAAGTGCTTAGCCGTGCGATATGCCTTGAATATCGCATCGACATTGGGCCGCTTCATCGACGAAGGAGACGATGATGTTTTTTTGGATAAAACAAGATTGGAAATTGCAATCCAGCTGTAATATTTTATATACCCACAATTCCCTGATCAAGCTTGTACTCTGTCGGATTGTTAGGACTTGGGATGAATACGTTAGAAGAGATAAACAAATCCATGGTTACAGGAAAACTATAGGGCTTCTCTCAGTCTGTTCAATATTTGCGTTAAAGAACTGGGAGAAAGTTGAGTTCATTCAATTTTTCTGTGGTTGGAATCGGTATATAAGTGATATATCCATTGAGTTCTTTGAGGTGAAAGAGAAGAGAGTTTCTATGTGGACACCTGCGGCGACATGGTGCAAAGGCAAGACATGAAATCGAAATGAATAGGAGATGAGAAATCCAATATATAGAATTGTGCGTCGCCGGAGGTGGGGAAGAGGTAGTCCAAGAAATCCAATGTACAGAGTTGGGGAAGTGGCAGTTCAAGAAATCCAATGTACAGAGTTGTGCGTCGCGTTACACACAATGCTTTTTGTATGAAATCAATCAATTTGAGTATATTTTAAAGCATGGCTTCAAGTTGAGTAATCCTCTCATGCGCGTGTAACCTTTCTCAATAAATAACTACCACTATAGATGTTTATAGTAAAATCAGAACTTAATACTAGGTATTGAGATTCAGTGTCATTGTGTCTTTATGAATAAAAAGGCGTATTGTAGTTTAAACTATCTGCCGGCACCATACTGTATAATTTAAAGCATGGCTTCCAATTAAGTAATCGTCGGACCATGAGCGTTTAACCTTTGTTAATAAATAACTCTAAGCATCTTATTGTAAAATTAAATACCAACTATTGGAATTCACTGCCTTTATGGAGAGAAAAAAACGCGTACAGTAGTCTAAACTATATGTGACAATGGCGTCACCATCCTTCACATTAGTGTTGCAACAAGCAAGGCTGGTCCTTTTTCAAGATGATGACGTTAAGAAATTTAAATTTCTAGGAAACTTCAGGAGAAGTTACAATAACCGTGATTTTTAGAGTTACTGTGGAATTGGTAATTCTCTTGAATTAGCAATTCTCTGCATGACGCTACTTTGGGGAAATGAACCTGGATTATGCATGGTTTCTGTCTTTCAACAAAAGAGCCCTTTCCTTTCCAGTACAATGTCAATTATTTAGCCGGCGGTTGAGTGGGAAAGTTTCCAGTACAATGTCAATTATTTAGCCGGCGATTGAGTGGTAACTTTCCTAGGAAAACAGTTCAGTTCGTGAAGTTCGTGAAGTTCGTGAATTTAACTGAAGTGTGTGCTTCATTCTACTGGTTAACCACTATTTGCAATATTTAAATTCACCAACTTACACCAAATAAAAGCGAATAATAAAATGGTATGTCCCAATATTCCTATGAAAAGTCAATCTCTTGATTATTCATTAATGATATTATATCAGTGACTTTAATCTATTACACTTTTTAAAACATTATATGTATTAATGTGCATATTGAAGTTCCTCAAAGTTTTCTATCATAGTTTACAAGATGACCACGGTCACACGAACGATGTGAAACCATAACACCAAATAAAAGTGGCATTACTAACTAAAGTTCTTAGCAACAACGATATAAATATAATTAATCAATATAAGCGACTGCAAGTATAGCAATAATAAAGAGATGGAATATATCATTTCATAATAAAACAAAAACCGAACGATAACAACAACGTAGTGACAACAACTTATATTATGCTATAAATAAATTAAACAAAGCGATTGTTACAAATATTTTAAAACAGATCTTGCATCTTAGCGTCGCCCAGGATGGATGACAAGATCTGTCTATATGTTGTAGCTACTAGAAACCGAGCCGCGTCTCGTGCACATACGTACTCTCCCTATTATTCTATATATTGTACACGTAATTTCATATTCCGTGCTATAAGACCTTTACATATTTCATAATAGAAAACTTTCAAGCACCAGTTTTATTAGGGAACATTATTAATCTTAAAAGCGAGGTCCTGTCACGTTATAGGCTAACCAACCTCACCTATTCAAATAATAAGGCCTCCACCCCTTAATCAATAGCGGAAATATGAGGATTGCGCCTCCATCTATTTCCTTATCTTTGACAGCCACAAATTGGTTCATCCATTTCCATTTCCCATTCATTCATTTATTTCCTATTTATTGAAACGAAAATGCGTTTTTTCAGGTTATCCTTCCACCCGCTCGCTAGTCAAAGGTATAGTGAGTAGCCATGAAGCGCTTCCAGGTAGTATAGGGAGAAGGCAAGTGCGATTTATTGCAGGTGGGTGAGTTGCTAAAGCAAGTTAAGGGGGCGAATAACCAGGCATAAAGACCTATATATTTAAAATAAAAAATTCTGATACTAAATAAAAAATTTCCCACAATGATTTTATTTCTGCAATCTCAAGAGTCTGCTTGTGCGATTCATAATGTGCCGTTAATACTGCATTTCTTTTTAACAAGTTGCTCTACTTTAGAGCGTTCTTCATGTGCTCAGTTCGGCCTCCAGCTACTTGACGTAAGCTATTAGTTGTCACCGCCCTGTGAGTGTTGGCCACCCTAGAAATCGCATCGCATTGTATTAGACCTATATATATGAAATACCACCAGTGCGATTTCAATGCACTTGGACTCTTTTGTGGAACTTAGACAAATAGGTTATTGAATTTGGTGGAAGAAAAAGTGGAGCTGGCATGGAGAAATGTAGGGATTTTGAGAAAACACAACATTTTGTGCTGGTTCATGGAGCAGGACATGGTAGTTGGTGCACGTAAAAAGTCCAACATCTTAGTTACTTCTATAGATTTGGCAGGAGCTGGTAGTAGTATGCTTGATCCAAACAATATCATGTCATTCCTCTTCTTGCAGGCATCATATACTAAGAACACTGCTAGTGCTACTGCTATTACTGTCACCGCAATTCCTACAACGAAGCAACCTGCGGTGGGGTGGGATAAACAGACTGATATATCATTCTTTCAACAATCAGAGATTATCAATAATGGAAACAAAAGTTAAATTCACCTTGGAGATACAGAATAAGAAGAAATTATATTTACCTGCTGCAATCGCTGATATGCTTTGATCCTCTGTATGTTCAGTACCTGCAAAATTCCAGAGTTTTAAATCCGGGAACACATAAAGAGCATTGGTAACATATATATGTTTATAGATTGGTTCGCTCAAAATAGTTATCTATAATTAGAAAACAAAACAAAACAAAATGAAATTAGTAACTAAAATTATAGCATTGGTCAATTCAACTTTTAAATTCAAGGATTATATATATATATATATATATATATATATATATATGTTTATAGATTCAAGGATTCATTCAATACTGAGTAGTTTGTATTATTTTTTTTAAGAAAGAGATCGAGAAACCTACCATTGTCGGGGCATTTGTCTGAATAGGTCTCGCCGTTGGGACAATGGAAAAAAAAAATGTTGTCCGATTCTGAGTCTGATAACCACATCTCCCGTTACCATGGAAACAAGCGCCACAGCTTTGAAATCTGTTGGGGTCGACCTGCCATGAAACCTGAAATCCTAGGCGTGGGAAATTCTGATTGATATTGAAAGGTAGAGTACAATACTGATCATTTTAAATAGGTAGTTGAAGCTGAGTTTTACAGAGGCACGTCGCGGCATCTTCTGATCCCAAAAACCAATCGTCGCCACAAAACTTAAAAGCAAATTCGTCTTCACAGGCTTCATCGCATTGCCCCCAAATTGTGAGATTGCTGTATGTATCTGCTGCAATATGAAACCGAGAGCTTTTTTTTACAAGTAATTATAGTAATTGACATTGTTGGGTCTTAATTGCAGATAGCGGGGTTACTTCATCCTCGTGAAATCTGAAAGCAGAACGACAAACCTTAACCAGCAATGCCACCGAACGAGAATTTGTACATTAAATGCTCCTTGAACATGACACTAAGCTAACAGGTGCCATAAAGATAGGGCGAGAATAAATGAACCTGCAGAGCTACCATCATGCGAAGTCTGAAAACATTAAATGAACCTGTAGAGCTACCATCATGAGAAATTTGAATATAGCAGCATTGCAGATATCAGCACGTCGCCGGGTTGTGGGGCACACAAATCCAAGGCAACGCCATTTCACTAGACCAATAATAAGTTAAAAAAATAAACATTTAAGAAATAAAAAAAATAAAAAAAATACAGAACCTTAGTTTCAATTTTATGTTTTTTTAGAGCACTACAAATTGCTCCAAATAATCCTCCTGATTCATATATATCCCCTTGTCGGGGACATAATGATATCTATATTTTGAATAAATCATGATTTTAAGAGTGAAGCAATGGAAAAACTTATAATTTAAATTGGAATCAAATTAATTAAAAAAATTAAATGATTTTAACGGTGAGGTAATGGAAAAACTTATCATTTAAATTGGAATCATATTAATTAAAAAAATTAAATAATTTTATTATTGTAATTGAAAAGCTAATATAATATGTTTTCATTTTTATAACTTTTTTGTCATATTTATAATTATAGTGTCATATGATAAATGATATCTGTATTTCAAATAAATCGTGATTTTAAGAGTGAGGCAATGGAAAAACTTATAATTTAAATTGGAATCAAATTAATTAAAAAAATTAAATGATTTTAACAATGAGGCAATGAAAAAACTTATAATTTAAATTGGAATCATATTAATTAAAAAAATTAAATAATTTTATTATTATAATTGAAAAGCTAATATAATATGTTTTCATTTTTATAATTTTTTTTGTCATATTTATAATTATAGTGTCATATGATAAATGATATCTGTATTTTGAATAAATCATGTTAATGGAGTAGTATGAGTATTTTCTGAAAGGTTATTATTTTTAATTTTTTAAACTAATCATAACAAACATATTTGTATTACAATTAATTATTATATTAATAAAATAATAAAACTATATAATAATTATAATAATTATTTTAACCTAATAAAATTATATATAAGTTTTATGATATTATATATTATTTAGTTACACAATAAAGATAAAAAAACCAATTATATTTAATTATCATGATTAGAAGAATAAAAGTATTTTCAAAACTTGAATTCATCATAAAGAAAAATATTGCTCAAAACCGACATCCTCTTGTCATCACATCCCATCACTATTTATTCAGTTCTCTCACTCTTCATGATTACTCGGCAAACTATCCTGATGATGGATCTTGTTTTGGATTCGAAACGTCGATATACAATTATGAATACTGTGGTTTTTCTGATTCCTGCTACAATTAACCACCACAGAAGTCTTGCTATAGAAATTACTTCCCAATATGGAAGGGAAATTTGGAATCATGTCCGGCTATTGGAGAAGTTAAGAGTTAAAATCATGAAGAGAGCAGAAGATCTGAATTTCATAAAAACTTGCAGAGACAAGAAGCTAACTCCCTTGTTCATTGTAATCAACCACCGTATGCGAAATAACCAAAACCAGAAATTCTTTGACACATTAAGCTTTACGCTGGTCAGAACTAAAATCAAGAAGACACACGCTAACCTAGATCGCCTATCCAGAGAAGCGTTATCCCTCCACCTGAAGCTTTCGACCACTATCAGTCCGAGGTTATGGAAAATAGTGGATGCCAATATAGCCCTCAAAGTCAGCAATAAAAAAACTATTGACGTATGACAGACAGCAGAGAAAAATTGCTGGCTTGGAGAATGAGATCGTTGGCATAAGGGGGAAGAAGATCGCTGGCATTAAAGAAAAGAGTTTTTGTCCCAACGTGAAACTAGAAAATGAACACGCCTATGGCATGGAGAATGAGAGCGCTGACATAAGATATGAGAAGGGGTTCGTGGGCTTTAAAGTGAAGAAGTTTGGTCCCAACGAGGAGCTTAATGATGGACACGCCAATAGCAAAGAGAACGAGGAGGAAAATGATGGACACGCCAATAACATAGAGAATGAGATCGTTGACATGAGGGATGAGAAGGAGATCGCGGGCATCAAGAAGAAGAGGTTTGGTCCCAACGAGAAGCCTAAGAACAGACACACCAGTGATCATGACAAGAAGGTAGTTAACCTCTCGAGCCACGAGCTGACTAACATTGAGAGCAGTATTCTAAAGAAAGGCCTGAACTTCGCCTTAGCGTCTAAATCCATCCCCACTGAGACCATCATATGCAATATAGAAGACTACATTCAGAATTTGAGTGCTTTGGAGAAGGAAACCATCACACAAGATTGTGCTCTTGTCCTAAGGAAAGCCAAACTACCCAAGAACAACATCACAAAAGAAGAACAATTAGCCTTAAAAAACCTCATGTCTAACAATGACAAAGTGATATTAAAAGCAGACAAAGGAGGTGCTACAATCATCTTGGACAAAGCAGCTTACAACGGAAAGATGTTAGATCATCTTAAAAAACTTAACAAAAACCCTATTTCTAAAATAATAAGAGATGTAAAAAGAACTATTAAAAACTCAAACCTTGATGAAAGAATTAAGAAATGTCTTACCCCTAACCGTGAGATTACACCCAGAATCTATGGCCTCCCAAAAATTCACAAAGAAGGAGTACCCCTCCGGCCCATCGTTAATACTATAGACTCCCCCACTTATGAATTGGCAAAACACATAGCCAAAATCCTAGGCCCCTTGGTAGGTAACATGGACTCATTCATTAAAGACTCAAGTGAATTTGTGGAGTTGATAAAAAAGAAGAAGGTAGAACCCAATGACATAATCTTGAGTTTTTATGTGGTCTCCCTATTCACTAAGATACCTTTAAATGAGGCCATTCAAGTCATCAAAGAGATAACAGACCCTGACATAGCAAGGTTAGCAGAAGTCTGTCTCAGATCCACTTTCTTCAGTTTTCAAGGAGAATTCTATGAGCAAACCACTGGGGTAGCCATGGGATCCCCCCTCTCACCCATAGTGGCGAATCTCTACATGGAAAAAATTGAGAAAGAGGCTCTAAACTCCTACCCACTAAAGCCTCCACTTTGGAAGAGATACGTGGATGATACAAATGTGATTTGGCCACATGGGGAAAACGAGCTAAAAAAGTTTTTTAAACACCTTAATAATCGCTCGACAGATATCAAGTTCACAATGGAACTGGAGGAGAATGGGAGCATCCCATTTCTTGATGTCTTGATAACTAGGAAAGAAGATGGGACCTTAGGACACAGGATTTTTAGGAAGAAAACAAATACAAAAAGCTACCTCCATGCAGATTCCCACCACCACCCCTCCCAGAAAATAGAAGTCATTAACACTTTGGTAGTTAGGGCCTCTAGAATTTCAAATACCGACCATCTCCAAGAAGAAAAAGACCACCTCAAAGAAGTCTTTTTAAACATAGGGTACGAGCCTAGGACAATTAAGAAAGCCTTGGATAAGGCCAATAATGGACATTCATATAACCATGCAACACCTAAAGATTTGGCTGACGACCACAAGGACCATACTTTTGGCACAAGAGCCTACTTACCTTACATCCAGGGGGTCACCAACAAGATATCCAAAATCCTTAAAAAGAGTAATATTACGACTTCATTCAAATCCTTAGAAACTATCAAACAAAAAATGAAATCTGTTAAAACCCCGATCGACCCAAAATAACTTAGGGGAGTCTACAACATCCGTGTTCGTGCAATATTAGCTATATAGGTGAGACTGGACGATCGTTCCACACCAGACTTAAAGAACATGAAGCCGACATGAGGATTGAATGAGTCCGTACCTCGGCCCTAGCTGAACATTGTGCCAAAACCAAACATCAAATTTGCCTTGAAAACACCAAAATCCTAGCCAAAGAAAACCACTATTTTAAAAGAAAATTCAGGGAAGCCCTGGAAATCATCAAACATCCAAACAATTTGAATAGAGATGGAGGCCTCGAAGTCAGCACAAACTGGCTACCCTCCATCCTCAAAACTAAACTAAGTAAATAATCCTTCGTCCCTTAAGTCAGGTTACCCCACATAACTTAAATTTCCTAGTTTAAATTGTGATTGACAACCTTTGAAAATCTCAAAAACCCTACTTAACTATTAAAAATTTATAACTAATAGAAAGTTAATCTCATAAAAATTAATTTTTAAAAACTTTTTAATTAAATCATAACTATAATTAATTAAAATTATAATTTTATAAACATATAAACTCTTAACCAATTCTAAACTATGACCAATAATACTATTGGTTTGATTATTGAATACCAATAAAAAGTATTGGTAGAACTTAATTAATAATTTTCAATAAAGTCTTATAAAAAACTATAAGAACTTTGGTTAACAAAACTTTAATAAATTAAAAAAATTATATAATTAAAGAACATTGGTTAATATTTCATTATCTTTATGAAAAACATTAAATAAAGAAATAAAAAACTTAAATAAAGAATTAATAATTAATAATTAATAAACTAAAAAAGAATTAATAATTATAATTAAAAAAGATTTTAAACATAAAAAAATTTAAAACTTGGTTAATTACAAAATAAGAATATTTTAAAATTTAACATTTGCTACCTTAAAAATATTAGGGTTTTTAGTTGTTTCTTCTACCCTTGAAATCTCCAAACTGACATCCTCTTGTCACCACATCCCATCACTATTTATTCAGTTCTCTCACTCTTTATGATTACTCGACAAACTATCCTGATGATGGATCCTGTTTTGGATTCGAAACGTCGATATACAATTATGAATACTGTGGTTTTTCCAATTCCTGCTACGATGGTTATTAATATTTATTATGAAGGTTAGTGTTGTAACAAATATTTTAAAATTGTGCTTTAATGTGGGTGTATGTAGGACATTTTACGAGAAAGTGATTTTGATTTTCGACACTCTTTGGTGTCACAAAGATTACAAATTATTTCATCCCACTACATTTTAGGAAATATTTTTCTTGTTCCTATTTTAACAATGTTGATTTTTTCCCTGGATGCGGGTGGTAGTCAAGTCCACATGGACATGGGGGAGGCTGACAGGGCCATCCCCCCCCTCGCGTGACCTCACCATCCACCTACTCAATGCAGGCCTTCAATTGAAGGGGGACGTGGCCGCATTCAAGCATGCAGACAGGATCGGGCCATCACTTCACAGCTTGGTCGCCATAACTCGCCAGCCTGGGCCAAAGCCCCATTCATAATGCTCGACATGGAGTTTTGGGCTGATGCATTTGCACTTGTAGCTCCCACTTCACCACCTCGCTCTTTTCTCAGCCGACGTTCTCCTTTGAGCTGGTTTGCTCTGTATCTTAGCCTTTCTGCCATGCCTAGGAGACAACGAGGTGTCCCCTGTAGAGGTCGTTAGGGTCGTGGCACTCAGACGGTTCACCATATCCGTCTCTCGGCTCAAGCCAGCGGAAATGATTTCGACTTGGAAATTCTTGAGGAATTGCGGTAGATTGTTAACGACTTGGAGGACGAATTGTCTGGAGCTTTCAACGCAGCCGGAGGAACCCTGGAGAGAAGACATAATTACTGGATTTTCAAGAATTTGCTCATTAAACTGGCCCTTCATTTCAATCCTCTGGTTCCCTTCGTTTCAATCCTCTGGTTCCTCCCCCCTCTAATCCTCCAGCTCGAATCCCGTTATTGGTTCCCCCATAAGCTTCACCTGAACCGTCTGCTCCTCCAAGCTCCTATGTTGCCCCAACCACCTCTCATGTCCCTCCTTCCTCTTCCATTCCCCCACCTCAACGCCGACCCTCCACCCTCTCGACGAGCAAGTTCTCGTCCAACCATGTCGTGGCAAAAAAGACTGTTCCGCTCCCCACCAAGCAACCTCCTATAGGTACAATGGACGAAGACAATCCCACCAGTGACGAGGAGATGGCTACATCCAGCGACAATTCAGAGGCCAAGCCAGGCGAGCCTGCACAACCAACTTCACCAGGATACAGCTGCCCCATCGTGGAAGAACCATATTACAAACCTTGAACAGGTTTCACCATGGCTACATGTAGCTCTGCATGCCACTTCCAGGTTTTTTGAACAGGTTTCATCACGGCTACGTGTCGTTCTGCATGACATTATCAGGTTTTTTTTAATTTTCACATTGTTAACTTGTCTGCTCATAGTTTGGTTTCTCCAAGAACAAGGGAGGGTTTTGTTTATGTTCATCTAGACGGCCTGTTTTCCCACCTGGAGGGAGGGTCCTAGTTTTGCGGACTTGTTTTCCCTTATAGAGGAAGGGCCCAGTCTCATTTTGAACTGCTATGTTTGCTCATCATGAGCATTTCTTCTTCCTTGCTTTGTAAAGTCCTATGTATCACTATTTTCGTTTTTTAATAGAATAGCTCTCAACTTACAAAAAAAAACAATGTTGATTTTTTCTTTATGCTAGTCAAAACAAAGAGATGATTTTAATATTTTAAATTATGGTTGATCATCTTCTTATAATATCTTAATTGTTCTTATCTACTAATTCTTTATCAACTTTCCAATGATTAGCCAAGACAAGGTGTCTTTATGCCAACTTTGCTTAAGCCTCAACTTTTTTATACGAAAGTATGAAGCAGTTTTAGGAAGCTTGTTGTCTCCCATGTTGTTTATCTTGTTCTTGTACATGTTGAGTACCAAGTCATAAACACCTTTTTAATGAGGTAAAGGAACAACTTTGAGATTATATGTTATAAAGTGTTTTTTATTTTCTTTATCTGTCTTTATATTTCTCTAGAAATGTTAAAACCCTAACCTTCACATCTATATAAGATAACACCAATAACAAGAATCTCAAATAATATTTTGTTTTCAAAATTGTGTGATATCAAAAGTAAAATTGTTGATACATATTTGTAAAGCAACCGTAACATAAAATTGCGAATGCAAGATAAAACATAATTAATTTTAAATCCATACATTAGAAGATACCTATATGTTACAATGATAAAGTCTCAAATAATATAACATGACAAAAGTCTCAAATAATATTTTGTTTTCAAAATCGTGTGATGCCAAAAATAAAATGGCTGTACAATTTTTTCTTTTAATAGAAAAAAGATCTTATATATTATTGCGCCGAGAGGCGCATTCTACAGCCCGGTATGAGGTAGAAGTGTAATTCCGTGCTCAACGTGGAGATGACATGTGTCACATAAAAAAGTCGGCTTATATATCTCTATATATATATACAAGTCGGCTTAATAATTAATAATCTTAGGTGCATATATATATATATATATATATATATATATTTGTAAGTAAATCAAAACACCTATACACACTTCAAAACAATAAGTACAAGCTGGACCTTCGAAATAAGGCTGAGAGCAATTACAGATTTGTCTCAGGTATGCGTATAATTTAACGAATTATACTTTCTGTATCAAGGATTTGTCAAATTGAAGTTTTAATTTCTCTCAATTTTTTAACATAATACTGTTCGAGCTAAGGGTTCATCCACAAATCTGGAAAGTTCTCTTGAATTGCTGGCGCGTTTTGGAGTTAAAGAATGAAACCATTATTTTTGTTTTCTTTGGTTAGCAATGCATATCGCAGGTGGTTTTGAACAGTCCTTCTTCGGATTTACAGTGACGAACCAGATTTTGTTTTTTTTTTAACCTATGACTGCCATTTTTACCTATGACTTCCAGTATACAGTATGCAATTCATAACACAATGGATGGATGGCAACGCTCAAACTGATATGTCCAAATCCCAAACGAACTTCCACAGAGAGTATTTCAAATGCAACGCTGAGAGGTCGATTCTTATAATGAAGGCATCGATTACATATGGGGAAACAAAGGAGCTTATAATATGATTTCATTATACCATTTTGAAATTCATATGGAATGACCAACTATTTCGTTAATGAGAGAGCTCACGTGCAATCAATATCACATAGAAGATTTTTTTTATGTGCGTAGATCCAGACAATCAAATCTCAGAGAGAATGACAAATGGTTACTCTGGCCAAAGTAGAGCAAACATAATGAATTCACAAATGCTAATAGGGAAAAAATTAACAACATTATTTCGACAGATTGTAGAACCCAAGTGGGATATTCCAAAATATGAATTATTATAAAAGGCCATCGGAGCTGGGATAGTATGGCTGGGAAATGAAAGCAATCATCATCACCACCAAGAGGAAAACATATTCTTTCTAGGCGGCTCTACCAAAACATAGTATTTCGGGGTATGGGTTTTGTTCCCTCCGAATCTTGCATAATTACATATAAAGAAAGGCTCTCAGTTTGACACAGATAGTGATTTTGAATAACAAGTAATTACATAATGACATATATAAATGTGTAAGTAAATAATAGGCGAATGTTAAGTGAGTTGTCTTATGAGTGGGTAATTGCCTTTTGAAGCAGGGTTTGCACCTCGAAATATTTGATCCCTCTCGGCGCATGATAGAGCCGGGTAAAGCTGGATCTAGGCTAGTATATAATAAAAGGTATCATCAAAATATTTACAACCTTTTTAGCGTTGTAATTTCTTAGTTATATATTTTCGCCATATAGCATGGAAAAAACAGCATTGTGACTGACTTCCCAGATCCAGAAATACAAACCAACTCATAACAGGAATCCATCATCACCCAACCATAATAATAAGGTTAAGTTGCCACTACCTGTGCAAATAAACCTCGATATAGTGGGTCCCATATATTGTGCCATAAAATATAACAATCTTATGCACTCAATGAAGTCAAATACAAAAACCAGAATTTAGAAAAGTCCAAAAAGTTTGAAAGAGTATGGGTCTCTGCCATCTCCTGGAGCCACCAGAAATTGGCCAACTGGACCATCTAAGGCCAGCTTAGATAAGCGATCAGCCGTTTCGTTGAGTTCTCTGTAAACATGCTGAATGTTGACCACTGAAAAAAGAGTCTTTAACTGCATAATACGCTCCATCCAATGAGTCAGCGCCAAAGTTTCCAAATGTAAACTCCTCCTAAACCAATCTACAATAATACGAGAGTCCCCTACAATTTGTATAGCATCAATCCCCATACTATTTGCTAAATGAAGAATACTCCACAATGCAAGTAACTCAGCCTGAGTATTTTTGCCAAACCCACAATTCCATTTTACACTGTACTTGCCCAATATCGGCGAGATAAGAAAAGCTCCAGCACCACATCTATAACCTCCATCCTACTAGGCCCCATCAAAATACCCAATAGCCATGTTCTGTTGAAAAAATGGCTGTTGTAGATACTGATATCTGATCACCCAAGAACGATCAGCTCTGTCCAACCAAGCATTCTGTACCTTATTAAAGATCTGTAGTGGAGAATAAATCAGCCCCTTAAAGATATGGGAGTTTCGCGCCAACCAGATAGATCTACAGACATAGAAAGGTATAGACCGCCAATTTTTTTCTGCTTCAAACCAGATCCTGAAGGCCTGTTCAACATTTTGGCCATGCCAAACTACATCTGTGTTAAGGAAATCCTTCAGATAGTCCCAAACCTGCAAAATACAAGAGCATGAAATCATAAAATGTGAAACACTTTCCTCCTCAGTACAGCATAAAGGGCACATACCCAGACCCAAAAAACCTTTCTTCAACAAGACAACCCAGGTTAGAATTTGTATTAGTTAAGTCATATGTATTTTACAAATGAAGACCATCCCTTGGTAAGTTGCATCACAGTTTATATCCAATAAAAAAGTACAAATTACAAAAACAAATTTCATCTAAATAAATGAGATATGCCTTCCAGGAATTTTCTGCCATCAGCTCGTGTATTCTGAAATTTTTGTGAAACTACAGCGATCATAAAAACTACAGACAGGGTTTTAAAAGAGTTAAAAAAACTTTTTCTAGCATTGTGGCTGCTGGGAATCGAGCCCAGGTCTCCACGGCCACAACGTGGAATTCTCACCACTAAACTACAGCCACTTGATGGTTTAAATAGTTACCCGCGAGAAATATGAAAGAAAGCTTCGTGTACCAACCGTTATTTAACGGTAAAAACCATAAGGTATGTATGCCTGTCTATCTGCTCAGTTCTTAGAACGCAAAGCTTTTAAATCCGTGGTCGTGGGTTCGAACCACGCGGTGGGCGGTCGATGTCATGCGCGACGATTCAAAATAAGATTATTTAAATGCTACACAACGCTTGATGGGAATTTCACATCCGAGTAAATCAATTTGGTTAATATAAATCTAAAAAATTTCCACCTATTACCTCAGTATGTTAGAGTTTCGTGTTAATAAAAGCACGTAGGTTATAATAAGGTGTGGAAACTTTTTTAAATATTGTCAATAGAATCAATATTTTAGTGCATAGCCTTATATAATCAAATATGGCCTACATATAAAAGAGGAGGTCAAAATCTAAGTACAACATGCTGCTTCTGGTAGGATACATATTTCCTATAGAAGAATGAGATTGGATTAGTATGATTGTGATCCAAGAGAAGAAATAAGAAGGTGTGGTATCGAGTTTTCAATGACTTTTGGGTTTTGAATCTAGTTTATGTTCAAAAACTCTTCGTTGTCCCCCTTAATCGATGAAGTTCTAAACTTGTAGTGGCGGTGGAAGACTATTCGATAAACTTTTGGGATACCATTTGGTGTGCATAGACGAATAAAACCACAAGAAAATGACTTTTCCAACATAATGGGGATTTTGCAATTATAATGTCTTGCCTTTTAGGTTGAAAAATGCACCCCAGTGTTTTCTAGGATGGTCATAGCATATTGTGTTCATAATGTTTTCTAAGATGGTCATAGTATATTTTGTTCATAAATTCCTCGAAGTTTGTTTAGATGATTGAACTATGTACAATCTACTAAAGGATCATGTCACGGTGTTGCACGACTAATGTTTGTGAGATGACAACAATTGCAATTATCCTTGAACATGAAGAGATTTGTTTTTTTCATATTGTTTAACATGTTGCTAGGTGATATTGTTTGTAACGAGGGCACCTTAGTAGATCTTATAGCTATTATTAATTTAGAGACCCCAACAAACATTCATATTTTGCTGTTGATTCTTGGACACATAGGGTACTATCGGAAGTTCATCCAAGGGTACGCTACAATAAAGTTTTTAATGAAAATACTACTAAGGAATTCAAAAGAGTTCACCTAGAATGAAGAATCTCAATCTAGTTTAGAGTTTCTCAAAGGGAATTTAGCGAGTGCCCACATTCTTGTCTTTCCAAATTGGGCATGTTAGAATTTCATGGGCATGTGGATGCGCCAATATTCTAGGCACAATATTGAAATGTTTAGGAGAAGGGAAATTAGACCACCCATCTACTTTGCTAGTAGAAAGTTATCTGGGGGTGAATGAAACTACACCACCATTGTGTGTGTCAGAGAGAGAAGGGTTGGAAATGACATACTTATTGCAAAAATTCAAGCTTTACTTGCTCAAAGGGCACTTTAAGTTCTTCATGGACCATTCAACCCTTAAATATTTTGTGAACAAGTCTTAGATAGTTACATTAGCAAATGGTTTTTGCAGTTTTACACATTTGATTTTGAGGTAATTATGAAGCTAAGAAGAAACAATGTGGGTTGAGACAATTTGCCAAGAATAATGATAGGAGGATTGGGGGGTTTTTTAGATGATCAACTACCAAAGTCCATTTTTTCAAAATGGAAGCCATACACAATTATTTGGTAGACATCATCAACTTTCTCATTATGGAAGCGTTGTCTTTGCGGTACTTAGCACTACAAAAGAAACAATTGGTTGTTCGAGTTGTGGGATATCGACTAATTATAAGATATATATGCATAGAGAGGATAATCATGTCTCATGTTATGGACCATGAGTGTACATGAATACTATGGGAATGTAGTAGCCTGGTGGTGGGATGCCACTGTAAAGGAAAGACCATCGTCATATGGTGTCGTAGGTAGCATTATGGTGTCCAATAATGTTCAAGGATGCAAAATAGTAATCTAATTCTTGCAACATGTGCCAAAGAAAGGGACAACCTTCTAAGGGGGATGAGTTGTCGTTGCACCTAGCGATTGAGCTGTATACCATTGCAAAATGGGTTGTAGAATTAATAAAGTTCATTAACCCTCTTGCTAGTCACTTTGGTGCCAACTACATCATCACCATGATTAAATAGTTGTTGGGGCTCCGACCCTAAAGGTCCTTAGTTTTGGTAACTTCGCGGTTTTTGTGGAAGTGTAAGCGGAGTTACGGCCTAAAATAGTCTTAGGGGTGTCGCGGGTGGGTCGAGACCCCTCTTTTTGTAATTAACCCTTGGGTTAAATCCAGGGTTAGGGTTTTGGGCGCCCATGGCTTAAGTCCATGGTTTTGTAACAGTGCGCTATATAAATAGGCACTTATGTAAAGAAGTAGGGTTAGGTTTTTAATGATTATCTTACGAAGCTAATGTAATGCGAAGAAAAGAGATTGTATAAGGGTTTTTGTAAGAAGGTTAAGTCCCAGCTGTGTACGTGGACGACCTCTGCAGCTGTGTGTGCAGAGGGGTTTTGGTGAAAAGGAAGATTTGCAGCTGTGTGCGCGGAGGGGTTTTGGTGAAAATGAAGATCTGCAGCTGTGTGCGCAGAGGCCTGCTGCTGTGTGCACGGCTTTGAGGACTGAAAGGATCTGCAACTGAGTGCCCAGATCAAAACTATCGTTTTAGTTGTAAAGAGTTGAATAAAACGCAGTTCTGTGGACGTAACCCCTACACTGGGGGTGAACCACGTTACATCTAGTGTTGTGGTTCATTTGTGTTGATTTGTTATTATATTTTATGCACTGCTAAGTAAATAACTGATAAAGTAAGATTGCTGTTAATAACTAACTTCACTGTGAATTCCCAGATAAGGGCTGTGCAAGTAACTGTTTGTTTATCTAATCGCGAAGCTACATATTTGATAATACATGCATTGTGTTAAGTGATTATTAATAGTTAAAGACTAAAGGTACAGTAAGATTCTCTCTTTTGCTTGCAGAAACCTGATTCTGCGGCACCCCATAGCTGTTTCAGTTGAGACTGTAGCCTGTTCGCAGGCTGCTGCCGAAAGGGCCAACACTGTGGGTCTTTTGTTGGTGCGAAGTTAAAGGTAAAACCTGGGTCTGCCCAGTTTAGCCCAACAATAGTATAAAAAGTAACCCAATAAGTTGGATACGCATTGCCTAGGACCCTTACTAGTCATGAACATGTAGGGATGATGAGTTGTCTTACTAGATTACACATTCTAAGAGGGGTGGGTGAATGGAACTCCCCTAAAACCCCTTACCCCTCCTTCAATGTAAGTTACGAAATTCTTGGAAGCTAATTTATGGAGATAATTGTGTATGCACTTTTGTGTTCGACCTTTTGAGTGGATACTCCACCCATCTTTAGAGAACAAATGAAAGCTCAAGAGTGGTGGAGACCAAGATGATGACCAAGATATGGGGCGACCGTTTGCCTTGAAAGAAATAAAATTCTAGCTGAAAGTTATAAGTTATTACCCCCTGATATTTAATGAAGATGATGATCAAGATGTGGGGAGACCGATTTCCCTAAACCGAATAGAAGATATTCTTAATATTTTGTCAAATTCTAAGAGTCTAGGCCCATATGGCTGGACAATGGAATTCTACTTGGAATTTTTTGACATCTTGGGTTTGGAATTGTTTCATTTTGTGGAAGAAGCAAGAGTTTGATGGATGGTTATTGGAGCCATAAACATGACTTTTATATAACTGATTCCTAACAATACTCGTATGACGCAAGGTAATGATACCCACATATGACGCATTAGTTAAATTTGAATTCCTGAAAAACAAAAACATGACCATTAAAATTAATTTTTAGAGGTAGGTACACAACTTTTTAGAATATGGTGGAAAAAGATGAAATGTAAACAATCACATCACCTTCTGGAATATATAACTTTTTTGTTTGTGTTAGTCCCCGTTTTTCATAGGTAAACAATCCAACTTTGTAAAAACAATTATGTAGAGTTGTAGATAACATGTGGTTCTAGTGCAACACAATTTTTCCAAAATTTGCAAGTTAATTTTATATTTTTAAAAATTAAGTCAACAAATCCCTAAAATGACAAGTTCGAGTGTTAGGCCCTACTATCATGGTTTTAACACAATCAATTTGTTTTTTTGTAGTGTGTAGGTATTCCAGTATACTTGTGTGGGTTATTTTTTCATTTTCAAAATAGGTGAGTCAATCAAAAGTTATAACTGAAATACATGACCCATGTTTTGAGTAAATATGACATGATTGCAAACAAAAATGAATAAAAATAGAAAATACTAACAAATTTATATTCAAAAATAGATATTTGGAATCTGCATAGAGAGATCTATAAGTGTGTGCAGTTCCATTAGCAATGGAAAAATGGAGCATATACATATTCAAAGTTGAAAAACATGAAGTTATAGAACATGATGTGTTTTTCTATAATATAGTCCAAGGCATAAGGTTTGGCAATCTGAACCTAAAACCAAAATTGCCAAGTCATTAAACATGAAAATGGAAAAAGGAAAGAGTGTGAAAACAAATTAAATTTCAGAGAACGCATGTGCTAATAACGCATGCACACTAATAGTGTGCATGTGCTAATAACCCACACACACACACACACACACACACACACACTAACAATGCACATGTGATAATAATCCACACACACTGTTAGCACACACTAATGCTATTCATTTGTTTCTACCCCCATTTAGCTATATCTCCCTTTCTCAATATATTCCCACCCCCTCCCTATTTATAACCACACCCCCTTTCTCTCTCTCAACACCCCATCTATCCCTAGACCATAAAGCATATGCCCCTCATTTGTACATATACCATAAAGCCTAATCCATGATATATTTTTAAAAGTTTTATACCCAATAACAATATGATCACTGAAAGAACAACAAGCACAACAAGACAAAGAAGAGACATAGATTTATCCTAGAAAACCCTCGTGGGGAAGAAAACCCAACAAAAATTCGTCAATATAGAATCCAACCAAATACAGTGTAAGATCACAAGACTAAGATAAACTTCTTCTTCTCCTCTAGATGGACTCCTTTTTCTCTCTCTAACAAACTTGCTTGAGTTTTTAGTGTGTCCAAATGAGGAGGGCGCCTCATCTATTTATACACATCAACTAGGAAGTCTAATAAACCAACATGGCCGATGATTTGAATTTTTAAAGGATATTTTTAACCATTAAAATTGCATGTGAAATTTGAATGCTTAACCTCATAAAAAGACTTTAAAAAGACAATCTTAAATGCTTAATTGAAACACACAAGAACATAAACAAGTATGCAAAGTTCCATAAAATTGCAAACAACAGATGATAACGAAACTCACCCCTCCTAGGATACATCTTCGGGCCACTTCCAATGAGAAGGGCGATCTTATTAAGTCTTCTAAAATATTACATACATGAGTTCTTGAAAAAATTCCAAGTTATGTCATACAAACACATAAACATATTGCATCACTCTGTTCCACTCGAAATTTTGAGAAAAATGAGTATAAACTCGACTATATTTGACAAAGATCTCCTATGGCACTCATATTGAGACTACTAATGCATGTGATGTATGAAATCGTACCTTCTTGTACCATTAACCTGCCTTGATATCTATGTAAGAACCTGGGTGCCAAACCCCTGAATTTCATGGCTTTGAAAAGAGGTTTTATAGAGTTATTTGGGGTCCAAATCCAGGGCCACATGCCTCAATTTTGAGCTTTCAATTCCCAAAATATTCTTAACGAATCATGCTAATCCTTAACAAAAGATTATGTCGTGGCCCATTGGTAAAACATGGTAATGTGGGAGCGGAGGTCTTTGGGTCAAACCTGCAGGCCTCGCTTCCCTCCTTTTTATATGGTAGCAAATATATATTATTTGATATATGTTGTAATGTTTGTAGCTTGGTTTCGTCTGCCCGCCAGTGCTGTGGTTTGTTGCAGATTATGTGGGATCTTGCGATGGTATATCGTATGATTTGAATAGGGGTATGGTGCATATATTAGACATGGGACCAAGGGCTAATCCCTTGGCCTACCCCTTTTTCAATTTAAACATGCATCCAAGTCCAAATATAATTTTTATTCTTTATGGTTAAGAATCAGCTTGCGGGGATCACGACTATGCAGATGGTGCAAAGGCATTAGAGGAGGTAGAGGTTAGGGGTTTTATCCTCCCTAATCCTATAAGTTTTGGTAAAAAAACATATTATGGTTAATCAGATTGCCACATGGCGACATCTAATTGATCCACTTGGATGCCAACTAGATGCCACATTTACATGCTCCCTTCCAAGTGGATGCCACATATTTTCCACTTGCGGGGATCACGACTATGTAGATGGTGCAAAGGCGTTAGAGGAGGTAGAGGTTAGGGGTTTTACCCTCCCTAATCCCATAATTTATGATAAAAAAGAATATTATGCATAATTAGATTTCCACATGGCGACATTTGATTGATCCACTTGGATGCCAACTAGATGCCACATGTACATGCTCCCTTCCAAGTGGATGCCACGTATTTTCCACATGGAAGTTTGGGACTGTGCCATGTCACCACATTTTCTGACCATACATACCATGTGGAATTCTTTGGTGTGTCATGTGGCCCCTTTTTCCCACTTTTTACCTATTTTTCCGAAATTTCAGAGCTCAATAAATTTCTTACTCGAAGGTGGTTTTGCATGAAACAAACATCATTGGAAATCTCTCATCAATATAAAGGTAGTTGCAAAATTCTGTTTTCATTTTGCATACTGTCGGGCCTAGGGAAAGGAAGTCATAATTCACTTAGAATTATTCCAATGTTGTTGGGCAATAGGGCAGACCCGGGTTTAATCCTTTTATGTCGCACCGACAAAAGACCCACAGTGTTGGCCCTTTCGGCAACAACCTGCGTGCAGGTTGCAGTCTCACCCGAAACAGCTATGGGGTGCCGCAGAATCAGGTTTCTGCAAGCAGAGAGGGATATTACTGTACCTTAGCCTTTAATAACTTATTAATCAACAATTACACAGCTTTGTCATTCACTTATATACAACTTCGCAGATAGATAAACGATCGTGACTTGCTTAACCCACTACAGGGAATTCACAGCGAAGCTTGTTATTAGCAGTGATCTAAGTTATCAAATGTATACAGTTATTAATGCATAAAAGACAACAGAAAGAGAAACAACACAAGAAACCACAACACCAGATATAACGTGGTTCACCCCCAGTGTAGGGGTTACGTCCACAAACTGTGTTTTATTCAACTTGCTACAAAACCACAGTTTGATCTGCGTACTCAGCTGCAGATCCCTTCAGTCCTTAACAGCCGTGCACACAGCAGCAGGCTTCTGCGCACACAGCTGCAGATCTTTCCTTAATCTTCTTACAAAATCCTCTACGCACACAGCTGGAGAGGTCGTCCACGCACACAGCTGGGACTTAACCTTTCCTTACAAAACCAGCCTTAGCTTCGCCTTAGTCTTTCTTACATCATAAAACCTAACCTTTTCTTATTTACAAGAATGCCTATTTATACATCACGCTATTACAAAACCATGGCTTCAAACCATGGGCACCCAAAACCCTAAACCCTGGATTTCAACCATGGGTTTATTACAAAAAGGGGTTCTGACTTACCCCGAGACCCCTAAGACTATTTTGACCCATAACTCCGCTTACAAACAACCACGGAGTTACCAAAACTAATAATCCTTAGGGTACGCGTCCCAACATCTAGATCTAGATTTGCTTTGGAGTACTAGTTAGGACTTCATATAGGAAAAATTTGCATTCATCATTAGAAGAAGAATTGTGCATTTCATGTAGTAGCATACCCTATTTACATGGACACAATGCATTTGCGTTGATTGTTACGGTGTGCATTTTACTTCATGTTGCGTCATAACACCACTAGTTGCACGACCATATCCTATTTTTGAGTAATAAAGCCAACTAAAATCAACGCTAATTAAAATGAATTACACTCTTTTCTTTTCTAGGGTGCACCAAAAAGCTTAGGTTTTAGGATCTTGGAATAGTTCATTGTAAGTCAATTCTCCAAGATCACTAAACAACAACATCTAGGTGTCTGTCTAGGGAGTGGGTGAAATCCTTGGTATAACCATCATTCTCAGGATCCTCCTCTCAAACGGGAGTTAAGCACAAGGCAGTGTGAGCGGTTATTGATTGGGATGACCCCTAGTCATAACTGAGTAGCACCGGAGATATTTCCAGGATTGTATTCGTATTTGGGGGCTCTTTCAAGAGTTTCAGGCTTTGCTACCCTGCCCATACGGTCAAACCCTCCTGCGACTGTCCGCTTGAGCTTTGATTATATTGAGGTGACCTTAGTGACCTTACCTAGGATATCGAGGGGGTACTTGTGGAGGTTATTCTGCAGGTGTCCCGGCCAGGTTGGGGTCGGACAACACAGTCACTTTACGCGTTGAAGCTGAGGGCCACAATAATTGGTTACGTACCTCCGCTTGTTGTGTATGGGAGTCTTAGGCCTCTCCTAGGCGAGACATACCTGCTTCATTCGGGAGCTCACTTATCAAGCCCTTGTTTGCTTGCATTTGGCTTTAGATTTTATTAGTGATTGCTCTGTGCACGCTAGTTGGCCTAGGGTTTACGTAAATAGAGAGTCTTTGCTATTTTTGTTTTGAGTCATTGTGGATTCGAGTGCGGTTCCGCGTCGTTCTCGTTGGTTAGCAGGAATTCCTCCTTCCACTTCTCCTCCTCCTTTGGGAGAGAGACCTAGACAGTCCAGGTGGACTATGTCACACACTAATTCACACACCATGGAGGATCATTCAGAGACTATTCCTGAGCCACCTCCTCCCATTCGTGTTGACGATGGGGAATTTACTCCTACATATGATCCTTCACCTGACCTAGTTGAGTTCGGTCTTGTGATTTCCCAGATAGGATCTTTGCACCATAGACCTACTCACCCTAGGGCTGATTCCTCATTGACACATTACCGGTATGGAATGCCGAAATATGCCGAGGCTCACTTTGAACCTGCCAGCACTAGCTATGGTAGTTATGCTACGACTGGTTTTCCTATGCACGATTTGACATTTCATGTCGAATCCTACTTTGAGCCTAGCACTATGCCTGGGCGCAATCCCATTCCTTACCTTGCGGAGAGGTTTGGGAGTACTAGTCACATTGCACCTTCCGTCCTAGTGGTGGAAGCTACATCTCATCCCCCTCCTAGGTCTAGGGTTAGTGATCTGATTAGGATACCAGGTCCGAGATGGGTGATGATAGGCAGTAGTACATATCTTATTAATCAGATTCCCTCGTCCTCGATTCCAAGTTCTTCAAATGTACATCCTCCACCTTATCCACGTGGTCCTTCGAGCCGATATATGGCTACGAGTCAGGTCCATACTGCGTTTACTAGGCCGATTGTGTCTCAAGTTCATATACCACCCGCTGCTTCGAGAGGCTATATTCACGCTTATAGTGGTCAGCTTGTTACGTTCGAGGCATATATACCTACTTCTGGTATGTATGTTCCCCCTTCCGGAGCTTATCTTCCTACCTACGGAGTGTCCCATGGGACATCACATGCGATGACCTATGGACCTTATTACGGGATGCAGTATGGATAGGTTTCTTCACCTTACGGAGGCGGGTATCAACAACCTGCTTACTCTCCTAATTATGGCTTCGTAGCTCCTACTAGTCAAGGTCCACCTTACTATGGTACTTCCACGTCACCTTATACGGGTCAGACAGGAGGAGGACACTATGGCCAAGGCCATGGTGGTGCTCAAACCTATGTGAACCAGGGAGCGGTCCATCGACCTCATCATCCTAGGCTCCCTTTCCTCACGATGCTTAACCTTCCTGACTTATCGAGACTTACGAATGATCCCATGGCTCATGACCCGGCTTGGCCAGCTGTCCCTACCAAGCTTCCTTCGGACATACCTAAGTTCAAAGGCAAACTGGGAGAGGATCCGAGTGAACACATTACCACATTTCACCTTTGGTGCTCTTCGAATTCTTTACATCAAGATTTAGTCCGCTTGCGACTATTTCAACGCACCATCATGGGGCCTGCTACAAAATGGTATATAGAGTTACCAAAGGGAGCCTTTACCTTGTTCGACAATCTTGCGATGACTTTTCTTAATCACTTCCAGCTACCAGTGTGCTATGACATTGGTACTGAACTCTTGTCGACATTTCGGCAAGATAAAGCCACCCATATTTCTGATCATATTCAGGAGTGGCGTAGACAGACGAGATTAATTAAAGCTTTTATACATCCTCAAGTCTTTATTGCCATATATTGCGAAGGATGTTTCCACATCCGGAGTGCAGAATGAGGAACAAGCAATATTTAGGGCGCATGAACTGGACTTGATTTATGCTCAGTCCAGTTTGTTGTATGAGATTATTCCCAATGCTCCTCGTTCTAGTTTTGATCCCAAGGTCAAACTTGGACCACATGCCGATGGCATTGTGGGTTGTGCAAGTGCGAAACCTGCAGATTCGGTTGCAAATCAAGTTAGTCAATTGTCACTCAACCAGTTTGCTTTGGGACAAGATACGGCTTCGTCTCAACCCACCCAAACAGTGAATGTACTTTCTGTGAAATCGTCGGACCAGAAGGGTAACCAGCAGCCCAAACATAATAGAAGAAAGGGTAAGATTAATAATCGAAAGGGTGGGAATAGGAATGAGAATGCTACCAATAATGACAACAATGGTCAGAATGCTGGTGGGGAAAAGCAAGCGAAATGTAAGGTTAAGTTCCCTTGCAAGCTATGTAAGGATGATCACCTCACTTACTTGTGCCCCCGAATTGATGAAGCTTCGAGACTCTTAGCACAAGGCCCAGCTGTGCTAACGAACCCTTTATCGCATAACCAGAATATGAACTCGAAGTCCCAGGAGCAATCTAGTGAGAATGATCCACCAGAGACTAGTGCTTGTGGGTGCATTAACATGGTCTGTGCTGCCAAGGTTGTGACTCATGTGAAAGATTATGGATCGTCACAACCCAACCCAGGCAAAGAACCTGATCCACCAGGAACCCCTTTGCGAATTGAGAAACCTGCGGATAAACCTAAGGCTGCACCTCGCATTCCTAAGGGGGTACTTAAGCGCTCGGGGCATAATCTAAATGCCCGAGCTGCCCAGAATTATTCAGTTTTTGA